>CM066031.1:613253716-613823418 GCA_033557465.1 Ichthyophis bannanicus | reverse complement strand
TTAGCAATGCCAACCCCTACACCTGGGTATATGATACACAGCTATCAAAACGTTTGCTATGAGTACTGGCAGATAGAAATTTTCCCTGAAACGGGTTAAGCACAATTTGCTGATTGAGCTTCCATCATAACACTCTTTATGATGTCTGCGGTGTGTGCTTCAGGTATGGTCTCTGACTTAGTGTTTAACCACCCTGGGGAGTGACCCCCAACAGTATTGCGTACCATATCCAGGCCTGTACTGTGCCCAGGACTGGTGTGGGGGGCAGGGCTGCTAAACTCCTCTATAGCAGCACAATGCTGGCCTAGGTGTGGGAGTGGTTGTGTCTGTCTATACCAGGGGTGTCCAAACCTGTCCGGGAGGGCCGCAATCCTGGCAGGCGTTTGGGATAGCCATAATGAATATGGATGAGATATAGATGCATTAGAGATATCCTGCCAACCTGAATGGGTTTGTGGCCCTAAAGGGACTGAATTTGGAGACCCCGGCTTTCCAACCTCTGTCATTTAAGATTGTGAGTGGACAAGATACAGATGTCCTAGACATCAAAAGGGTAAGAGACTTTGTCACAGTCCTCCTCACTTATCCAATACCCACCAAAAATGGGGTCTAGTAGACAACTTGTTGGTGGTTGGTGGGGGAAAAAAAAAATCCGAGAAGGCATGTGAGAAAATTCTATTTATACCGTTTGGATGTCTAGGGACATCTTGTTACCTTGGCCAAGCACAATCTTAAAGGGACAGAGGTGTAAAGCAGGGGTCTCCAAATTCAGGTCCTTGGAGGGCCACAAAACCAGTCAGCGTTGGTCAGGAATATCTCTAAGGCATATATATATCATGCATATCATTAGGGCTTATCCCAAAAAGCCTGACCAGGACTTGCGGCCTTCCAGGAACAGGTTTGGACACCCCTGGTCTATACAATGTGTGGTGGCTTGCAAACACCTTTCCACAGCCCACCCTGCCAGGTCACTGTTGCCCAGACTTGGCCTCATGCCAATGCTGCATAATGGGGAGCAAGGTACCATGGGTATCAGGCCAGACGGGGGGGCCTGGCCAGGCTGCAATCTGGCACAGCGCATAGGGCACTGGCTTGGGATATTGTAGTGCCCGGAAAACACCGACACAGGCACAGGGTGGACCTCAGTCGTCCCTGGGGCGAGAGCTCTCGCCACGCTGACCTCTGTGTAGTGACTGAACAGACATCGCGATAGGCACCCCCACTGTGCTGTATAACCGACGCTGTAGACGCGCGAGCATCCATTTATGGGGTTCTTTTTGCGGTGCCTCCAGTAAGAGGTCTTGCTTGTGGTTGTTTTGAGTACCTGACCATCCCCAGTTTCTGGAGGTGGTGCATTGTCACGTCTCCACCCACGGACACACCATGACACTGAATGGACTAGCTAAAGCAGGCCTGTTTACGCCTCGGATCTTGTGTCTGGATGGAGTGGCCGGTGCACACGTGGCTGAAGGCTTGCTGCACGGAGAATTCTCAGATGGTGGTGGGGGTGAAGCTTAGCATAACCTCCAGGAATAATGTCTGTATGCTATTGTGTTATGTCTGATGTGTACAGAGCTGCACTTGCCTGCACCTGTTAGCCCCGGTGTCCATGGTATCCTCAGCAGGCACTGGCGTTGATGGTCCCCTCTACTGCCAACCATGGCCACCGGGTACTGGGTTTACGAATGGATCTGCCGGATGCGGAGGCCCTGTTTACCAAAAACCCCCCCTCAGTTCTGGAGAAGTGTGGGTGGTGGTGGTACATAATCCTTCCTAGAGGTCCATAGGGGCTACACATGACCTGGAGACTACCTGAATGCTCACACTTAATCCACTACTTTGGGATCCTCCAGCATGGGCCTTTTTCTGCCACTGGAAGGTGTTGTGGGACCTGTTTGCTAGGCGCCTTCACAGCACCCCTCCATGGGTGAGCACAGTTCCCGCAACAATTGTGGAACGGGATGTAGCTACTCTGTGCCAGTAAAACACTACAGGTCAGAGTACCCCCTAACAGGCTCGAGGGGTGCTGTGTGGTGGTGGACCTGGTTCGGTTCCCCGCTACCAGGCCGAGGTGCTTGTGGGGGTGCCAATACCCAATGGCTTGGTGTTTAAATGTGGACAGCTGATTTGCAGGTGCAGTTGCATCATGGGTCCGCTGTGTGTGAACCCTATCCTTGTGAACCACAGCAGACTGTCTGTGTGGTGACCATGAACTCCCTCTGCAGCCAAGCCAGGGGCTGCTGGCAGCTATAGAGCTGCTCGACCAATGGGTAGTTCACTGCCTGTGGAGCCAGAGAGAGGTTGTGTGGTAGTCAAAACCCATGGTGGGGTTATTGTGATAGGGCTGTTCCAATTCATTATTTAAGTTTTTAATGTACATTATGCTGGGCCAGCAAAAACACATCCTCAGCGTACTGTACCATAAGGTGCCTTGAGAGGGCGATGTTATAGGGCACCTTCTGGTTTGACTGTCCAGAAAGGGTGCACTATCAGTTATCCTGTGGAAGCAACATATAGGGTGCCCTATGAGGGGACATTTTAGTGGTTGCCGTGGGCGGAAGGACAAGTGCACTTAATAATGTTGCATATGGACGTGCCTTATAAGGTGCCTTATGCGGGGACCTTCAATTACGGCACTTTGAGGGCGTGTGTTGATGGCCCAGCCAATTAAGAAAAATAGAAATAAAGTGCTGAAGGAAACCACCATACATATGCCAAAGGCTGCATGCCTCAGCCAGCCCTTATGTAATTAGGTCACACTGGGGCAGCAAAACTTCCATGACCCCTCATATTCAGCAGCCCAGTGCCTTAACCATTGTGGCTACACTGGACTGTCCATCCTTGCTTGTTCTTGCACCTACTTCAGATTTCCATGACTGAGTTAAATTGCACAGTGCTGCCATCATAAGCAGTGCTGGAACTGTGACCGTGGGGTAAACAGGCTCCATTTACTGGCACAAGCCACCGTCCTCCCTCTAAAAAGCGCCGATCTAGCTAGCAGACACTCTGACTCATTATAGGGTGCGGTGGCTTGAGCGGGGTCCATCGACACAGTGCAATTGTCTACTCCCCCAAAACTACGCGTGCCTCATATGGGGGGCGCCTTATTTTCTTCAAATCAACGCTTCTGGAGAGTGCGTACTCTGATACGTCTACAGAGTAGCTTCATAATTAACTTTCGCGAACAATAAAAAGAAAATAGCCTCTTAAAGCCAATCTTCCCCATAATATGGGTAGTAATGCTTTAGCTAGCCCTTCTTCATTGGGCACAGTGAGGGGGATTGAATCCATGATCGCTGCATCATTGGTCAGTGTCTTAACCATTGCATTGTGGCTCTGTCCCTGTGCTGTATTGCCTCAGCGCGCCTCCTTATGCCGCCCAATATTATAAAATGCCTTTCCTAAAACAATCTGAACCCTAAACAGGTAATGCCTCACCCAGCCTTGGTCAGTGGGCTTTGTGGGGGATTGAACCCCTGATGACTGCATCATTTGGCGGTGTCTTGAACATTGTACCTGTGGGCTCTGTTCCTGTGCTTGCACATCAGCGCGCCAGTTATGATTGCGCGTGCAGCTTTCTCATGAGCTCATGTGTGGGCGCACTTGAGTGAGCGCACATTAGCGCGTGATTAATCAAGGTTTTGCTTTTTTCAGCCTGAAACGCCCACTCCTTATATGGCATTTGCACACTAGGGCGGCCTGCCCATTACCGAGGTTTTAGTAAAACATACCCCTATTGTCTTCTCATTCAGCAATCTGGTATCTCTCGCATACGATTATGCAGATGATATAATACTCCTCTACCACACCAACCCTTCAACACCCGATGTTTCATATGCTGGAAACTCCTGCCTAGCCCGTGTTCACGCGGGTTGAAGCTCTAAACTAACCTCCACTGGAACCCAGCTAAATCGTTTCTGCCACAGGGATTACCTTTGGGGCTTCCTTGCCTTCACTAGCCCCCACTCTTGTATAAATATCGCTAGCTCTGGTGTTCTCCTTTTGGTATCTCGGGGTCATTCTTGATTCCTCCCTTTCTTTTAAAGTGCATATCTCTGGCCGTTTCTCATTGTTCTTTCTTTCACCTCCGTCAAATTCATTATATATATCCATTTCCCTCCTTGGCTGCATTGTCTACACTTCTTCTTTCGCTTGTGATCTCAGGAAGTGATTACTGTCAACGTTGTCTTATCGAATCTCACACATTGTCAGCTCCATAGACTTACAATTACTTCAGACTTACAGCTGCTGGTATCCTTACCCACTCCTCACGTTTCAAGCAAATTTTCTCCTCCTTCTCGTTACCTTCATGAGTTGTATATCCGCTTATCGAATACAGTATAAAATTCTTATCTTTGTTCACACTGCCACCCCTCATTCTCTGTCTAACCTCCTCCACTTTCACCACCCACATTGTCTGCTCCGCTATGTCCATATCCATCGGTTAGCTCTCCCCTTCTGTCTCCATGGCACACCTTGAGCGCACTCGAGGGGCTGTCTTTTTCCTTTTGGGTGTTCTGCTCTCTGGATACTCTCTCCCTCTCACCCTCCATTCTGAGCGGTCTTTTTTTTCAAGGTTCAAAAGCCGCCTTAAAAACCTATCTTGTGGTTTCCAGTTGGCATTTAATCTTTTCTCTCCACCATTTTTGATGGTTCAGTTCCAGTAAGGATCCCCATTTAAGTGTTTTGTCTGTGTGCAATTGGTCGCTGTTTAAACGTTTCCCCCTTTCCTGGCCCCCTATCCTTTGCTTCACGTTTCCTGCAGTCAGTGTATGGTAAACTGCTTTTATGCACCGGCTCCTAGTGGTTTAATCTAGAATATGAATAAATAAATAAATAAAAATCATATGCTAAACCACACGCTACTGGTTAGCACAGTTTAGTAAACATTGTCATAAGTGTCCTGTTTTGCCCTTGTCCCTCAATCTGTCACACACACCAATAGAAGATGCCAAAAATACACGTAGAGTCTTTGAGGGTTAATTTAGTATAACAGGGATCCTTAAGTAAATTGCTCAGGAAGGGTGCCTATTTTTATCTTATTTTATAAAGATACATAGGTGCCTAAGGTGGTCATTTGGAAGCCCTATTCATGATTTGGACATCTGAAAACATGCATGCCGCTGTCAAAAATCGCCCCACGACGGATTCTCTGGAGCCATTTTATAAAATGGTTGTCTAAAGATGGCATCTGGACATGGGGGACTATCCTACGTAGGGGGTTGTGAGTTGTTGTGGAGGCGTGTCCAGGGCCGGCAGGACAATGGACATTAGATATTCCTGATATTGGATTTCAGACATCTGTGAGCATGTCCAAGTTAGGACCTGCTTCAGTCATGCAGTCATGAATAGGCATTGGGAATGGGTTCATTTGGGTGGTTAAAAATTTTCGGAGGGTTGTAGAGAAGACTCAGCCACTTCACCATCCATGGTACTCTTCAGAATTGTTATAATGTTTGTAGTGTGATAGGGAAACGTTCTGTTGTGTTTGAACAAAACCACTGTTGCATGTCACACACCCGATGTCCACGGTATTGGATAATGTTCCAGGCGATGTCTATATAGATGTTTCTGCCCTGCACGATTGTGTACCAATCGGATCTCATGCCCGAACTAGGACCATGGATTACCTTTTTTTTTGAGACGTTCCTGGCTTGGACATCCCCAGGGAACGCAACTTGGGATGTAATTTATACTATAAATTATGTCTTTGATGTCTTTATGAAATATTAACAAAAATCCTTGCAGCAATCACACCTATGGCAGAGACATATTTTAAAATGACTTATTTATATTCTCTTATTTATCCAGGGCTATTCTGGCATCAGTGTGGTTTACATTGAACAAAACTGAAATTACATTGAAGCAGGGCATTATAACTTGGAGATAACTATTTTTACAGGAACCATGGGATCTGATGGAAGGGTGAAGTGACTTGCCCAACGACCACAAGGAGCACCTGTGGGACTAGAAACCCCAGTCCTTCTGGCCCAAGGGTGCTGTCCTCTAGTGGGATTTGAACCCCTGACCTTCCAGCCTGAGCACCTTGCCCCAACCACTAGGCCACTCCTCAACAGCTATTGTACATATTAGTATGTACTTTAGAGCAAGGCACACATATTTTATAAAATACACATCTAAATCATGACTCTGCACATGATTCGTCCAGGCTCCACCTGTTAGCATGCCTAATGTACATGTACAAGCCAACTTGTGCCACACATAATTTTACAATACTGGTAAAGGGTCACTTTCAGAGTGAAATAGGAATACTTAACCCTGGAATTACCACGATTTTTGCATACATTGAATACCGTTGGGGTCATAAATGACCCTACGACAAATTTTAATTGTTAACCATGAAAATTTTAAACTAAACAGACAAAATATTATTCTGAATTAATTAATTATATGAAGGTTAAATGTCTTGAAATTTAATGCTTTATCATAAAATTACATGAAGAAGAGTTGCTATGAAAGCAGTTTTTGCATGCATTTGATGCACACAGTACAGTACTACAGTCATTTGCATGAGGACAGCCAATTTCTGAATATTCTTTGCAAATATTGCGCTTTCAGGAGGTGCAAACTTTGTTGCTTTTCTTGTCTTTTTCTCTGGAACAGCAGTGACACCTTGCCCTTTTCTTTGGGATCTCGACATTGCAAACATCATCATAGGCTTCTTCAATGCTGGAAGAAGTCTCGCTGCAATTAATCTGAAGCAGCTGCTTTCCTAATTCCAAGAGGAATAGACAAAGTCTGTGCTTTGACTTGGACTGCCATTCTGGATTTAGTGACATCCAAACAATGAAGGCGTTCAAAGCACTGATGTCCCACATGTTGTAGAAGATTGTCACTGGCCAGCGTCTTGTCATTCGTTTTGTGGTATACGTGCGCAACATTTGATCTACCATATCTACTCCACCACTTTACTAGAATTATAGTCCGAGATCATGTGTGGTTTTTTGTCTGGACGTGTGTTCTCTACTTCTTCTTCTTGATCATGCAAACTGCTCAGAAGAACAACCACTTTTCCTTTCTTCCTTCGGGCAATAGGAAACCAGAGTGGCGTCATTGCGAAAGGCAAACAGTGAAGTGAATACCTCTCGGCCCTTTGCTGTTACAAACTCTGGAGGTAATTATTTTCTGTTCTTTTCGAATTGTCCCCAAAAGTGGCATTTGTTTTTCTAGCAATTTCCGTGACAGGGATAAACTGCAGAAGAAATTGTCAACAGTAGGAGAAGCAGCTGTGCCTTCTACCAGGACCGGCGGCAGTTTCCTGCTTTCACTTTGATGGCTTCAGTAGTCTCTTCTCCTGCTCCTCGTTGGCTCTTGCTGCCTATTTAAATCGCTGGCTGCCTGGACGCGCGGTAAGAATCAGCTGTGCCTTCTAACGGGACCGGCGGCAGTTTCCTGCTTTTACCTTGATTGGCTTCAGTAGTCTCTTCTCCTGCTCCTCGTTGGCTCCTGCTGCCTATTTAAATCGCTGGCTGGCCTTTAGCGGCCGTGGTCGCAGCCCGCGGTTCGTGCGCCCGAAGGGGGCGTGACCAAAGGGGGAACGCCCCTTCGGTGCCACTTAGGGGCCCTAGGCCCTAGCCGCTGTGGGAATTCCTCGGGGCCATGTGTGAAGAGGAAAAGTAAGAAGAATAAGTCTGGTAAGAACCTGTTGCCGCGTCTTCAACTCCAGTGCTTGGTCACTGGTCCTATGGACCAGCATGTGGGGGTTCTATCGAATCCTGTTTCAGCAAATCCGGGTTCCTCCTCAATGGCCTCTGATGGTCTCACTAAGCTCCATCGATAGGACTCCTCCGCCCAACCTGGATCTTCTCAGGCTTCTGAAGTGACTTCTTCTTCTGATGATGTATCTTCGTCCTCTGGAGATGATGAGGGTCTCCTGTTATCTCATTGTCCACTCCTTGTGAGGTACTGCCTATTCTTCCTATTTCAGCTGGGGCAATGAAAGCCTTGTTTCCCTCTCAGACTCCTAATGAGGGAGAAATTACCTTGTCTGACATTTGGAAGCAAGTTTCAGTGACTAATGCCTTATTGTCTCGATTTAATGGATCAAACTGCAGTGTTCTCTCAGCAGGTTGTAACTAGATTGCATTCTGTGGAGGTCTCAGTTAATAATCTTTCTCAGTGTGCTGACAAGGTGGATGCACAGGTTTTCTCTCTGGCAGTCGGCTGGTGCATCCGCCCTGAAAGACACTGCTCTTTTGTACCAACAGTTGGAACTGTTAGAGAATGTTTCTCGTGCTAAAAATATTTTGTGTCTTAAATTTCCCGAAGACTCGTTTGTTGACACCTGTTCTTTTATTTCGTCAATATTGCAGAAGTTCTGTTGCTTCCTGATGCTGATAGTTTGATTGATCAACTCCTTCTATTGTGCCGTCTCGAGTAGTACCCGGGGAGACTAGTCGGTCGCTGGGTGTGGAATTTGCTTCTCCAGAGATCTAACTGATTTTTGTGGAAAATTCTCAAACTTTGATTTCCACCCGCGCCACTTGGTGGTTACCTCGCTGTCAATTTTGGTGATAAGACTTCTATCATGAAGGCTTTTTTTTCCAAAAAGGATTTTCTTTTTGATGGCCAGAAGCTACCATCTTCCCCGATGTCTCTCGATATACGCAATCTCGACGAAGATCCTTCCTCCAGCTTAACCGAGAGTGTTGGCTGAGGGAGGGACCTTTTTCCTTCGCTATCCATGTAAATGTCTGGTATCCTTGCAGGGCGTGAACTATGTATATCTGACCCTTCTCATCTCGAATCATTATAGTCTCTTTACAGGTCAGAGAGGGATAATTTGTTTCTAGCTTACCCGTTATCATTATTATGATTTAGTTTGGGGTTGTAGCCTTCATTAATTAACTGTCCTGGTGTGTGGGTCTTACTGTGATCTCCATGATGTGGGTTGTGATGTAGTATTTTTCATTTTGGCTGCAATGTATATTTCCTTATTGTTATTGGCATACTACTTATTTTCATTGTATTTATTATTTGGGCTGCAAAATAAATAAAATTATAAAAAAAAAAAAAAAAAATTGTCAACAGTAACATTTCTGCCAGATCACGTCAATCCTTCAGTGAGTTGCAGCACAACCCTTTCACCCTGATTCTGTTCCCTGTTTTGTCCAAGTTCCCTTCCTGTATATACTTGAAGACGCAGAACATATGACGTTGCCACTGTCACACAACATCCCATAGCTTTATGCCATATTTCCCAGGTTTGCTGGGAAGATATTGTCTGAACGGAACACGGCCACGAAATGTAAGCAGTTTGCTCATCCACGGTAACATTTTCACCAGGAACAAAGGCGTCACTTAGAGTTGCTTCCCAGGTATCAAAAACGTCTCTGATTGGAGCAAACTTATCCTCTCCTCATTGTTCACGTCTGTTTGGTTGCATCATCAAATCTGAGAGCACAAGAAATTTGCTGAAAACGGTTACGGGCCATATTTTTGCCGAAAACAGCAACAACCATCTTCAAGGTTCCACAACTGAACTATGGATTCATTTCGTGACTTGTACATGCCTGAGAGGATCAGAAGTCCAAGAAAACGTTGAAATTTCTCTGTCTGTCAAATCTTTCCAGGTGTCGTCATAAATGTGTCTTCCTTGTTTGCTCGTCCACATCATGATTTCATTCAATAAGTTCTTCCTCATGAACAAGTGGAATGCTGTGAGAGGGCCATCAACATTTCGTACAGCATAACTTTGTAGGACCTATGTTGTATGAGCATGACATTAGCTCTGGCATATCTTCCAGCAGCTTACTTTATAGGTTTTCTGTTCCATGATGTGGCATCCTTAGATACATAGGCTTCAATGGCAACATTTGTGCTTATAGTTGATGGACCTCTTAGCTCCTCTACGACCACAACTAAGATTCCTCACAGATGATACTGACACCGAGGACTCCTACCTTCTTCCCCGTCCAGCACAGCCTCGACCTTTAACTTGACTCTTTGCTGCAGGCGATGTTACCGGCTCAACTCAGTCTCACATTCACTTGGCGACCAACTGCTGTCGCCATCTGAATCATGACTGTCATCATCAGATTTATCGCCCGAACTGGCTGATATGCTTCTTTCGCTTGCTGAATAATGCTGCATCATCAGACGACTCAGAGCCGTCACAGTCAGCATCTCGTTGCAATATTTATCTTACTTGGGCAGCTGAATACTTTTGTTTTTACATCATAAACAATAACCTAAAATAAATAAACAAATATAAAGTTGAATAAAACACAAAGCAATTTTGCTATAGGTGTACAATAATCGTGATGAACGAGCTGAAAGCCTTTAGATTTCATCGGAAATAATGAAAGAACGTATGATATCAATTACAGAAAATGTGTAATTTTCATAAAATAAGAGTACAAAAAATAAATGATACATAATAAATGATAAATACCTTTGTCAGATCAAAAAATTCACAAAACTGCAAATTGTATCACGATCCAAACCGGACATAAGCAACTGGGGTCAAAAATGACCCCACTGGTACTCTGTGCTGCAATGCATCACTAACGTCACCTAGCGGATGAAAATTATTCCTCTCATGGCACAATATAAAGAGAATATTGACATGTGAAAAGTCATAAAAAGATTGCATTCTTGAACAACTAGTTTCCGAGATATGCGTTGTGAAACTTGCAATGGGGTCACTTTTGACCCCATCGGTATTCCCAGGGTTAAAATAAACAAAAATCACTCCACAAAATGCACAATTCTCAATGAAAATGATGATTCATACAAGTAGAAAAAAACAGAGAGGAGAACGAGGCCTCAGAATCACTGGGATTCAGAGCAAACAAACAGGCATATCCACCCAAAGTTCACCCACATACATCAATGACCAGAAAAAACTCACTCAACTACAACTGTGAATATACATACTTTGTTCTGTTCTAGAGCATATGACCGTTAGTTTGCTCTGAACCCCAGTGATTCTGAGGCCTTTTTCTCTTCTTTGTTTGTTTCTTCCATTTATATAAATCATCAGTTTTGGCGCCCAGGAGGAGAGTTGTGTTGCCTTTGAAGTCCAGTTGGAATCCTCTGGGACCAGTACATCAGCTTTGATGTTTTTTGATCGTTGGTATTGCAGGAAGTGTCCAAACTTGAACGTTCCCACCTTAGGAAGAAATGATGGGCATTGACTATGGATAAATGTCAGACATTGATTGAGTTGAGATCAATGCCGGAGTTGGTCCTTAAGAAGGCTGACAAGGGTGCCGCAATTGTGCTCTTAAACAAAACTGACAACCTAGCAGAAGCGTATAGACAGCTGGGTGACCCAAAAGCTTGGTTCTTTTGGAACAGGATCCCATCTGTATCTTGCGGAAACACATCTTGGATTTGACTACAAAAGCTTTATGGATATGTTGTATTATGAAGAAAGAATTTTCTTTTTTGAATGTTTCATCAGTGGGTTTGGCACATTTTTACCTCTTGCCAAAAATTCATAAAAGTTTGGTTAATCCACCAGGGAGACCGATTGTTCCCAGAAGGGACTCCCTTTTGGAGTCACTTTCAATGTTTGTGAATTCATTCTTGCGTCCCTTGCTCTTGGACATTCCTTCTTATCTTCAAGATACTACTCACTTTCTAAATGTTTTGAATGAAGGGAGTGCATTGTCTACACGACCTGCTGTTCTGTTAGCCACTCTGGATGTCACTACTTTATACACCAGCATTCCCCAAGCTGAAGCTGAGGCATTGGCTTCATGAGGTTATCTTTCAGAGAATTGTTTGGGCTTCATTATGCATTTAGCAGAGATAGCTATGATATGTAATTTCTTTGTTTTTGAGGGGAGGGTTTACCAGCAGTGGTGGCAATGGGGACAACCTTTGCCCCTTCTGTGCCGAATTTGCATATGGGTAATTTTGAGCATAGGTGGTTAACAACTTCTCCTTTCCTATCCCATATTAAAGTTTGGCATCATTTTATTGATAATGTCTTTTTTTGCTTTGGGAGGGTTCAGTAGATGATTTGTTACATTTCCACCGGTGGTTCAATAGCTACTATTCAGCCATACAGTTTAACCTGAGCCATCATGATAAGAAATAGTGTTTTTGGATGTCTGGGTGATTAAACAGGACACAGGATGGGGGGACTACTATACATCAGAAAAAAAACAGATAGGAACACATATTTACATTTTGGTAGTGCTCACCCACGGAGGTTAGTAGAGGGGCTTCCCTTCTCCCAGTTTATTCATTATCGCCGTAATTGCTCTGACATGGGTGATTTCATCCGTTATTCTTGTGTTCTGAGGGACAACTTTCTGAATAGAGGTTATCCCCAGGTGTGGTTGATAAGACTTTTAGACAAGCTAATTTCAACAGCAGAGAATAGTCATTGTTCCCTCATTGTGCCAGGGATAATCAGTTTGTGCACTTTGTGACCAAATTTTCCTCCTTTGAGTTATCGTTTACAGTGGATTTTTTGACGGTGCTTTGGAGTCACACAGGTGGTCTCTGGACTTAGGGGTAAGAGTTTAAGATGTGTGTGAACCAGGAATAGGAATTTATGTGATGTGTTGAATACCAGTGTGCTGCGTAGTCGGGATGGTCCAGCTGATGACTTTATGGGACATAGGGTGTGTGGTAATTGTTCTATTTGTGAGGTTTCAGAGGACGTTACTGTTTTCAACCACAGAGGTGCCAGGTACACTATTAAAAACAGTACCACTTGTGATTCTAGTTTTGTGGTTTATCTTATTAGATGTCCTTGTAGGTTGGTATACATTGGTAAAACAATCCGTTCCTTTAAGATGATGTCAGTACCGGGAAAAATGGTAGAAACCATTATAAAGAACAATGTAGATAGTCATGGCTTAATGGGAGACAGCCAATGTGGCTTTAGCCAAGGAAGGTCTTGTCTTACTAATCTGTTATGTTTTTATGAAGGGGTGAATAAAAGGTAAACAAAGGTGAGTCGGTGGATATAGTGTATCTGGATTTTCAGAAAGCCTTGGAATAAGAGGCAGTGTACTATTGCGGATCGGGAACTGGTTAAAAGATAGAAAGCAGAGGGTAGGGCTAAATGGCCAATTTTCCCAATGGAGAAAGGTGACTAGTGGTGTACCCCAGGGATCTGTGCTGGGTCCGCTGCTTTTTAATATTTGTAAATAACCTGGAAATGGGAATAATAAGTGAGGTAATAAAATTTGCAGATGACACAAATTATTCAAAGTTGTTAAAACCCAAGAGGATTGTGAAAAATTGCAAGAGGATCTTGATAAATTGGATGACTGGGCATCCTAATGGCAGATGAAATTTAATGTGGACCAGTGCAAAGTTATGTACCTAGGAAAGAACAACCCAAACTATGGTTACACGATGCAAGGTTCCACATTAGGAACCACCACCCAGGAAAATGATTTAGATGTCATTGTGGATAATATGTTGAAACCCACCACCCAGTGTGCAGCGGGGACCAAGAGAGCAAATAGAATGCTAGGTATCATATGGAATTAATGGAGAATAAAACAAAGGATATTATAATACCACTGTCTCCACTTAAATCTCTCAAAGACACTCGCTATCTGGTTCCCTTTTACTAGCCCCACCCCACCCCTGATAGCTCCTTCTTTTGCAAGATCTACTATCCCCCTAGTCTCCTCTTTCCATTACCTTAGTGTTCTTTTTGATTCCTCTCTCTCCTTTCACGAACACATTTCTCATATTACTAAAACCTCTTTTCTTCATCTTCGTCAGATTCACGCCGTCCGTCCCTTTCTTACTTCTGAAGCTCTCACTAGTCTCGTTCTCTCTCTTGTCACCTCACGACTAGACTTTTGTAATTTGGTTCTTCCTGGCATTCCCCAAACTCAGCTCAACAGACTTCAATGGATTCAGAACACAGCAGCACGCCTTATCACTCACGCATCCCGTTTAGATCATGTCTCCCCGCTCCTTCTTCACCTCCACTGGCTCCCTCTTCACTACCGCATTCATTTCAATATCCTCCTTGTCATCCACCAAGTCATTTATACCACACTCCTCAATATCTGGCTGACATTTTAAGTTTTCACACTCCCACTCGCTCCCTTCGATCTGTTCATGTCAACCGCCTCCATTTACCGTCTCCCTCTCAGGCTCGTTTACAATCTACACGTTCCTCTGCCTTCTTCTTTCTAGGTCCCGCACTGTGGAACTCACTACCCTCTACCCTTAGACTTATTTATTTATTTATTTATTTAAACGTACATTTGTTAACCGCTACTTCCAGCGATCAGTAGCGGATTGGATTACATATTGGAAACTGTCAAATCAGGACAGAAAAATTTGTAGTATATACAAGGTGATTTGAAAGGTAAGCACAACACACAGTAATTGTTTACATATTCACATATTCACATTTTTACATATATACATTTTTGGTTCTTTGGGTGGCACTGTTTGGGCCACGTGGACTAAATCAAGTTGTACTGAATCTGAAATAGGTGGGTCTTGAGTTTTTTCTAAAGTCCGTCAGGTCTTTGCTAGCACGTAGCTCCGGCAGCAGTTGGTTCCAGAGTGTCGGTGCTGTGTAAGAGTATGCTCTGTTACTAGTACCGGATTTGACAGATCTTATATCTACTACCGGTACGCAGAGGGTGTTTGAGTTGATGGTTCTTCTGCTTCTGTTGGGTGGTTGTGTGCAGATTAGGTTGGAGAGGAAGGATGGCGCAATGTTATGCATGAGTTTGAAAGTGGTTATTAGTTTTTATATTTTATACGAGCTGTAATTGGGAGCCAGTGTAGCTCCATCAAAACAGGTGTGATGTGTTCAGCAAATCTTTTCTTCATGACTCTAGCCGCCACATTCTGCGCCATTTGTAGTATGTTTAGGGTTTTCTTTGGTAGGCCCTGTAAAATGGCGTTGCAGTAGTTGAGATGTGGCATGATGAGTGCTTGTGCCACAGACCTGAAATCATGAGGCTCAATAATGCTCCGTAGAGGTTGCAGGACTCTTAGTTTGTGGAAGATGGCCCTGTTTGTTATGCGGAGGTGTTTTTCCATCTTTAGGTCGCTATCAAACGTTACCCCCAGATATTTTATTTCTTTCTTTGTTTGGTAGGTATTGTTGCATAGGGTGATCGTTGCAGGGGGGTTGAAATTTGGTTTTCTGGAGATGTACATCACCTCTGTTTTTTTTATGGTTGATCGCCATGTTGAGCAGAATTACTCCATTTTCAAAGCACACCTGAAAACACACCTATTCTCAACAGCTTTTGACCTCCCAGATAGCAATACCTGACTTACCCTTGTTACCACCTCTCTCCCCTGTCTGAAATGTCTGTCTACTCTTTCTGTCCTATTGATATTGTAATTTCTATTTCCTTTCCTGGCAATATGACATTGCTGTAACTCTTTTTATATTATTGTAAACTGCTTTGTTATAATATTTGAAAGGCGGTATATCAAGTCTAATAAAACATAAAACGTATCCTTCCATGTACCTTGAATATTGTGTGTACCATGTACCTTGAATATTGTGTGCAATTCTGGTCACCATATCTTAAAAAGGATATAGCATTATTAGAAAAAGTGGATGGAAGGATACCCCTGTGAAAATGGTAAAGTGGATGGAAGGATACCCCTGTGAAAAGATGCAAAAAAGGTTAGGGCTCTTCAACCTGGAAAACAAACGGCTGAGGGGAGATATGATAGAGGTCTATAAACAGGTAAATGTAGATAGATTGTTTATGCCATCAAAATATAGAAAGACTAAGGGACATGCAATAAAGCTACAGGGTAACTATTTAAGACTAATAAGAGAAAATATTGTTTCACTCAACGTGTAATCAAACTCAGGAATTTGTTACTGGAGGATGTAGTAAAATCTGTTAGTGTAGCTGGGTTTAAAAAAGGTTTGGACAAATTCCTGGAGGAAAGGTCCATAAACTATTATTAAAGGGGACACAGGTTATCCACTGCTTGCCCCAGTTCAAGCATTGTGGAACCTGTGTCTTTTGGGGAAAGTGCTAGATACGTGTGACCTAGATTGGCCACTGTTGGAAATGGGATCCTGGGCTTGATGGACATGCGGGAGGCCACTGGACCCGGGTCCCAAGGCCCATACAGTAACCGGGTGCCCCGGAGCCTTGGCCTAGCCACCTCTTGTGCAGGTGCGTGGGGGGAAGGAATGGTGATTTCACTGTATGGCAGAGCAGTGCGCAGGAGAGTGGTCACCTGGCAGAGGAGTGGCTGCTAGCTCCGCTGGTCTTTCCCGCTCCCGAGCAGCAGAAGATGGCTGGCGGCAAGGAGAGCAGCTGGCAGCGAGGCCTTCGGGCATTGGTTCCTTGCGGGCGTTGGCAACTGAGCAGAAGTGCGGTGAACAGGGCCTTCAATTTGCATGATGGCAGGGAGTCAGGGAAGGGTGTGTGGCGTGCGGTGTGCTTCACGAAGGTGGGGTGCCATAACTGGAACACCCACGCATGAGGAGAGGGCGGGCTGCTTGTTGGCAGGTTTTCGGGTGGGAGAGAGAGGAAGGCAGGTGCATCGCGGTGGGGGCTGAGGGCATTCAGCCATTTGGGGAGCACCAGTGGGTGGTTGGTGTTGTGCTGGGGCAGTCAATGTTGTTGGGGTGTGGGAGGGGGGTCAGGGTAGGGAGGCTCAGGCCTAGAATGGAGGCGGGGTCAGAAGGGTCTTTCTGGTCAGGGCGCAGGGATGATGAGTATTGGAAGTGATGGTGGTAGGGAGGATCTTATACTCAAGGGAGTTCGGAGGGGGTGGTGGGAATATTTGTGGTTTAGGGGAGGCCGGCTTGGGGACTGATCTGGGTGCTCTTCAGTGGATTTTCAGGGAACTCCAAGGCTTGATTGTTATATGGTGGTGAGGTCCGGTGTGGGGGGATCCCAGGGTTTTCTGACAATGCTGATGGGGGGGGGGGGGTAGACACAGGTTTGGCTTCTGCAGTGGTTGAAGGAGGGCCCACATTTGGTCAGGTCTTGAGGACTCTATGGGGGCTTCAGGACCCCACTGGTCAAGAGGTGCAACTCAGGCTGTGTCCCATTTTGGGACAGGCATTCCATGGCCAGTGGGCTGTAGGCATTGGGTTCCAGGATTCGCGGGACACTGAGGTTATTTAGGTAGCCACTGGCCTGTGTTTAGTTCCCTGGGGCCCGCTTTTGATGGAAGTGTGACTTCCTGGGTGACTGGGGGTTGGGCTCGAAAGGCATGACTTGGGGTAGTGGGTCAGGTGGGGTCACAAGTAATGTCCCAGGTGGGCTGGTTGGTAGTGTCTTTTTTGTCCCTTCACAGGTTCGTGTGGATCCCGTGACAGTCTCACCTACGGTGGCCTCCGCTAGGTCCGGGTCCCATTGTTAGGGTGGAGAGGATTTGGGGGCTTAGATTCAGAGCCTCAACACGCTGGCAGCTGTCCCGCAGGCTTCAACAGAATTGAGAAGGACTAGGGAGGATGCGGGTGGGTATTCAGAGGGGGAGGTGCGTGAGGCCTAAGGGGGGGCATGATGATAGGAACCGGGGGTCGGAAAGCTAGATCTAAACGTAGGCATATGCATAGGTGTCGGCATGGCTCTTCCTCGTCGCCGTCCTCCACATCATCGGAGCATCTTCAGTGGCATCTGTAGTAGTGGGACAGGTGAGCAAAGGCAGGTGCACTCCCACGATAGTCAATTGTGTGGAATTATGGGAAGGGGTCCCGCACAAGTTGCGGCATCAAATCAAGCATCATAAATATATTGATATTTTTCGCTTTTTGAAGCGTCAGAAACTCTCGAGGGAGAGTAAAAAGAAAAAGAAGGAGGACGAGAAATCTGGCAGGGTGCGAAAGGTGTCCTGCAACATGCTGAATTGGACAAGAGCCTTTTTGAGGCTAACTAGTGTTTGGGGGCACTATTTTCCAGGCCAGTATGGAGCTTTATTAGCCTATGTGGATGCCATCTTGGTGGAATCTCAAGAACACGAAGGCTGGGCCTGATTGAATTACAACCAGGAATTTAGGGATATGATGGAAGAAAATGTGCATTTATCGTAGGGGACGAAGGACATTAACCTGTGGTTTAAACAAATGTCTACCATACGCATGCCTGGGGGGGCAGCAGGATCCAGAGCAGGAGTGCAAGGTTCGCTGTCCAGTCTCCAGTCCTTTCGTAACTTACCGGGGGATGCAGCGTTGGGGGTACAGCATCAGCGAAAGGGGGGGGGGGGGGGGTTTGTGGGGCAACTTATGCTGGCGCTTTAACAAGTCCTCATGTCATTTTCTGGACTGCATGTTCCGGCATGCCTGTTGATTGTGTGGGGGCAGTCATGCTGCAGTCAAATGCAGCCGAAAGGGTGGGGCCAGTGCTCAGCCTCTCAGCAAGTGATGATCCGCGATGGAACTTGGCCACAACCCCGGTAAAGTTTGAGGTGGTGCGGCCATGGTCGTGCAGTATGGGAACCAGCACAGGAGAGGGACATTGTTATCCGGTTTTGAACAGGGCTTTCGAAAACCATTTCAGGGGCCGATGCCGGACATCACACCATGCAATTCTTTCTCTACATTGCGTCTTGTAGAAGTCGTCCACGACAAGCTTCAGGCGGAATGTGCTTTGGGAAGAATTGCGAGGCCCTTTGATGGGCCCCCTTTTCATCCCTTTATTGTTTCACCATTGGGGGTCATCCCGAAGGAGCAGGGAAAATTTAGGTAAATTCATAACCTGTCTTTTCTACCCAGCGAGTCAGTGAATGACCATATCCCTCCAGAGGTTTGTACGGTTAGGTATGCCTCTTTTGATGCAGCAATGGCCTTGGTTCAGAAGTATGGAACCAGGGTCTGCATGGCAAAGGTGGATATTGAATCGGCATTTAGGCTGCTGCCAGTACACCCTTCGGCTTTTCCATTATTGGATTTTCAATTTGAGGATCACTTTTATTTTGACAAATGCATGCTGATGGGGTGTTCTACTTTCCTGCACATATTTCAAGGTCTTTAGCAGCTTCCTACACTGAGTTCTCATGCAGAAGACCGGATTATCGTCAGTGGTGCGCTACTTTGACAATTTTTCTTTGTGGGTCCTGAATTTATTTATTTACATTCTCTTATATACCACGCTATTCTGCATCAGTGCGGTTTACATTGAACAAACTGAAATTACATTGAACAGGGCATTATAACTTGGAGATAACTATTTTACAGGGAACATGGGCTATGGAGGGTTAAGTGGCTTGCCCAAGACCACAAGGAGCACCTGAGGGATTAGAAACCCCAGTCCTTCCGGCCCAAGGTTGCTGTCCTCTAGTGGGATTTGAACCCCCAACCTTCCGGCCTGAAGTACCCTGCCCCAACCACTAGGCTACTCCTCCTGCCTGATTCATGTGACAGATTGTTGGCAGCTTTTACTTCGATGGCTAGGGAGTCTGGTGTGCCCTTAGCAGTTGGAAAGACAGTCGGTCCAGTGACGTGTTTGACTTTTCTGGGGGTAGAACTTGATTCCGTAGCACTAGTGGCATGGCTGCTGAGAGAGAAAGTTCAGAAGTTGAGAGTTATCTGAATTTTGCTTGTAGAATCATCCCAATGGGGTGTTCTTTTTCAAGGTGCTTGTTGCTGGCAATGGCTGGGGTGAGGAAACCTCATCACCATATTAGGGTGTCGTGGGGCATGCGTGAAGACCTGCGGGTATGGGATGCTTTTCTAACAGACTACAATGGCTGCTCGGTCCTGCAGCTTCTGAGGTGTCAAGCGCAGACTTGCAGTTGTTTTCCGATGCAGCAGGTAGTAGTGGGCTTGAGCTCTATTTCCAGGGAGCTTGGAGTGTGGAGACCTGGACCGAGGAGTGGCATGCTTTTGGGTTGACGCAGAATGTCGCTTTTCTGGAATTATTCCCTATTGTGGTAGCGTTAGCCCTCTGGCCTGTCCGTTTGCAGAACAGAAGGGTTGTGTTTTGGTGCGATAACACAGCAGTAGTGGAGATCATTAACAGGCAATCGCCCAAGTATCCGAGGGTCACAGCCTTGATGCATATATTTGTTTTAGCTTGCCTGCACTTTAATATCGCCATGACCCGGGTAGGCAGAAAGCATAGCTGACCCTTTGTCGCATTTCAGTTGGTCTCAGTTTTGCCTGCTGGCACTGGGAGCAAAGAAGGCAGCCACGGCAGTTCCGGCACATCTTTGATGGATTGGAATCCCGGGGTGATCACCCTCTTGCAAGCCTCCGTGGCTCCCACGACGTGGGTATCATATAAACATGGGTACAGGAAGATTTGTATGTATTTATCCAGTAGGGGCTGGTCTGGTGTGCGGGTCACAGATGAAGGGCTGGGACAATTTGTAGTTTGGGCCAAGGCGTCAGGATGGTCTAGGGCAGCAGTCTGGTCTGCACTGGCTGTTTTTTTTTCCTTTTTCAGCAAGGTTGATGGCTGGGTCAATCCTCGTGTCTCGTTTGTGGTCCAGCGTCTCTTACTGGGTTGGAAATGGCTGTCCCCGGGTTTGCAGGATGGGTATTGTGCAGTATCGCACGAGCTCCTGGTTTGGATATGGGAGACATTGCCAGGGGTTACCTTCTCTGAGTTTGAGGCACTGCTTTTTTGAGCAGTCTTCACCATAGCCCTTTTTGGAACATTCCATGTCAACGAGTTGGTTCCACAGTCTGGTAGAGGAGCCGATTTGGGTGGCCTAGAGGCATTGCATGTGTGGCTCACCCAGCAGCAGGTCTGTATTTTTCTTCCATGATCCAAGATGGATGGAGAGAGGAAGAGGATGGTTGGTTGTCCTTAACGGGATTTACCTGGTGGCCACTTGCCCAGTGCAGAATCTGAAGTCTTAAGTGGAGTGGCACCCTAGGGTGGAGGGTTGCTTCTTTATGCATGAGGATACTGGCCCAGTGATGCAGTTCCAATTTACGTCTGTGCTCCGCCTGACTTTGCGGCATCTGGGTTGCAATGAGTGGGAGTTCACATCCCATCCGTTCTGGACTGGAGTGGCTACCAGTGCCGCCGCTGTGGTATAGAGCCAGCTGTGATTCAACAGATTGGGAGAAGGCATTCCGGTGCCTATACTGGTTATGTCCGGCCACAGGTGGTTTGACTGGGGCACCTGGGAGATAGTCCTTTAGCTGTGCTCCTGGGGGGGGGGGGGGTTTGGAGGAGGGGGAGAAGGGGGATTAATCATTTTGTGTTTTGCAGATTGCTGCAGTCTGGGTTCTGGGTCTGATCAGATGGAAACCAGCTTTGTCTCATTGTAGATGGTCACACTTCCCAGAAGGACTGGTGGATATTGGGCAACTTATTTGTTTATTGGGCTGAGTGATGGGCTGCATGATGACCATTGGGGTCGCACCTTAGACTCCTCCCAGTGGACATTTGGTTTCAATGGATGGGCCAGGGGGGCATGCAGTGGTGGCAGCTGTTGTTGACAATCCATAATCAGGCCAACCAGCATCAATGACCGGCAGGACTGATTATTCACCTGCACGGCGATGATCTATCCAGCTGGACATGTAAACAGTTCATCCAGGCTGTTCAAGGGGACATTGTGGCCATATGGGCCCTGCTGCTGGGGGTGATTGTAGTGTGATCATATGTCATTCTGCGGCCAACTTGCCAGTCACAGTGTAAGTGATCTCGTAGCCTGGTCAAAGTGAATAGGTCGATTGGGTGCTGCATCCAGCAGATAGGCGACCTTCAAGTCCAGCACCCCTGGGGTATGGAAGGAGGAAAAGAAGAATACTGATGCTGCATGAGTGGCCTACAGAGTGGAAAATACAGGGTTGGGTGAGAGAGATGGGTACTTGGGTGACGGATGGGGGGATTTCTAGTGTTATTAATGATGAAAGATGCTATGTATGAATTCTAATGGGAGAGAAAGGGCTTTCATTTATTTGAATTTTCAGTTTAATTCACACAGTACAGAATACTCAACATACTCAGAGCAGATCAGATATAGTGTGTGTGAGCTTTAGTGCTAGAGTGGATGTCTAGGGAGCCAACTCGTGGTGCACGGAAAGAAGCAAGAGGTTGCAGTCAGCTTTAGTGTCTCCCTTCCTCATCCTTGAAACCCACAAGGAGAGAGAGAGAGAGAGAGAGAGAGAGAGAGAGAGAGAGGACTAGCTGAGGTATGGGGAGAAAAGAGACAGAAAGAGACTAGAGGACTCACTGACATAGGCAGGGTGAAACGGGGGGAGGGGGGGGGGCTGAGGACAGAGAGAAAAAAAAATGTAGACTAGAGAACTGTCTGGAGGGCTTCAATTGGGAGAGATAGATTTTGGGGTGAAAGAGTGGTGAATGGGAGCAATGCAGCACAGGGGTGGGCAGAAGGATGGCAGGGGAAAAAGGAGAAATTGAGGAGAGACATAAAGCAGTGGGAAAGCTGATATTTTTTGAGGGTTATATAGACATGAGATCACTGGGAAGGGGGTAAAGAGGGGGCGCTAGTAGTTGGATAGATAAGTTGGGATATGAGTTAAAGAATTCATTAGAAAGAAAATAGAGAAATGACAGAAAATTACAAAGGGAGAAGAGTGGGAAGTGAAAGACCTGTTAGAACATGAAGAGAAAGGAAAAAGTGAAGAGGTGGTGATAAAAGGAAGAGAAAGATAAAGGAAGAAAAGAGAAAAATATGGCAGAGGCATAAAAGAGAGGGGAGAAAAGGATGTAGAAAGGAGAAAAGCCTTAAAGGATACGTTGAAAGAGGAATCTGATAAAAGATCTACAAAATGAAAAGACTGTACATAAAATGTTTCTGTCATTGTCTTAATCTGTAATGTGATCTCTTATTGTATAAGATTTTGATTTATAGCTCATTGTTTTAATGAGCTCAAGGTATATAATACAAATAGATTTTTTGCTGCACAACCCTGTGCTCCTGTGCCACATGAACGTTTGCAATTTTAATTTACATTTTTAGTTGTAGGGTCAGCACAATGTCCAGCTGTACATTCCTACTCTAGAGGACCTGAGAGCAAAGACCAAGAAAGGGGAGAACCTCTATTAGAGCAGGTTCCTTTCCTGTAAGCTGTGGTCATATTACTGCTGCCAGATTGTATACGTTAATGCTCTACCCTCACCAGGCTTGGTAGGATGCAATACTTACTGCATTTCTGCACTCTGTCTCAATACATGACTTAGATTTGTTTTATATTAGCCAAAGAAAGAAAATTGTATTATAATTGTGTTAGCTACTGCTATTGCTGTGGCTCTTTACTGTGAATTCTTCTCCCTTTACATGATTTCAGAATGGTTTCCTGCATTTCCAGAGGACAGAAGTAATACAGTTACAGATAGCAAATTGTGCATTATTTTTATAACATATTAATTATATAGTCAGTTGCAATTCAAAGTAAATGTTAAAAGGATAACTATGTATATAGGTCATGTAGTTTGGAAAACAGATGTTTAGGTCTGTGCATGAAAAGCACCCTGGAAGTTTACAAAAGGCTTGCTCAAAGCTGAGCCTTTTCTAAAATACACGTGAAGGCATATTTTAGATAGGATGTGGAGAGGGGATTCACATGTTCAGGTCAGAGCATGGAGAATTCTGTTTGTGTTCTACAAGAGGTTCTACCAAATATGGACCCTATTGCAAAATAGGTTCAAGAGTGTACAAATATGGCTCTCCATGTCTGGTGAGAGCAGCAATTTGAAGAAACTATATGTGGGAAATAGAAACATGAAAATACTACAGGCAACCATTTCAAAACCACTGGTACCTCCCTCTCTATCACCCCTCAACCTGCCTCTGCCTTGCCCCTCCACCACCAACCGCGTTCTCAGTCCCCAACACCCCTCCTTAAAAAATCCATTTACCCCAGCATCCTTCTTCACAAACTCCATAGCCTCCTGACACCCCCTTCTCAAATTTGATAGGCCCTTTACACCCTCTATACAAACTCTATAGTCCCTCTGACACCCCTCTTCTCATACGCCATAGTCTTTCAACAAGCAAATCTCCCATCTGGCATGCTCCCTACCTCCTCTTCAGGGCCCAACCACCAGTGCCCCATCCCAATCCCCTCTTTAGGTTTACTGTGGGTCCCTGGTGCCACTGCGAAATCCAAAATAGCATTGGTGACCTCTAGTGGTAATCCTGAGGTACTGATAGCAGTACTGTGAGGTGACCACTAGGGTTATTGGCACCATTTTGGATTAAGCCACAGCAAAAGCATGAGTGAATAGCATTGCTCCTGCTCCCACTAGGCACAAGGGAGCCCCAGTAAGACCAGGGAGGAGATTGGGGAGGGTGGGTGTTGGGGTGCTATTAGTTGGGGACCTCACAGGGGGTGTCACTGCCAAAGGGGGGTTGTGCTGGGTGGGAGGGGAGAGGAAGGTTGCTTGTAACAAAGCTACAGAGTTTGAAAAGACGGGTAATGGAGAGCCCATGGAGTTTGTGAAAAGGGGTATCAGGGAGAACAGATTTTTAAGGAGAGGTCCTGGGGCGGGATTGAGGTCAGGGCAGGTGGGGGGGGGGGCAGATGCAGGTTGCGGGGGAGTGATTGGAGGTTGATCAAGACCTTGTTATTTACAGTTGCCATATTCCCTATTTCATAAAGGGAAAGCACATGTAGGACCTAGAATTTCCTCACTTGGAATTATAGCTGCTCCCTGTCATCTGCAGGTTGTCAGACGGCTGCCTAGGGTGAGAACTTACACAATCTTGACGATGCATATATTCATATGATTCTTGCAAGGTATTGTGGGTATTGTAGTTCATTCACTCCCAAACACAGCTGATGACAATAATTTGAGTTGTGAAACCAAGTGGTAAGATCAATAAAATACTTCTTTTATTGATGGGGTTTAATTCACCCAGCACATGTATGCTTGATAGCACTATAAATGAGGTTACTTGCTTGCAGTGTTTAAATGGATAACAAAAAGTCACAAAGTAAACCAGAAAACAACCTTCAGCTTGTCAGGCAATTAGCTAATGTTTTCTTAGCAAATAATTACCAAATACAAAGGCACAAAGTAAAGAATAAACTTTGCTGGTTAGGTTAACTTCTGCTTATTTTCCACGCCGATCTCAGCAGTGATTCTCCCTTGCTCACACACACAATCAGGTGCAGCCCTAATTACTATCAATGGACCAGCTGAAAGCCTTTAGCTGGCTGGCTGCTACTGTGTGAGCCCAAATCCTGCTTTAAGAGCTGTTTGCAGTGGAAATAAAGAACAAAGTTTAGGTTTCTTTGTGATGGCTGATGTGTTTGCTCAGAGAAAACTAGCAATAGCATTTAGATAAAGAACAGTCCATGTAAATAGTTTCATCTGCTGTATTTCCCCCTGCATCAACAATCATAGGGTCAATATCATACATTGGCACAGATGAGTCTTTCATTAAGGCACTATCATGAGAATGCTTATTCCCTTGCTGCCATTCTCTATTATAGATAGGGTCTGGATCAGTGTTCATACCTGAGCCTCTCCTGCTATCATTATTCCTCTCTGTATAGCCTGGCCAATATGTAATCCAATTCTGATGTCCGGCCTTCCAATCTTGATCCCTGGACACTGGATCTCCTCTCACATACCTTCTGGCCTTGGTCTGAAAGTCCCTTCCACATGCAGTCTTCTCTCTTCCAGGTAGCCACTGGTGATTCCTATCTCTGCCACTCCATTCCTCTGGCTGAATCCAGTCCAATGGACTCTGCTGGCTTTTGGAATACCTCCCAGTATGAATACTGCCTTGGAATCTCCCAGACCTTCCAATGGCCTTTCTTCTCTTCCCTCCAGAGAGTTTCCTTCTTTCTCTATCTGCTTGGCTTGGCTTCTGTTTCTCCAGGTGATACTGGTGCTTGTAGCCGTTGCTGTCTCTGTATCTCTTCCTCCCTCTGTAGCTCTTCCTGAAGCTGTTCTTGAAACTGGGCTGGAGCTTGTAGTAACTGTTATCTGAAGAATAAGCTCTATTCTTATCCTGTTCTAATGTGTGCTGCTCCCTAACACAGCGCAGCTGTCTTGAATCAGGCCCTGCCCTTTGAGATGAGTGCTTAGGGATTACCTCATAGCTCTCTTGATTGCACACACATTTTCTCACTTCAGCCCCTCTCATGGCTGCTGGAAACCTGGTGCATTCTGGGACTGGTAGTCTTTTATGTGAAAACTCTGTTTTCTCACTTCTACCAGAACTGACAGGTTGCTTGTTCAGAGTCACATCATCCTTTCTATAGCTCCTACCTGAGCTATGATAAGCTTCCTTATCACAAGGTTTTGATAAAGTGTTTGGTTCTGCTAACCCTCTACAGGAGGGATTAAGGGAGCTACTCTCCTTTATCTCCCATTGTTTATTTCCTCTTGCAAATTGAAAATAAAGATTGTGTTATCTGAATTTAATTAGCAGCAAGCGTACATAGAGCTTTGCAAAATGGCCAACATACAAATGTAAATTGCATAGAAGCATAGAAAACACCAACAGATAAAACACCATATGGCCTATTCAGTCTGCCCATTCATAGGAACTTTTAAGTTCTACAGTCCCTTCCTCCCCCTCAGAGATCCTCTATATTTGTCCCTTGCTTTTTTGAATTCAGATACAGTTCTCGTCATGTCTCATTGCAACATACTAACTTCCACATGTTAGAATTGGGGTGTGTACAGGTGTCACCTGCAAATCTCCAGTGGCACTAACACTGTGGTGCTGAATATCGAGCCCAGAGTCATTTACACAATCTGAAGGTCTGCAAACCATGGAAATGCCTTTGAATATCCCCCTTAAAACTAGCAAATCATCAATCATTCTGATTTTAATTGGAAGAGCATTCCATACTTTAGGGCACTAACTGAAAAAGCACGTTGACTTAGCAGTTTGCTAGCGAGGATGGTGTAAGCAGGTATTACAGTGCTCGCTGTATCAACCTAACACATCTCTATGAGTGAATTAATGGCATCAAGCACTCTGACACTGAACAATGCTGAATTTTAAAATCTATTACAAGTATCTTAAAATATATTTGATATCATTCAAGAACCAGTGGAGCTCCTGCAACCCAGGAGTAAAATGATCAAATTTTGGCTTTGCTGTAATATGAGCTGCCACGTCAGCAACACTCCCCTGGTGGCCAGTGGATGCCAGGGCAGGTGCGATATAAAAATATAAAGTTAAGATTTGAGAGTCTTTTACAAGGCCCAAATGGCTCTTGGTCTTTGTAGTTTCCTTGAGCTCCAAATCTTTAATGAAATACTTAAGCAGAGTGGTGGGAAAAATAAGGCTTTTATTTCCCGTCTTTGCTGAGGTTCAAAAATATTGGGTTACAACGTGAAAGCAAAAGTCCTTACTTCAGGTAGAATAACAAACTTAGGCTTTTCAAACAAAATTATCATACATTACATGAATGGGAATGCTTAAACAAACCAAGAATGCTCTGTTGGTGCTTTAAACAGATCACAAGCCTGGCAGAGCTTCTAGACTTCCTGAAATACACAATGTACAATCCATGTCATGGTCAGATACATCTTCTATGGGATCCACTTGCATTTGCTCACAATCCGATACCCCTGATTCAGTGTCCCTGGTTTCATGCAAACCATATTCAGGGGTTTTATATATTTGCTCTAGCAAGTCCCAATGTCCTGGGCCTAACCTAGGGCGTTGGCCCTGTGCTATATTGAGCTTACAAGTATCCCTTCTTCCTGGAGGTTTTATATCAGCATTATATAAACCTTTATCCGTCACAGCATTCTTCTTAGGCATATATTTTCCATACCTTTTATTGCAGCTGCCTGGTGATGAAAGGTTTTCTCCTTTGGCTTGCTTCCTCCCCTCAGAAGCTTCGTGCCAATCCTTTCTCGGAAAGTTTTCTTTAGCTTTCAACCGTGGGAACAGTTCTCCTGGTAAATGCCTGCTCCTGCAACAGCCGAAATCCTGGCTTCCATGCTCAGCCTGGCTTTTCCTTCCCAACTGATTCCCACTTGCTTCTTGCTTGCAATCAATGTAAGGCTTTCTCTTCTGCCAGCCCACAGCTTCCCCACCAACCTGAGCCGGTCCTTCCTTGGCTCCTTGTGGCTTCCTTTTAGCGCCTGGAGATTCTTTGTTAGGTCCTTCTCTGGCTTGAGACTATTCTCTTTCAGCTTGACCCGGTCCTCTCTCCTGGATCCGACCTGGTCCTCTCTGTTTAGCTTGAGGCAGTTCTTCCTTATAAAGAACTCCTCTCCTTGAGGCATGTGGATTGTTTGCCATGTGCCCCTGACCAGCTGGGCGTGGCACTCCAGTCTCTCTGACTGCACTCCTGCTCCCTCTAGCTGGTCGCTGTGAACATTGCACTCTGTGCACATCTTTTCCTCTGTGTAAAACAGTTTCATTTCTCTCATCAGGGCTCTCATCAGCCCCCGCTGCATCACAGTATGGACGTACCCATTTCAGCACGACTACACTAGCATCTGTCCATGTCCACTTTAACCTACACGTGAAGGCAACTTGCATAGTGCACGCAGAAGAGAGACTACCATGAATGCACAGGCTTTCACATCAGAAAATTTACCCTGAAGGACTTTATTTTGATAGTGCTAAACTTACATCATATTATAACAATACAGAACAATGATGGGCAAATATTTAGCTCCCATGGCCATCGTTTTTCTAAAATGCCAGTAGTGGTAGGAAAATAATAAAAATATTTAGTCCCAGAATCTGGATAGCTACCAGTACTTTATCCTGATAATGTGGTGGCCGGTGTTGCTCTCTAGATAGTGGTGATATTCAGTCCGCTGTCCGGATAGCTGACCGGACAAAGTCAGGACTGCCTTTTAGCAAACCTAACTTTATGTGGTTAGTTATCTGGATAGGGAGGTGAATGTTACCCTGTTCCAGATAATCAGCTGCTTTGCCTATGGACTGCTCAGCACTATCCGAATAGTGCCAAGGCACACTATAAAATATTCAGCGACCTTATGCAGACAGTGACACTGGATGTCGGTGGATTGCCCCGACCAGCAACACTTATCCGAACAGCAAGTGCTGCTATCGAGACAAGTGCCGCTTAGTATTAACCCCTTTTATTGAAGGTACAGAAAACATAAAGTAGGGTTATTAATACAACACTGCTTGAATCCCGTGCTTGTATACAGAATGTACAAGGAACAGTGAGAGATAACAGTAACAACATTTTGCAAGTGAAACCTTTTCTAACAATATTTTGCTTTATCAAACATGATTTATGACCTCTGCATTCCGTCTTCTGGGGCCAGCTTCAAATCCCTGGATTCTTATTAAGTTTTCTCGGTATGCTGTCACTTACCTGTAGGGAAACACTTTGAAAAATAATACCTTTCTCAAGTGCTGTACTGTGTGTGGTGCAGCTTACTACAAAGGGCTAGTTTCTATTCTATTCTTATGGAACAAAATCTTTATTGAATAAGCTTCTGCAATAAAAGCTATGAATGACTACTTTTACATGGAAGGGGGGAAGGAGAAATATAAATCAACAAAGTGAAATTGCCTGTAGGTCACCCCACATGCCAGATTATTTTTCTGTATGAGAAAAAGACTTTTGATATGGGGCTGATGCTAAATTATAAAGGGTGCTGTTTCAATCAGATACATAATTAGCAATGTCCATATCCACCCTACACAAACCATCTTGATATTCAAACACAAAGAGGGTCAATTTGCTAAAGACTATTAACAGATAACATATTTGCTATGGTATATTAGCATGCACCCTAAATACTGGTCGTTTACAAGAGTAACAATGAATTTCATGGCACAAATTAACTTGTCTGGAAATTGCCCTCTCTCAGCACGGTAAAAGTCTGAATGACCTTCTTTTATAGCTGCATTTAGAACAGGGAAGCTCAGGATTTCGTTTAGCTGGAGGCACAGACAGTAGGGTGTGCAGGCAAACATTTTTATTCCATTTCGTTCCCCATGTTGATAGCAGAATTTTTTGTTTTATTTTGTTTTGTTCTATTTTAATTTAATCACTTGCCATTTGTCTTTTGTAGTGCACACACTATTAGCCAATAGTGTTCATTATTGAATAAGTGTGTGCTACAGGCAAATTGTGTGTACTATTTCTTACTAGGGCACCCTATGGTTCGATAGATACACCATATAAGAGCTAATGTATACTGTTAACAACAACTGTAAAATTACAAAATTCCAGGTTTTTTTCCTTTTGTTTTTTGTTCAAAAATGATATAAAGTGATATAGGACATTTCATTGACATTTCCCATTTCATTTCAAACAAATGTACATCCCTAAAAAATATTCATAGAGAATGTTGGGGAGGAAAATAAACTTAAAGATTATTTTTCCAAATCTATGTGTGTTATTTTCCTTGAATAAGATTCACACAAAATAGGCTCTAAAGTCCACAGCACATTTCAAAGCAAAAGTGTGCATCTGTGGCTACTTTGGAAATGGGTTCAACATTTGTGGGTAAAATATAGCTGTGGGCTTTATCCCAGTGCAGACAGTTTTCAGATTGATCTTTTATATGTATTGATGGCTTAACCCTGTTATCTACTTCTAATTAAAGTATGACTTCTTTGGACTAAAACCTGATGACATTTTATAGAGCTGGAATATTTGCTACCCATCTTATGGCCAGACAATCTGAGGATCATTTTATAAAAGGACACCATGGGTGATGCTATTTTATAAAGACAGGTAAGTGCATACTTGTCTTTATAAAATACTAGCATAGGTGGCCGAGAAAGCGCCTTGAATATAGTATGATCAATTATACCTGCTTTGAAGCAGCTGTGAGCATGCATAAATTAAGGTTTTTTTAAGTCTCAGTGGATAAGTGAAAACTCAACCTGCGCTTAGGTCAGATCACACCTTTGGCTATATCTTAGAACAAAGTATGTGTCTTCATGACAAAGCATGCATTTTTTGCCAGCTGGCATTTTACAAGAGGTCATTTAGGCATGGATGTGGCCACATACACACAGGAATGTCTTCATAAAATTACCTCCAAAATCCAGGCCATGGTTTTCAATGTTCATAGCTGAGCTCCCTAAAGCCAACATAGGTGTGCAGCCAGAAGGATGTAATGTTTTTTTTCCAGGCAAAAGCACACCCCTGACCACTCAGAAGCTTGGTTGGCCACCGGTGGCATAAATTCTGCCTGCCCAAGCAGCCCCTGCAAGGAAGAGGGGGGGGGGGTGTCTGGGCAGAAAAGGGGCCGATACCGCAGAGACAGCAGCAGCGGCAGCCTTACTGTATTATTGCTATGCTGCCTCTGCTTTGTAAGTTTTCCTCATGCATGCGTGAGACTTTGGCCCATCAGGCAATAGCCGCTGGGCATGTGGCAAACTTACAAAGAATGGAGGCAGTGCGGCAATAATAACAGTAATTTTGCCGCTGCATGGGAGGGCCCGCACAGAGTAGGGGCTGCTGCATGAGCGGGGTCCTACACAGTGAGGCGCCACCACCGTGACAATGAGAGGCCCTCAGCAAAAGTTTGCTTGGGTACCCCTCATTGGAACTTTAACCACTGTCTGCCACCTAAATGTAGGACTGGCAGGTGCTCTGCTTACGGAGCTGAAGGACCTTTATTATTTCTGTATTTAATATATATATAACCCAACCATCCAAAGTTGTGGGTAGAAAACATAAAAACATTAGAAATATTCAAATCCTATAGAAAACATAATCGACACTGAATACACATCAATATATCAACACAGAAACACATAATCAGCAATACCATAAGGTCTATTCTACATAGCACATTGAAATCAGAATTGAGACATGGAGGCTGAGACATGCTCAGTTCTGGCAGTATTTTACAAATGGCTGTGCCATGGATTTGTCACGGCGGACAGAGGGAGAAGCCATTTTACAAAGCTACACATCAGAACTCCGAGCAGAACTAACACGACAGCTTCCACATGGAAGTGTCAGTACTTCTACGGGGAAATGGTGAATTTTCAACTTCCACATGCAAGTGCTGCCTCTTCCATGTGTATCCGGACCATTTTGCAAACTTAAGGGGGTCATTGTAGAAACTCTGTTTGTGATTTGCATGTCTGAAAATATCCATGCAGACAGGCCAATCATAACCGCACCCCAAGAGCTATTTTAGGAAGGTCCGAATTTACATGAATCCAGCACGTTCACATCTATGTTGCACGGGGATTTGTCAGAGGCATGTCTAGGGTGATTTGTAAAAGATCAACAGTGCTGCATGTTTATGACTGTCAATGGACACATCTATGTCTATACCCGCTCCCGAGAACCAATAGGCATATGCAAAGTGCTTGTTGCAGCCAGCAAGCAACAGCAGGGAAAGGAGGGGAATGCCTTCTGACTCCCTCAATAATTTTTTCCCGCTCAAAAAAGCATATAGGTAAATACAAAGGCCTTTTTGTAAACGTCCACAGAGCTGTAGGCCTCCGCTTGAAAAATGGCTAACCGAGTCATGTATATAATTAAAGATACACAGGCGCATTCAGAAATACTACTACAGACATGTCTATGTTGCTGGTTTAGTTTGCATGTGCTTATGTTTCAAATTGGCCATTACCCTGCAGAGGTCTGGGGTTGATGCTGCCCATCCCCATTTCCTTGTCGGTTGGGGAAGATATTTATCTTTTTGGGCAGAGAGAATTCCTTTCTAGAACACGTTTTCATGTATCTGCCTTCTCTACTGCCTCGCCCATGGAATTTTGGATGTTTTGACTTGGGCTTTCCAGAAGGGACAGGAATGACTTTCTAAAATGCTGCTTTATATGTATAATTGCTACCAGTTAAATTAAAAGGCCACAATTTGTGCTAATTTTCATTATGGAGGAGGAAGAAAAGAACAGGGGTTAAGGAGAATACTGTAACTCCTTTAATCCCTCTTGTAAAGCCCTGGCCGAAATGACCATTTTATAAAAATCTATTTGTGCCTTAGAACAGGTATAAATCCCAACATAGACATTTTTAGACATATATGTGGATTATATGGGGAATAAGCATATATGGAGAATAAACATGTAAATATCTGGACCACCCAAGTCACTTCCAAACCACACTTACACCATGTTCCCATATCCATGAATAAATAGCAGCTTTCTGAAATTTCAGTTACACATTTATGCCAAGCAAGAATGCACATGCCATATTTACATGCCATAAAGAAGTGAAATTAAAAAAAAAAACATGTCTTCAATTTCTTTCTAAAAGCCAGTAAATCAGATAGAGATCACAGGAAGAGTATCCTACAGACCCATGTGGCCGTGCCGCAGGAGAGAAGCCTGTATGTCAAAGCCTTTATCTATAAGCATAAAGAATGATAGATCAAGGAGAAGCAAGAGGGCTGAAGAGCTCCTAAAGGCTGATGACGGTATTGAGGCAGATGAATATCAGGTATTAGGGCCTTCTTTGGATAAAACTGAAGGTAGATTGCAATATTTGCTGGATAGGTTGAGCCATGCGGTTTTACTTACCTCAGACTCCCCTACTACTGCAGAACTCATTCTTCTGCCATCACTTATCACTAGAATTTCCCAGACGAGAAGAGTGTAGCTTCTTTTTGTGCCTCACTTGAAAGAGATCAATAGCTTCTGGACTGTGCTATACAGTATTTCCAAAGTGCACATGGGGATAAGCAGTAATTTACATTAATCAATGACTGTTGAACAGATATTTTTTTAGCTTCTTTACACTGCTTCCCTGCAATTCTGTGGCTTATCCATGTGTAACCATGTCTGGAAGACAGCAGCCCATAACAGGGACATGATGTAGACTAGTGGTTAGAGCAATAGGCTGAGCTTCAAGAAAGCTGAAAAACTGTCTCTGTCACAGACACTCAATGTGACCTTGGCCATGTCACTTTATTGCCCATTGCCTCAGGTACCCACTTAAACTGTAATCTCTTTGCAGAAGGGGCATGTTTACCTGAATGCTTACCACAGTGCTGTGAATATACAGCAGTGCTATTGAAATGATAAGCATTATCATGGTTACATTCTCACAGTGTAGTGCATAGCTGATTTTATCAGTATCCGTACCCATATGAATTGTGTATTCAGGGATTAGAAGATGGTTGGCCTTCTTTCCTTTTAAACATTTATATAATTACATTTGTAACATTATAGTCATGGAGTGGGAATCTAGTCTGTAAGGTAGTTTGCAAATATTAGTTAGGGGCCCCTTTTACTAAGATTTAGCACGTGCTATCTGCCTCACAGTCCTTAGGAATAACACGGGCCATGCAGCAGATAGCAAGTGCCAAGGGTTAGTAAAAGAGGCCCTAAAATGACTTTCTCCAGATATATATGGGCAATTGCACAAGAACAATTGTCAGTTACAGAAATAATGCTTTTTTTCTTAGCAAAGGTGTGCTTTGAAATGTAGTATAAATAAAAGACAGTTTTCTTCTTTTCTCCTCCATTTTCCAGTCATTATATTGTACAATCTTAATCCTCAAATGACCTGCCTTGGTGACTTGGGGAGAGACATTTCTTGCAGAGACACTAGGAGCTTGAGGTGGGCGACAACAGCTTGACATGGCCAAACCAATGGGCGGACCAGTTTTACTTTCAGCAATCTTTTCAACAGCAGTAAAACAGAAAGAGAAATCACAGCTTACCTTCGAGTTTCATCAAAGTAAACAATGAATCAGAAGAGTTTATCAGCACAGTGAATATCTTCACACCTAGAAAGTCATTTTACATCAGGGCAGCTAGGCACAGAGATGCATATCTTGTGCTTATTTGATGCAGGTGAAATATGAATCGGTGTGCCTTTACAAAATCACATCTCTGCTCTGAGACAGGTATGTGCACATGTGCTAGTAAGAACTGATGCATATGTGAATATTTTACAAATATAAGAGTGCCTATTTTCTACCTCAGGAATACAGCGGATCACATAAAAGTAGTGACAGTGATTCCTCTGTGCCTACTTCTTTCATTCATTAATTCATTTTTTTATGTTGAATCAATTTTCCTCAGATTTGCCAGCAAATATAGCTGCTCTGAAGGCTTTGTAGATGAATTGCACTTTAATGAGACGCAAGAATTTTAGGTCTGTAGTAACTGACCATTTATGTAGTATGAATAGATTTCAGAGCTTTCCCAATTACCGCTTATTATCTCACATAATGAAATAAAATACAATCAATAAAAACATTTTGTCATCAAAATTATCCATTTTGTAAGAGTACAATATAAGGGCCCTTCTAGTGCATTAGGTTTTTGTACCTAATACATGTTTAGCGCCAAGACTAGCATGCATTAAGTGCAGAGCCTTGGGGGCATGACCAGCATAGATGTGTACATACACTAACGCAAGACGCAAGTACCATGGGTGCACCTCACTGCACCTATTATATGCATTAGATGTACCCATGCTAATGGCAACATTGACATGTCCCGCCCATGCTAACTTCAATCTACTCACCACACCCAGTCACCATCCCTAATCTGCTCATTCAGCACCCCAACATGTGAGTGTCAGGGTGTGAATCTGAATGCGGTAACTGCCATACCCCCACAGTAAAAGTTACTGCAACCCTGAGCATGCAGTTAGCCTTCACAGAAATGCATGTTAACTGCCTAGTATACCTTAGTAAAAGGGCCCCGTAGTTCTGAGTCTAAGCAAATGTTGCAGGACCTCAAAAGAGACTTCTATTTTGGTGCAGACCTATGTTATATGATAGGTACTATCGAGTTTTATGTTTGTAATGTAATGTTGGAACATGCTAGTAGCACTTTCAATTGGTTTTCAGTGTGCACATAAATATTCAGAATTTTGTGGCCACGTTCCCCAGGTCCTGCCAGGATTCTTCCACCCTGCATCAATCTTCCAGCAATCTGAAAGCAGCATGCACAGTCAAGGACAGATGGTGAGTACAGTTCATCTCTAGTTGCATTTTGCTTGTATGATTTTATAACAGGGTGCCTATAGAAATTAAATGAATTTAGCCAGTCAATCCGTAGGTAGTTGCTAAAAGACACATCAGTTCAGTTGTAGAGAGCAGGGAATAAGGTATTCTCAAGGCACACATTTGATATGATCATCAGTACAGAATTCTTAAATTAAAATTATCCATTTCCTTAAAAAATTCAGAAATAGCCAAAGAAATCAATTCAAAATTATTGAAACTTAGTAGTGCAGAGTTGTAAATAGTCCACTTATTATATCAATAATGACGATTAATAGACTGATGATGATATCAAATTAGAGACTTCAGAATACCTTATATACTGCTCTCTACAACTGAGTTCACGGTCCTTTTACTAAATATCTGTGAACTGACCATCTGAATTTATTTTATAGTTCCTATTTGAAATATTTGTGTATACATTTTATCTACTAAATATAGCATCTGAAAACACTTAGGGCCCAATTACGAGAAAGACCTACAGGGCGTATGTAAATGTATAACACGAGTACGTTTCAAACGTAGACGGGATTCTCTACCCAGAGGCCTAGACGTGCACCTGCACATCGGAATTTGGGGTTGTACGACTGCTCCGCTAAATGTCCAACACACGTGCAAAGGGGGTTCTGTGTGCGTGTAAGTGACATGTGTAACCTTTGTGCCATGCGACGGATGTGTAGGTCTGAAAACATGTCCACCTGCACAGTAGTCCATGTGTGACAGGAAACAAGATACAGTAATCCCCCCCCCCCCCCCCGCCACCACCAGAGCCTTGAAAAATGGCAACCCGACAGGTGCTCTGCAGGATGGTCATTGAGAATGAGGGTGCCCTTCTCCCCACAGGACATCGAAAGCCAGCCCTAGCTGCAGCACACAGGGGCTGGGAAAGGATCAGGACCATTCTAGCGCATTAAGTAGGACAAAGCAGGAAAGAGAGGAGGCAGGGGAAATGTATGTGGTGGGACAAAAACAGTGCAAAGAGTCAGGAAGTAGCTGCAAAGTAAAAGGGCAAAAGGAGCAGGGGCTAAGCTGGACCCACCACACAACCAAATGACAGTAAACATACAAAACAGGGCCCACACAGGAAACAGGCAAACAGAAACACAATGGCCATGAGGAAAGCAAGGTGGAAAAAATGCAGAATGGACAAAAGGGAAAGCAAATATGGAAAGGAAATCTGAGCACAGTGGAAAAAACTACTGTGTGTTACCAGTGCAGCCAAATGGCCCAATACTGTCAGCGAAAATGCAGCACAGTGGAAACAGAGACAGGGTGCTAGTAAAGATAACACATGGCTGACCTAGGCCACCCCCCAATACCATCCACCTTACCAGTCCCCTGAGAGAATCCCGTGTCTGCCTCATGAGGTCTGATACTGTCGACAACAGCACCACCTCCAATGAGAAACTGCCCCATGCAGCCACCACTGTGTCCACAAAGAAACAGCCCTGCATATGATACCTACCACCCCCATCCTATGACACTGTGAAGCACAGCATGCTCAAGCCCAAAGAGGGCACCTCCAGAATGTAAATCATATGAATACTGCAAGGTATACCACTCTACCATTTCTCACACATCACATCAGGTAAAAATTGGATATGGAAGGAGAAAAGAGCCTCAGAATCCAAGGAGGTAGGGGCAATGGTAAAAGTTAACCTCAAACCAGGCCCAATCCTCCTCTCATCAATGACTCTAAAATACTCCTACCAATCGCCTGTTCAATATAATTCCAATTGTTTTAAATTGTGATTCTAAATCAAAATTATCAATAGTAGCTGCCCCCTACAAACTTTCACAGCATAAAACATGCCAGAAATACTAAAAAAAGGAACACCTATCCTCCCAAGCCACCGACGTCTACGGGCTCCCAGTCACCACTGAGAATTCTTGCTGTTGAAAATCCAGCGGACTGGGAGCCTGTAGACATCGGTGGCTTGGGAGGATAGGTATTCCTTTTTTTGGTATTCCTAGCATGTTTTATGCTCTGAGAGTTTGCAGGGGGCAGCTACTACTGATTTGGAATCACAATTTAAAAAAAATGGAATTATATTGAACAATCGATTGGTAGGGGTATTTTAGAGCCTTTGATGTGAGGAGGATTGGGCCTGGTTTGAAGTTAACTTTTACCATTGCCCATACCTCCTTGGATTCTGAGGCTATTTTTTCCTTGCATATCCAACAATTTTTACCTGTTGTGATGTGTGAGAAACTTTGGGCCAATCAGGAGATAGGGAGGAAGATCAGCAGTTGAGTTAAGTTCAAGCTGACAAGAACCAGCTCCCATGAAGATGTGATGGCTCTTCTGAAAAATGCCTGTCTTCTAATCCCAAGGTTAATGGTATGAGACCAGTCTATAAACAATGAGAAACTCTGGGCCATATTAAGAAGCTTTGTGTGGGCTTTGTGTGGTAGCCAGGTTAACTGTTCATTTTAAATTAAATCTCTCTCTCCAGAACCTGCTGTTTGTTAAACTTTTTTCCTGTCCTAGCCTGCCTGAGTGAATCCTCCCCCTCCCCCCCCCCCTGCTGAGGTATTGTGTAGCCTTCTTCCTGTTTCCTCCACGTGTGCATAGTCTGTTTTAGTTTGTTTTTCTCTGATCAGAGAAGAGCAGTTCTTTTACAGAGCTCTGCTAGAGAGTGGATATTTGCCTCCTGTGACACCTTGCTGTGAGTTCTAGCTGTTTATTTAATTATTTATTGTTTCTAACTGTTTATTTAATTATTTATTGTTTGTCTTAGTGGTGTGCTAGTTCAGCCTTCTCAGCTGTACTTTCCTTGCCTCTCTCAACTAACTGGGCTTTGTGTGGTAGCCAGGTTAACTGTTCATTTTAAATTAAATCTCTCTTCCCAGAACCTGCTGTTTGTTAAACTTTTTTCCTGTCCTAGCCTGCCTGAGTGAATCCTCCCCCTCCCCCCCCCCCCCCTCTGCTGAGGTATTGTGTAGCCTTCTTCCTGTTTCCTCCACGTGTGCATAGTCTGTTTTAGTTTGCTTTTCTCTGATCAGAGAAGAGCAGTTCTTTTACAGAGCTCTGCTAGAGAGTGGATATTTGCCTCCTGTGACACCTTGCTGTGAGTTCTAGCTGTTTATTTAATTATTTATTGTTTGTCTAACTGTTTATTTAATTACACAGGTATACTACCAAAAAACTGCCTCCAGTTTTGCAACTGATTCCTATAGATTTTGGGGTGCTGAATCCAGGAAAAATAGCCAAAATGTTCCATCACGTCACGTTTTCTTGCAAAATTAGATTTCTTACCCATATAAGGAATGTTCACATAATTTCTTTTTAGCCGACTGCAGTTTATTTTCTTGGCCCAAAACAGAGGTTGTAATGGCTAACTAACTAGAAACACTCCCTCATGATATTTTAGAGTGTTTTGTATTCATTTTATACATTAACAGGACAATTGGGAGGCGGGGGGCTAAATCCAGTACTCGCGCTGGCGCATGTTCTTTCCTTTTCGCCTCGCCTCGTTTGCTCGCTCAAACACGGTGGTTGCGACATGAACGTTCCTGTCAAATTTCAGTTTCTTGCAAGTTCATTATTACCTTTTGTTTGCTCAGTCGTAATCCAGCTTTATTCCGAAGTGGTTCACTACAGTTGTAGTTTGCAGTGCTGTATATTTGTGATGGCTCACAGAGCCAGAGGTTGCGTTAACTCTCTGGACAGTTTTTGTTTTATTTGTGGGGAATATACCGTGAAAAAGCGGCAGAGGAACATTTCTGCATTTATTAAAAAAGTATATTTCGCCTATTTCGGTTTGAAGTTAGGCGATCAAGACAAACCGTGGGCTCCTCACAAAGTGTACAAGACATGTGAGGAAGATCTACGCTTATGGATGAAAGGTAAAAAACAAGCATTTCGTTTCGGAATACCTATGATGTGGCATGAACAAAGAGACCACAGCAGTGACTGCTATTTTTGCTCTTGCATTGTGAAGGGATACAACTTAAAAAATAAGAACGTAATAAGTTACCCCAACCTTCCCTCAGCAATTAGGCCTATGCCTCATAGCAACAAAGTACCTGTGCCTGAACCACCAAAATCTTTGGATCATATTTGTGTGGATGGTTCTGATCATGATGAGACTCATCAGATGGCTTTTCCCGATGAGTCCAGTACTTCCGAGTTTGAAACTGAACCAGATCCGAAACCTGAACTGTTCTCTCAAGCTGAATTGAATGATTTAGTCCGGGATTTAGGACTCCCAAAAGATGCTGCCCAACTGCTAGGTTCTCGGCTTAAACAGAAAAATCTATTGTCACCAGGAACAACTTTTTATTGGTACCGCAACCGCGAGACACAATTTTTGAAGTATTTCAGCAAAGAGGAAGATTTGGTATTTTGCAACGATATATACGGAGTGATGGAAAAGTTTAAACTCAAGAATGATCCTGCTGAATGGCGGCTGTTCATTGATTCGTCAAAAGACAGCATAAAAGGTGTTCTTCTTCATAATGGCAACACATTCGCTTCAGTTCCTATTGCTCACTCTGTTATTCTCCAAGAAAAATACGAGAATTTGGCCCTGATTCTTCAGAAGATTCGTTATGATGAGCATAAGTGGATGATTTGTGGAGACTTTAAAATTCTATCCATGCTATTAGGGCAGCAATCCGGTTTCACCAAATATCCCTGCTTCCTTTGCTTGTGGGATAGCCGGGCCCGCGACCTACACTGGGGGAAAAAGACTGGCCAATTCGGGAGTATTTGAGACCCGGTGAGAAAAATGTTCTTCATGAGAGCTTGGTACCTCGTGATAAAATTCTATTACCACCTCTCCACATTAAGTTGGGTCTCATTAAGCAATTCATCAAGTCCCTTCCAAAAGATGGTGAGTGCTTTCGGTACCTTTGCTCAAAGTTCCCCCGACTTTCTGAAGCAAAGCTAAAGGAAGGAGTGTTTGTTGGCCCTGATATAAGGAAACTCATTTCAGATGGAGCATTCGCTGAAACGATGTCTGAGAAGGAAAAAGAAGCCTGGGATTCCTTCAAGGATGTTGTTCTCAAATTCTTGGGGAACAGGCGGGATGAGAACTATAAGGATATTGTTGCCAGGATGCTCAATGCCTTCAAAGAACAAGGCTGTAACATGAGCCTGAAAGTCCATTTCTTGCACTCCCATGTGAACTACTTTCCCGAAAACTTGGGGGCGTACAGTGAAGAAGAAGGTGAAAGGTTTCACCAGGACATCAAGGACGCAGAGAGAAGGTACCAAGGAAGATGGAACACCACTATGATGGCTGATTTCTGCTGGTTGCTGCTGCGGGAAACCCCAGATGAAAAATACGCCAAGCAGCGCACCAAGAGAAGCATTCGGGGGAAGAAGAAACGGGCCCACCAGGAGATTGATTGACCCAAGAATGACTTTAAAATCTAAACTGTGTTGACAAATATCGTGTTTTTACTAAACTTTGAAATAAAAATTTGCTAGTTATTACCACAGTGTCGGATCTCATTTATTAGAATTTTATTTTCACACCATCGGGTGTTTGTCTTCATGTATTGCAATGGTGCGGTTTGCGTTTTCTATTCTTACATACATACCTGTACAACATTTTTTGCACATTTCTTTGCTTTGCTTTGTGTCTAACCTCGCTCTTATATGCTCAATGTTTGTGCACATGTATGTGGCTGTTTTAAGTGCAGACAATTTTGCTACCATCCAGTGTGTTTGTTGACATTACTCTATTCTTATGTGCTGCCTTGTTACAATTTTCTTTATTCTTATTTGAATAACTACTAAACAATTAGTATAAAGAATTCATCCAAGAAACCTTTATCTCGATCGCACTCAATCTGAAACGTTCACCTCAAACTGCTAACCCAATGTAGCAAAAAATCTGTACGTGATGGATCAAATTGGTTACCAGATTTGGATTCAGCGCACCAAAAAACGTAAAAATCAATCGAAACATTAGAGGCAGTTTAAAAAATTTTTTTTTTAGTGTACCTGTGTTATTTATTGTTTGTCTTAGTGGTGGGCTAGTTCAGCCTTCTCAGCTGTACTTACCTTGCCTCTCTCAACTAACTGGGCTTTGTGTGGTACCCCCCTCCCCCCTGCTGAGGGTTCAGGACAGGGTACCTTGTAACTGCCCTCTTTAATAGGACTTATCTCCCTCCCTCCCTCCCCAGCACCCACCCCCCCCTGGGGTAATTGTAGTTTTATAGGTACTTGCACATCTTAGAGGAAAGGGGCTGCTCTCAGGTGCAGCTCTTTATCCAAATCAGTCATACACGGAGGACCTGAGATTAATTAATTAAGCTTCCGGTACACAGGGTGTATTAGGGGTATTAGATACACTTTTATTAGTATAAGCATCTACACCAATCCTTATTATTATATACAGAATTTAAAAGACCTAAACACAAGCTTTAAACTAAGATGCAGACAGACGTCCAGCAACGAGATGGGGGTTCTCCGGTCTTTTGCATTGAGTGTCACATGTATGATTTTCTCCCAGTTGGTGAGAGGTCTTACATATGCACTAAATGCAAGGAGCTCTTTTCTCTCAGGGAACGAGTCCATTCTCTAGAGGCTAGAGTAGCAGACCTGGAAGACATAAGAAAGACAGAGAAGTACATGGACGAGACCTACAGGGTGTCACCACCAGGTGGGCAGGCTACCACCTAGGGGTAGCAGATCTGTGTCTGATGGTGACTAAGTAGTTGTGAACACGAGTGGTTTAAGGTAAAAGGATTTATTTCCCCTCCGGGGTCAGATTCTTCAGGTAATATAACACAATACTCAAAACAAATAAACCATACTTTCTGGCAAAACACAAAGGAAATTAGAACAGCTTCTTCTTGCTTCTTAAAGTAAAGGGTCAAGGTTAAACCTGCAAAACTCAGCACATAGTTTCTCTATGTGCAAACAGCACTCTTCACTTATAGTGTTTACTTTACACACTATACAGCCTTTTGACTAGCAAAAAGACGTCACTCTATCCGAGAAAATCAATGTGCAGTCCATTGGGTCACCATCAAATGAACATTCACTGAGTGTATCAATGACCATAGGCTCCTGCATGCATTCAGTATTATCTGGGTTCTCCTTGTCACAATATCTCTGCAAGTTCCCCTGTAACGTGCCGTCACAGTGTCTCTCTGCCCAACTCCCTTTAGGGCTAGAATAACAGCTACCGTATTCCTCGGGGTCTGGGAGAGAGGGAAGCCACCATTCAGGGTTTTTAGAGTCCAACTTCTTGTAGGGGGTTCTACCCTTGGAATGCTTATTGGCTCTAGCTTCAGGCTTTGATAAACAATATTCTCCCCTATTAGCACCAAGTTTAAACCTTCGGGGTTTTCTCTGAGGCTTAGGAACTTCTAATATATCTTCCTCAGACATGCACACATCTTCAGGGAAATACCTTTCTCTCTCTAGAGGTGTTAACTGCTCTCTCTTCAGCTCTGTGCACAAATCCCTCGGCTGGGGGTTACAGCCCTGCCCCCACCTAGGATTTCCCACACGAGGCTTCTCAGCGTTAACCCTGCAGGTATTTATTTTATCAGTAAATTTTAGCTTTCTACCAGAATCATTCTCCAGGCTACAGCTCTCAAATACATACTGTTTGTCTTTAGGCTTCCAATCACTCCAGTTGGAACGTTGCCTCTGAGCTCCAAACGGCTTGCTATCAGCAGAACACTTACAGCTGTTCTCTGACCTCACTAGCTGCTTTCTCCTGCAGTACTCTGGGTAGTTTCTGTGGTGAACTCTTCCTAGTTCTGGTTCTGACTCACATCCTGGGTCAGAGTCTGAAACTCCTCCTTCTTCCTCTAGATCAGCTGATTCAGCTAGTTCTAACCGTTCACCTAGTCCAGCCAGTTCTGACTCTGTATTTCCTGCGTGACTCTTATAATGGCTATTAGCTCTTCCCCTATCCAGATGCAAGCTATTAGAAACTGGGGAATGTTTTTCAGCTGGGCGTGTTTGCAAACCCCGTGGCTGGGTTTGTTTATGTCGCCCCTGACAACTGCTGCTCACATGTCCTGCCTGCCTGTCAGCTTCAAGACTAGAATTATGTGAATCCTGTGTTTTTAAGGTAGGAAATGGAACTTCCTCATCACATATCCCCCCCTTAAAACCTTACGGGCTGCTGACGCCCTCGTCTGACAGCACGTAAACCTAGGCTGACTATCCCAACGCTTCTCTATTTTGACCAGCTTTACTGATGCTGATCGGTCTTGCCATGGTTTTAGTAAATTAAGGTGGTAGACTTGTTGACGCCCCCTTTCATTCTCGACTCTATACGAGACGGGGCCCACTTTGGCTACCACTGTACAGGGTCCCTTCCACCTAGACTCAAATTTTGGGCCTGCGGCTGGCACTAGGACCAACACCCTGTCCCCTATGTCCAATTGCCTTTCTTTGGTCCCCCGGTCATAGTACCGCTTTTGCCGGCGTTGGCTCGCCTGCAAATTCTCTACGGACACCCGGGAAGTTCTTTCCAGGCGGTTCCTAAGGTCCCTGAGAAACTGGGGTACCCCTACCTCTTCTGCCTCTGTCTCAACCCATTGCTCCCTTAGGATATCTAGAATCCCCCTCGGAGCCTGACCAAATAGCAGCTCGTAGGGCGATGCCCCTAAAGATGCCTGCCTACGCTCCCGGCATGCGTAGAGCACAAATGGGAGCAAATTATCCCATTCCCCCATCTTTCCCTCCAGGCCACGTCGTAACATTTGTTTGATCGACTGGTTCATCCTTTCGACCAGTCCGTTAGACTGGGGATGATAAGCGGAGGTCCGGATATGCCGTACTCCAAACGCATCCCACACCAAGGCTAAATATTTAGATGTAAAATTACTCCCTTGGTGTGTTAGGATTTCTTGGGGAAATCCGATTTCGCAAAATAATTTGATGAGTTCCAGGGATATTGTCCTAGCCGAGATATTCCGTAGCGGAATGGCCCACAGAAATCTAGTTGCCATATCTACAATTACCAACAGATATTGGAAGCCCCTTGGCGTCCTAATTAAGGGTCCAACTATATCCATAGCCAGGCGACGAACTGGCGTTGAAATAGTGGGTGTGGTTATCATGGGCACAGGTTTTGGCTTTGTGGCAGTGACCTTTTGGCAAGCGGGACAGGATTGGCAGTAGCGGGTTGTCTCCTTAAAGACTCCCGGCCAGTAGAATCGGGCCAAGATCTGGTCCAACGTGCCTTGTATGCCTTTGTGACTGCCCACTGGATGATCATGTGCCAATCGCATAACTATCGTTTTAAAAGTGGTTGGCACAACTACCTGTTTCCGGACAATCCCAGTATATGGGTCTGCACTTTCCCTGTATAATAATTCACCCTCTAGCAAGAATCGGGGCAAGATGGTCCTATCCTCCTGAGCATATTCAAAAGCTCTTTTTAGAGCAGGATCTGCTCTCTGCTCCTTTGGGAAGGACGGGAATTTCTGAAACAGTTCAGCTGGGACCCAGGGTAAATCTTCCCCCGCTTCCAGCTCTGCCCTCCCTTGGGACCTATTCCTTTGCTCCCGACGTCTCTCTGCCTTTCACTTTCTCTCTTTAGAGGGAAGGTTAACTAAATCATCATGAGAGGGGAGTACATTAGCTAGCTCATCCTCTAGACCTTCCTCCTCCTCTGGGGTTTCTTCCTCATCTGCGGGATCTGCCCCTATTTCTGAGGCCCTGGCCTGGGATCTGGTAGAAACCAGGTTAGTTTTTCTACCCAAACCTTTTTTTAGACCTTGGTGAAACAGTGGCCAATCACGTCCTAAAACAAGTTTGTAAGGGAGATGTGGGACTACAGCTACCTGCACTTTTTCCTCAGTGCCCATTCTTTCCACCAATACTCTATAGCGCGGGTAATATATAGATGTGCCATGCACGCACCTCACTTTTATTTTGTCCCTTACTTGACTTAGGGTGAATGGGTTATGGGCTGTGATGGTCTGCCACATTTCTTGTGAGACCATACTTTGGTTGGCTCCAGAATCTAGGAGTGCCAAAGCTTCTAACCCTTCTATCTGGACTTTAAGCAGAATTCCTTTCTCTAGGTGGTTCTCTCCTCCCGACACTAGGGCAGTGCGCTCATTACATTTCCTGTATAAATGCCCAGGCTGGCCACAATTAAAACATTTCCTAGAAATATTTTTCTCTACATTTTTACCAAACATCTTTTCATTACCTACATTCTCACCACATACATTTCTCTTAAAGGTCTTTCTTACTCCATACATTCTATCAAGACCGGCCACTTTTAAAACATTGCCTCCGGAGGTGCTGGCTAATTCGGCCTCAAAATAATTCTCCGTGAGGTTGGCAGCGCCTTGGGTAGAATGACACTTCTGTAGCATTATGAAAGCCTTTATCTCAGGCGGTATAGTTTCCAAATATTGCTCTAAGATGACGGTGTCTAACAATGACTCTACCGTCGCCCTTTCTGGAGCAAGCCATTTGGTCGCTAGTCCCCTTAACCTCTGTAACAATGCTTTAGGCGTTTCTTTATTCATAAGCCTAGCTTCTCTGAAGAGCCTTTTGTAGTGCATGGGTGTCAAACCCAGTCTATCCCTTATGGCTGATTTTACCTCCGGGTAACTAGACGATAGACCGACAGGCATTGTTTTGTAGGCCGCTAGTGCTTCACCTGATAAAGTCATAGCGAACCTTACGGCCCATTGGTCAATCGGCCATTTAGCCGCCTCTGCGATACGCTCGAAGGCGTCTGTAAAGTCATCAAAGTTGTCGTATGATTTTAGCTGTCCCAATGTCAAAGCATTGCAATCATTTAGTCCTACCGCCTTGGACACTGAGGGATTAACCTCTGCTGCTGTAACAGTCCTCTCGATCAGAGTCCCTAGCAATTCCCACAGTGGTTGCTGCTGCTCGGTCATCGCGGCCATCATCCTCTCTTGACTCAGTCTAGCCAGTTCTCCTTGGGCCTTCCACTGAGCCTCCATCCAGTCTTTCATTTCTTGCGGATCCATTCCGTCGCTCCGTCGTGTACCTGCAAAGGAAAAAGAAAGACAGGGCCCAACAAGTGCGGCACAGACTATGTGTTCCTTTTTTTTTTTTTTTTTCCTATTTGCTTCCTTTAGCACCACAGCTCCCCCCTTTCTCACTGACCCTAGTCACCCCCATGCCTTCCTACCATTACCTTAGCACGGTGCAGGATCGTGCATTGAGAAAGCTGGGTCTTGACTGCCTTCCAGGTCAGGAACTTGAAAAATCCGCTCCGGGTTTTTTTCTTTTCTCCATCCAAGACAGCAAAACTTTTTTTTTTCAGCAAGTTATCCTTTATGCACGTTCTTGTACTGTGTTGTTGTTTTTTTCTGCTTGAAAAATCCTACCAACTACGCCAGTTATGTCACCACCAGGTGGGCAGGTTGCCACCTAGGGGTAGCAGATCTGTGTCTGATGGCGATTAAGTAGTTGTGAACACGAGTAGTTTAAGGTAAAAGGATTTATTTCCCCTCCCGGGGTCAGATTCTTCATGTAATATAACACAATACTCAAAACAAATAAACCATACTTTCTGGCAAAACACAAAGGAAATTAGAACAGCTTCTTCTTGCTTCTTAAAGTAAAGGGTCAAGGTTAAACCTGCAAAACTCAGCACATAGTTTCTCTATGTGCAAACAGCACTCTTCACTTATAGTGTTTACTTTACATACTATAAAGCCTTTTGACTAGCAAAAAGACGTCACTCTATCCGAGAAAATCAATGTGCAGTCCATTGGGTCACCATCAAATGAACATTTACTGAGTGTATCAATGACCATAGGCTCCTGCATGCATTCAGTATTATCTGGGTTCTCCTTGTCACAATATCTCTGCAAGTTCCCCTGTAACGTGCCGTCACAGTGTCTCTCTGCCCAACTCCCTTTAGGGCTAGAATAACAGCTACCGTATTCCTCGGTGTCTGGGAGAGAGGGAAGCCACCATTCAGGGTTTTTAGAGTCCAACTTCTTGTAGGGGGTTCTACCCTTGGAATGCTTATTGGCTCTAGCTTCAGGCTTTGATGAACAATATTCTTCTCCCCTATTAGCACCAAGTTTAAACCTTCGGGGTTTTCTCTGAGGCTTAGGAACTTCTAATATATCTTCCTCAGACATGCACACATCTTCAGGGAAATACCTTTCTCTCTCTAGAGGTGTTAACTGCTCTCTCTTCAGCTCTGTGCACAAATCCCTCGGCTGGGTGTTACAGCCCTGCCCCCACCTAGGATTTCCCACACGAGGCTTCTCAGCGTTAACCCTGCAGGTATTTCTTTTATCAGTAAACTTTAGCTTTCTACCAGAATCATTCTCCAGGCTACAGCTCTCAAATACATACTGTTTGTCTTTAGGCTTCCAATCACTCCAGTTGGAACGTTGCCTCTGAGCTCCAAACGGCTTGCTATCAGCAGAACACTTACAGCTGTTCTCTGACCTCACTAGCTGCTTTCTCCTGCAGTACTCTGGGTAGTTACCGTGGTGAACTCTTCCTAGTTCTGGTTCTGACTCACGTCCTGGGTCAGAGTCTGAAACTCCTCCTTCTTCCTCTAGATCAGCTGATTCAGCTAGTTCTAACCGTTCACCTAGTCCAGCCAGTTCTGACTCTGTATTTCCTGCATGACTCTTATAATGGCTATTAGCTCTTCCCCTATCCAGGTGCAAGCTATTAGAAACTGGGGAATGTTTTTCAGCTGGGCGTGTTTGCAAACCCCGTGGCTGGGTTTGTTTGTCACCCCTGACAACTGCTGCTCACATGTCCTGCCTGCCTGTCAGCTTCAAGACTAGAATTCAGTGAATCCTGCATTTTTAAGGTAGGAAATGGAACTTCCTCATCACAAGGGATATAATCCTGAAGTCCCACCTCCAGTCTGGCAGCATCCCTGTTGTCATGGAGGAGAGAGGTCACGTGACAGGAGAGCATCACCCTGGTGTGGCAGGAAGTGATCCTGTAACTAGGACCTGTCCTCCAGGTGATGTAAAACCCTCTCGCACCAAGGACGTTTCTTCAGGGCCATGTCCCCATGAGGGGAGGGTCAGGACAGCTGTTATAGTTGGTGATTCAATCATTAGGAATGTAGATAGCTGGGTGGCTGGTGGACGTGAGGATCGCCTGGTAACATGCCTGCCTGGTGCGAAGGTAGCAGACTTCACGCACCGCCTAGATAGGATCATAGATAGTGCTGGGGAGGAGTCTGCTGTCTTGGTACATGTTGGTACCAATGACATAGGAAAATGTGGTAGGGAAGTTCTGGAGGCTAAATTTAAGCTTTTAGGTAGGAAGTTGAAATCCAGAACTTCCAGGATAGCATTCTCCGAAATGCTTCCTGTTCCACGTGCAGGACCCAAAAGACAGGCAGAGCTCCGGAGTCTCAATGCGTGGATGAGACAATGGTGCAAGGATGAGGGTTTTGGATTTGATAGGAACTGGGGAACATTCTGGGGAAAGGGGGGCTCTTACGAAGGGATGGGCTTCACCTTAATCAGGATGGGACCAGACTGCTGGCATTAACCTTTAAAAAAGAGATAGAGAAGCTTTTAAACTAGAAAATAGGGGAAAGCCGACAGTCACCCAGGAGCGCATGGTTCGGACGAAGGTATCCTTGAAGGATACTACCAAATGCAGTGAGGTTCCAAAAGGGAGTATAGTAGCCCAAATGCCCTTGAGTAAGGAGCAGACAGAGCATAAAGATTCCAAATTACCCATGCCTACCAATAGCCAGATTAATATTAATAAAATACAGTCTCTAAAATGCTTGTATGCCAATGCTAGAAGTCTAAACAATAAGATGGGAGAGTTAGAATATATAGCACTAAATGAGAGGATAGATATGATTGCACTCTCAGAGACATGGTGGAAGGAGGATAACCAGTGGGACACTGTGATACCTGGATACAAACTATATCGTAATGATAGAGCTGATCAAATTGGTGGAGGGGTTGCGCTCTATGTTAGAGAGGGCATTGAGTCAGAAAGGATTAAAGTTTTGCAGGGAACAAAATTTGCTGTAGAATCTCTATGGATTGAAATTCCATTTATGAAGGGGAAGATGATGGCAGTGGGAGTATACTATCGACCGCCTGGCCAGAATGAACAAATGGATGATGAAATGCTCAAAGAAATCAAGGAAGCTAACAAAAGTCACTACAGAGTAGTAATAATGGGTGATTTCAATTACCCCGGTATCGACTGGGTCAGTGTCACAGCAGGACAAGCTAAAGAGATAAAGCTTCTAGATGAAATAAATGACTGCTTCTTGGAGCAGCTGGTTCATGAACCGACCAGAGGGAAAGCCATACTGGACCTAGTCCTTAGTGGAACGCCAGATCTGGTGCAAGAAATAAGGGTGTTGGGACCACTTGGCAATAGTGATCATAGTATGATCATGTTTGATTTAATTAGTGGAGGACAGATAGTAAAGGAATCCACAGTACTACCTTTTAACTTTCAAAAGGGAGACTATGATAGAATGAGGAATATAGTTAAGAAAAAACTAAAAGGAGCGGTTCCAAAGGTTAAAGACTTACAGCAAGCTTGGGTGTTATTTAAAAATACTATCCTCGAAGCCCAGACCAGCTGTATTCCACGCATTAAGAAAAGTGGAAGAAAGTCTAAAAAACTGCCAGCATGGTTTAAAGGTGAGGTCAGAGAGGCTGTTGCTGCCAAAAAAGCAACCTTCAGGAAATGGAAAAAAGAGCCAAATGATGAAAACTGGAAACAGCACAAGCACTGGCAAGTTAAATGCAAAGCATTGATAAGGCAAGCAAAGCGGGAATTTGAGAAGAAACTTGCTACGGAAGCAAAAACACGAAATAAAGACTTTTTCAAGTACATTCGTAGCCAAAGGCCTGTGAGAGAGTCAATTGGACCATTAGATGATAGAGGGGTAAAAGGGGCAGTAAGAGGAGACAAGGCTATAGCAGAGAGACTGAATGAATTCTTTGCTTCGGTCTTTACTGAGGAAGATGTAGGGATGTTACCCAAGACTGAAGTGGTATTTAAAGGTGATACTGCAGAGGAATTGAGAGAAATATCGCTACACCGGGACGATATATTACAACTATTTGATAAACTGAATAGTAGCAAATCACATGGACCGGATGGTATACATCCCAGAGTGTTGAAAGAACTGAAATATGAGATTGCAGACATGCTATTGGTAATCTGTGAACTTTCATTAAAATCATCTGTAATACCTGAAGATTGGAGGGTCGCCAACGTAACACCAATTTTTAAAAAGGGTTCCAGGGGTGACCCGGGAAATTACAGACCAGTGAGCCTGATGTCAGTAACAGGGAAAATGGTAGAAACCTTCATAAAGAACAAAATTACACAGCATGTAGATAGTCATGGCCTAATGGGAGACAGCCAACATGGCTTTAGACAAGGAAGATCTTGTCTTACTAATCTGATATGTTTTTTTGAAGGTGTGCATAAACAGGTAGACAAAGGTGAGTCGGTTGATATAGTGTATCTGGACTTTCAGAAATGTTTTGTCAAGGTCCCCCATCAGAGACTTTTGGCGAAGCTAAAAAGTCATGGGATAGGAGGCAGTGTACTATTGTGGATCGGGAACTGGTTAAAAGATAGAAAGCAGAGGGTAGGGCTAAATGGCCAATATTCCCAATGGAAAAAGGTGAATAGTGGAGTACCCCAGGGATCTGTACTGGGTCCGTTACTTTTTGACATATTCATAAATGACCTGGAAAAGGGAATAACTAGTGAGGTTATCAAATTTGCAGATGACACAAAACTGTTTAAAGTTGTTAAAACCCAAGAGGATTGTGGAAAACTGCAGGAGGATCTGGATAAATTGGAAGACTGGGCATCCAAATGGCAGATGAAATTTAATGTGGACAAGTGCAAAGTTATGCACCTAGGAAAGAACAACCCACACTATAGTTACACGATGCAAGGCTCCACATTAGAAACCACCACCCAGGAAAAAGATTTAGGAGTCATCGTGGATAACATGTTAAAACCCTCCGCCCAGTGTGCAGCGGCGGCCAAGAAAGCAAATAGAATGCTAGGTATCATAAGGAAAGGGATGGAGAATAAAACAAAGGATATTATAATGCCTCTGTATCGCTCCATGGTACGACCGCACCTTGAATATTGTGTGCAATTCTGGTCACCGTATCTTAAAAAGGACATAGCTTTATTAGAAAAAGTACAGAGAAGAGCCACCAAATTGGTGAAGGGGATGGAAGGCTACTCCTATGAAGAGAGGCTAAAAAGGTTAGGGCTCTTTAACCTGGAAAAGAGACGGCTGAGGGGAGATATGATAGAGGTCTATAAATTAATGAATGGAGTGGAACGGACAAACGTGGATCAATTGTTTACACTATCAGAATATAGAAAGACTAGGGGACATGTAATGAAGCTACAGGGTAAACTATTTAAGACAAATAAGAGAAAATATTTTTTCACTCAACTTGGAATCAAACTCTGGAATCTGTTACCGGAGGATGTAGTAAGGGCTGTTAGTATAGCTGGGTTTAAAAAAGGTTTGGACAAGTTCCTGGAGGAAAGGTCCATAAACCACTATTAAAAAGGGACCCAGGATATCAATGCTTGACCCAGTACAAGCATTGTGGAACCTGTGTCTTTTGGGGATATTGCTAGGTACGTATGACCTAGATTGGCCACTGTTGGAAACAGGATACTGGGCTTGATGGACCTCGGTCTGACCCAGTATGGCATGTCTTATGTTCTTATGTCTTATGTTCTTATGGTCTTATGTTCTTAAGCATGGGGATATCAGAATTCCTGATCGTTCTTTTGCACAATCTGTACATTGATCAAGAAGCAACAGTTCGAACAGAACAAGGAGAAACAGAATGGTTTAAAATAAGCAAAGGTGTAAGACAAGGCTGCATACTTTCCCCCTACCTGTTTAATTTATATACAGAACAAATCATTAGAGAAGCAGGATTGTATGAAGACAACAGAGGTGTGAAGATTGCTGGAAGACTCATCAACAACCTTCGCTATGCTGATGATACCACATTACTGGCTGAAAGTGAAGATGATCTGAAACATTTGCTTCTCACGATCAAAGAACATTGTCTTAAAATGGGCCTGCACCTTAATGTAAAGAAGATAATGATCATGACAATTGGCAAAATCAATAAGTTCATCATTGAAGGGGAAGAAAATGAAATTGTGGATAACTTTAACCTACTTGGATCAACTATCAATAAAGAATCAACAAGCAGTCACGAAAAAAACTCTCAGAGCATAAAACATGTGGCCATGCGGTCTTTTTCTGCCATCCTGTTTCTATCTAGTCTGCCCTTCCATATTAACCACTACAACAGTCTATAATGAACCTGGAGGTAAAAAAAGTTTGGATTTTTCTGCATCCTTTTCAGATTAATATGATATGAAACAAAATAGGTTGATATTCCCTATGTCTGTTCAAATGAATATGCATTCCCATTTCTCAGCAATAGAATGATTTGCTCTTCACTGATCACTTTATGCATGAAGCTAAATTACTTTATTTTATTTATTTATTTAAAAGGATTTATATACCGCTTTATCCTGAAATCAAAGCGGTTTACACATCAAATAAATAAGTGGCAGGGTGCATGGGTGAGGGCATGCAGTGAGAAATTGACAGAGTATGTGTGTGTGTGGTGTACAAAAGATTTCATGGTGAGCTAGATACAATGTGAGCTATGTACATGAACTATCTACAAGTTGCAGGGGAGGGGAGGTGGAATGCTGAGGGGATCAGGAGGGGAGATGGGCAGAGTGAGTGGCCATTGGTCAGATCATGTGATGTCCTTAAAGTGTTCTTTGAAGAGCATTGTTTTGAGGATCTTCCTGAAGTCCTTGAGGTCTGCAGTTGATCTCAGGTTGTCAGAGAGTGAGTTCCAGAGCAGTTGCAGCCAGGGATAGTGCTCTTCTTGAAGTATCCTGTCTTGTTTTAGCGAAGGCTCTGGGTATGTTGATGGTGTCTGATGTGCCTCTCCTCCTGGGTCTGGTGCCTGGGTCAGGTCTGATGAGGGGTTTCAGACTATTCGCTGAGAGGTTGTGTTTGATTTTGAATATGTTTATTAGCGCCTTATAATGGATGCGGGAGATGATTGGGAGCCAGTGGAGGTGGTTGAGAATGGGGGTGATGTGATCATGTGTTGAGGAACCAGTTATTATTCAGGCAGCAGTGTTCTGAGCCATCTGTAATGGCCGGGTTGCTTGTTTTGAGAGCCCAAGGTAGATGGGGTTGCAGTAGTCTAAGATAGGGGTGATAAGAGCTTGACAGATGGTGCGGAAGTGATCCTGTGAGAGGATTGGCTTGAGGAGTCTTATGGTTCTCATTTTGAGGTATGCGTTCCTTGTGGTTCTGGAGATGTGTGATTGTAGGTTCTTTGTCGATAGTCACCCCGAGATACTTTACTTCAGGTTTTATTGGTATTGTGATGTCATTCAGCTTGATGACAGGAGGAGGAGTGAAGGCAGAGTTTCTGGTGATGAGTAGCACTTCTGTCTTGTTGTAATTTATGGTTAAGTTGTTTTCTAGAAGCCAGCTTGTCATTTGTTGAAGACAGTTGGCTATGCTGGAGTAGTCTGGGCGGTCAAGGCTGATGGGGGTGTATATCATAATGTCGTCTGCGTAGATGGTGTATTTTTCCTGATGATAGAGCAGACAGGTTGTATGTACAGGTTGAATAACAAGGCTGAGAGGGAGGAGCCTTGCGGAACACCCTCAGTGGCTCTCAGTGGTCAGGAGGTGGCTGCGCCGCATTTGACTTGGAGATGCCTGTCTGTGAGGTATGATGTGAACCAATTCAAGGTGGTGTCATGTAGACCAATTCCCTCAAGTTTTGATTGTAGCGTTCTGTGGTCAATGGTGTCAAAAGCAGAGGAGATGTCTATAAATATCATGATGACTCCATTCTTGATATTGCTGATAACCTGGATCAGATTGTCGAAGAGGTATATCATTAGGGTTTCAACGCCATGGTTTGGGCAGAAGCCATGTTGATTGGGTCCAGGATGGCATGGCTGTCGATATGATCTTGGAGTTGATGTTGAAACACCTTTTCGATGATCTTCGACAGGAGAGGAAGGCTTGAGATGGGTCTGTAGGTGGCTGGATTGGTTTGACTTAGTGGGGATTTTTTCGGGATTGGGTGTATAGTTGCTAGCTTTAGTGTGCTAGGCATGATTCCTTGGGTAAGGGAGTTGTGCACCATGTTGTGGATGAATTGGATGAGTTCCTCTTTAGATGTTTTTATCCAGACCACGGGGCATGGATCTGTGGGGGCGGTGCTAGTGTTGAGCGATGCGATGATGTGTGAGATCTGATCAGTCGAAGGGATGCTGAATTTTTCCCAGCTTCGGTTGGGTGGTGGTAGTTTGTAGGTATAATTCACGGTCATCCTGGGGAGGCGGTGAATTTAGCCTGTAGGTAGTCTGTGAAGGTCTGTGGATCTATTTGATCAGATTTCTCGGTATTAGGTTTGTTGGTGAGGGTTTTTATTATTTCAAATAGTTCTCTAGGTTTGTTGGCGGATTTGAGACTCAGGTTGGTGTAGTATTCCCTCTTCTTTTAATTGATGAGGTTGTTGTATTCTCTTTGCTTTGTCTGGTATAAGTCCGGTGTGATGGATGATTTGGTGCGTCTCCAGCATCGTCCTATTTGTCTTAGGGCTCTTTTTGAGTTTCGGATTTCCTTTGAATACCAGGGGGTGGAAATGGTTTTAGTGCTGTGTGCTTTGTGAGTTCTGGAAACAGTGGCTTTGGCAGTAGACTGTTCCAGTTTTCAATTTGTTCATTTATGTCCTCTATATTAGTGGGCAGGTAGGGTAGAATGTCCTGAAGAAATTGGTTCATGTCAAAGTTTTTAAATCTCCTCCATGTGGCTGGCTTGTCTTGATGACCATTGTGGCCTGCTTTTGAGAATGAGGTTATCCTCTTCAGGTTTTTGGATGGGCATATACTCATGCTAAGAATGTTCATCGATAGTTTCTGCTTTATTATAAATCATGAGAAATGATGAATAAACACAACTGTATGTTACCTTATACCAACACGGCATTATTACTTGTAAAGCATATTCTTAAATATTGATGCATTCCTACACCTCCCAGGTTTTGAAGAGACTCCTCTAATAGCACATCAGAGAGAGGAAGATATAGGAGAGCGTTTTATATAGTTTAAAGTTAACCTTAAAAAGAATATTGATAATTTTACCCATACTGCATAAGGAAATATCTCTGGTGTAAACTAACACAGGATGGCCCGCTAAGGAAGCATTTTATCACTGGAAAACATTTTCAAGTGCACTACTGATTATGTGGTAGTTCTTATTATATGCCCCTGCTCTTTGATTTCTGTTGGACAAACTAAGCATAATATTCATTTGTATGTGAGTAAACATCACAGCCAGATTGCAACTAGAAATTGTTCTGCACCACTTGTTAGAGAACAACCATATAGTGGATGACCTCTGATGGTAAGTTACCAATGCAAGTTAATTATATTGGTGGACGGGGGATTGCATTAGATGGTTTAATTGTCTTGAACAATTTTGGATATTTCAGTTGAACACCATTTTGCCTAATGGAGTTATTGTTGATACTGAGTGGATCTCTCTATTATGATCTTTTATTGTCTTGATCACACTAAATGAGAATGACCCAACCTCATATCGCCCAATTGCCAGTATCCCATTTATGACCAAGATCATAGAAAAAGTTGTTCAATTACAACTACAGGACTTTATAGATACATCTGCCCCTCTTGATGATCACCAATATGGGTTTCGACCTTTTCACGGCATAGAGACCCTCCTTTTTGCCCTCCTTGATACCCTCAATAAAGGACTAGACAACACAAAACAAGCATTTATTCTGGTATTCCTAGATATATCCGCTGCCTTTGACAGTGTAAATCACAACATACTCATATCAAGACTCAGTCAAATTGGATTAAGGAAAATTACACTAGATTGGTTTAAATCTTACATATCTGACCGTACACAATTTGTAAAAGTTAACCAGAACTCCTCACCCTCTTTTCCTCAAGAGCAAGGAATACCTCAGGGCTCTGCTTTATCTGCCCTTCTATTCAATCTTTATCTCCAACCAATTTGTACCATTTTCCAAAAACATAAGATGAAATACCAGATATATGCGGATGACATTATGCTGTACTCTGCATTCGATATACATGATCCAAACTATGACATAATAGCAAGCTGCCTTATGGAAGCTGAACAATGGCTACGTTCAAATAATCTGAAAATTAATTTCAAGAAAACAGAGATACTAATCACTTCAAGAAACACAAATTACACACCACCAACTGACATCAAAATTCTGAACTTTACCCTACCTATAAAGGAAGAGATTAAATACTTAGGAGTCACTCTAGACAAGGCTCTTAATTTCACTAACCACATTAAGAAAACAACTAAAACAATTTACTACAAGGTACGCTCAATTCAGCAGCTGAGGCCCCTATTAGAAATTAATGACTTTAGAACTATCACACAGGCACTAATAACTCCCCATTTTGACTACTGTAACAGAATACTATCAGGTGTATCTAAAAAGAACCTAAAAATCCTACAAATGGCTCAAAATGTCACGGCGAGGATAATTTCCAAAGCCAAACTGACTGATCACATCACCCGATACTATACTCTCTGCATTGGCTACCTATACAAAGCAGGATTCAATACAAAATATTATTGACCACTTTCAAATTGATAAACCAGATTGCCCCATCTTACCTATCCACACTAATTCATAGTCCTATAGAAAACAGAATAAGACGTAGAAGGAATCTTCATACTATCTTAGTTCCCGACTCAATAAGAAAAACTAAACACATAACAAGCAATAGTGCCTTCTCATTCGTAGCACCTTCATTATGGAATAATCTCCCTGACCAACTAAGGGAAATAAAAGATCTAAAACATTTCCGAAAAGACCTAAAAACATACCTGTTCTCACAATATTACTCTAACATAGATAATGAACTGGACAAGGCCTCCCATCCTCCATAGATCTCCAAGATATACCTGCTTTAATATTCGCAATACTACTCCTAAAATAGAACATATGACGAAATTTAATATGTATATATGTAAATAGTTCCAAACATTGTCTATACCACCTGTATATAGTTCTGATTACAGTTCAATGTACCTGATTATCATTATCTGTATATAGTTGATTACTGTTCAATGTACCTGTATATCACAGCTCTGTTCTATGTATTTCATGTTGTTTGATGTAAACCGCTACTGATCTTAGGAAATGGCGGTATATAAAAGATTTGCACATAAATAAATAAATAAATAAATCATGCAGTATGAGATCTGTTAAAATGCTGGCACCATTTTTTGTATTTTTAGATGTGACTGAATGCATGTAAGAATGTAACAGTTGTTTTGATTAAATTGAGCATTAGAGCAGATCTCTGAAACAGAAGTGGAGCTTCAAAACATGATATATCATGTCAAAATATTTGTGGTGTATTAACTGATATAATACGTGGACAGTTTAAAACTCTGCACTTCAAATACGGATCATGTTTCAATAACTTATGATTGATTTATTTTATTATTTGTTAATTTTTTGAGGAATGGATAATATTAATTTGAGAATTCTTGATCGATGATAAGACCAAATGAGAGACTTGAGAAGATTTTATACTCTGCTCTCTACAATTGAGTTGGTGATATTTTAGCAGCTATCTATGAACTGAACAGCTAAATTTATGTTATAGTTCCTTTTTGAAGTTTTATTCAATGCAGCTAAGGGGTATGTTTACTAAACACCGCACATTTGCGCACCGCACATTAGCGCACGGCAATGACGCACTTAAGTGCTCTTAAGTGGGCCGTACACGTGCGCGTCACACTAACGGGCCCCGCACAAGTACGGGGCCCGCAAATGTGCGATAGAGGCGTGTAATGGCTTACGGAGGGCGGAGGAAGGCTCCCGAGGGTGGAGAGACGGGGTTAATGGGCGGGGAAGAGGAGGGGAGAGGCTCCCCACACATTATCGGGGCCGGTAGAGTGCATTTAAAGGGAAGAGAAACCATTTCCGTCAGCAATGTACAGCAAAACCGGGGAAACCTACAAAACGTGAGCAGTGTGATACATGTGCACAGAACAAAAGTGCAAATAAAACTTGAAAATGACCTCAACAAATCCCTAAAAATTATAATTAAGCAGGGGAACAGTGCTAGCAATGGGCAACAATAAAAAACACACCCAGGAAAGCCCCAAAAACAGCGGAGACCCTTCCAAAAATCATTTCCTTTTGTTGGAGCTTTCCTGGGAGTTCTTTTATGTTTGCCCATTAATATCACTGTTGCCAAGCTTGGTTATATTTATTCCCCTTTTTTCGCTGTCATTTGCGGGGTTCATTTGCACGTTTGTCTCCGGACAAGGTGAATGAGCCCACAGTAAAAATGTGCAGAGCAGGGTTTCCGACTCATTCGGTCAGGTTTCCTATCTCCAGGGACTGCACGGTCTCTGTTGCCTCAGTGTGGTGCAGCGGACAGAGCCAGTATCTTTAAAACCAGAGAGTCACAGGTTCAAATCCCAGCTGGGGCACCTGCCAGCCCTGTCCCCATATTTTACCCACCACTAAACAGAGATAGTAAAGACACTCCTTTATTGCAGAAAACATAAGCATGCTTGAAACACCCATATTTTACCCTACACCGCTCACACACCAGAACAATGGACAGTACCTACAGCCGAGTCCCCCAAATGCAGGCCTGGAGTGCCACAACTCAATCAGGTCATATGGTTTTACTACGATAAGGACATGCCAGCATGTTGGCGGAAGGGTACAGGTGGTGGAGGGGGCAGTGGCTGCTTGCCACAGAAGACAGTGGCCTAGCCATGTGCAGGCTGGCACCGTCCACTGCAACAGACAGGCCCTGTCGGATGTACAGTCATGGACCTCCCAGGGAATTCAGCCAATCTGTGGCAACACGGTGGTGCAGTGCACACAGACAGTGTGTGCAAGAACAGAAAATCACAAGTTCAAAGCCCAGCTGGGGCTACTGCCAATCCTGTCCACATATTTTTCCCACAACTAAACCGTGATAGTAAGGACAAACCTTTATTGCTGAGGACATACGCATTGGTAATACGCCTATCTTTTACCACACCCAGCACAGACACCATGAACAGGGGCATTACCTAGAGCAGAGTCTCCGAAATGCAGTCCTGGAGGACCACACACCATTCAGGTTCCATGCTGCCTCTAATACAAATGCCTGTGCTGCATATCTATGCACTACCCCCATGGCATGTAGATGTAGCTCATGCATATTCATGAGGGACAGCAGGAAAACCCGAACAGTGTTAGGCACACCAGGACTGGAGTTGGGAACCTCTGCCGTAAAGCAGCAGCCAACTTGGGCAGACACACCCACACCCACAGGCCCCATTGGCCAATGCCTCCTGGAGAGGCAGGACATTGGGCCCTGCGTGCATCTCCCAATACTAGCACATGCATACCTTAGCAATGCCACCCTACACCTGGGTATATGGTACACAGCTCTCAAACATTTGCTATGAGTACTGGCAGACAGACATTCCTACGTTAAGCACAGTTTGTTCTGTGAGCTCCATCATAACAATCTTTCTGATGTCTGTGGTGTGTGCTTCAGGTCTTGCCTCTGACAGTGGTCACCGCCCTGGGGAGTGACCCCCAACAGTATTGCGTACCATATCCATGCCTGTACCATGCCCAGGACTGGTGTGCTGGGCAAGGCTGATAAACTCCTCTATAGTAGCACAATGCTGGCATACGTGTGGGAGTGTGTGTCTGTCTCTACAGTGTGTGTTGGCTGCAAACACCTTCCACAGCCCACACTGCAAGCACTGTTGCCAGTATTGGCCTGCCAATGTGCATAATGAGCAGCAAGGTACCATGGGTATAGCTCAGACAGGGTGGCCTGGCCAGGATGCATCTGCACAGGGCATAGGGCACTGCCTGGGACATTGTCGTGGCCGGCCACCACCTACACAGACAGGGTGGCCTCTGTCTGTCCCGCTGGGGGATCACACTCACCCTGACTGTGCAGTGACCACAGCATGTCTAGGCACCCCCATAGTGCTGTATAGCATTTCTCTCATGTGATATATATGGGTTTTGTTTTGGGGCCCAGTCACTGACTTATCTGCTGGTGTGCACTGCCATCCCAGTTCTGGGTGCATGCATTTCCACCAGGACTAGCTGGCAGACTGTTTTCAGCTGGTCTGTGTCTTGATGGAGTGCCTTGCAGGGTGCAGTGGCTGGTGGCTTGCTTGCTGCAGGAGAATATCAGATAGTGGTGGGGTGCAGCTTAGTATATCCAGGCCTAATGTCTGTGATATTGTGTTATGGATGTGTATAGAGCTGCTTTGACTGCCCTGTAGGGTGTCTTCTCCCTAGCAGGACTGGGGTTGATGGTCCACTCTACTGCCACCATTGCAGGGAGGTAGAATGTGGATCTGTTGATGGGAGATCCTGTTTTTGGCAGGGGGGGGGGAAAGAAGGGGTGAATGGTCAGGGGAGTCCCTTATGGTCACCTAGGTGGGCTAAGACAGAAGGAGATATCCAAGGTGTTTCTGCAGAAACTACCTATCTCACAGTTTAGTACTGCTTAGGAGCCCTGGCATGGCCTCTTTCTGCCATGGAGGGTGTTGTGGACCTGGTCCTGGGCGCCTCCTCACACCCTCAGGGTGAGCACAGTACCCGCACAATGTGACGGTGTGTAGCTACTCTGTGCTAATAAAACACTCGGTCAGTACCCCCTACCAGGCCGGGGAGCTGTTGGGGTGCATTCCCCATCTTGTGTTCATCTGTGGACAGCTGATTTGCATGTGCAGTGCAGCATGGGTACGGGTGGCCTAACCCTATCCTGGTTACCACAGCAGACTGTCTGTGTGGTGACATGCAGGCTCTCTGCAGCCAGCCAGGGGCTTGTTGACAGCTGTAGCCCAATGGTTACATCACTGCCTGTGAAGCCAGAGGTCATGAATTCAAACCCACAGTGGGGTTATTTGATTGGGTTGTCCAAAGTTGTTTTTTATTTAATGTACATATGTTGCTGCCAGCAAAAACACCCTCAGCGTACTGTACCCATAGGGTGCCTCTGAGGGTGCTTTATAGTGCGCCCTATATGGCACCTTATGGTTGCCGTCCATATAAGGTGCACTGTACATTATCCTGTGACGCAACATATATGGTGAGCTATAGGGGACATTCTAGGGTGCCTTGGCGGACAGTGAACTTGAACATGTGCCTTATGGGCCGCCTTATGTTAACACGCTTCGAGAGTGTGTTTGCTAGTACTGATAAATAAAATAAAACTACTATGCCTCCTACAGCACTCATCCCCATAATACATAATGCCTCATTCACTGGGCACTGTGAGAGATTGAACCCCTGATCCCTGCACCATTGGTCAGTCTCCTAACCATTGTGCTGTGGCTCTGTTCCTATGCTTGCATATCAGCGCGCCGCCTTATGCCGCCCATTATTACAATGCCTCCTAAACATTAGCGCACCGCCTTATGCCGCCCCTCATTTATATGCCTCCTAAAATAATGCCTCAGCAAGCCTTATTCATTGGGCACTGTGGGAGATTGAACCACTGCTCCCTGCACCATTGTCCAGTGTCTTCACCATTGTGCTGTGGCTCTGTTCCTGTGCTTGGACATTGGCACACCGCCTTAGGCCTTCCAAAATTAGCAGCGCAACGCCTTCTGCCGCCCAAAATTACCAGCGCAACGCCGTATGGTGCCCAAACCTAACAGCGCGCTGCCTTATGCTGCCCAAAATTAACAGTGCGCCGCCTTATGCCGCCCAAAATAACAGTGCGCCGCCTTATGCTGCCCAAAATTAATATGCCTCCTAAAGCACTTTTAGCCATTAAAGTTAAGGCTTCAGCCAGCCTTTTGCAATGTGCACAATGGGGGATTGAACCCATGGCCGCTGCACCATTGGTCAGTGTCTTCTCCGTTGTACTACAGCTCTGTTCCTTTGTGTGCCCAGCAGCGCGACACTTAGCCTTCCCACGCGCTAATGTGGACACCGCACATTAACTCGACGCGCACAAGTACGGTCGCTTTCTCCCGGTTTTTTTCTTTTTTCTGCCTGAACCGCCCACTCGTTATATGGCACAGGCACACTACCGCGGCCCCGCACAATTTCGGAGTTTAGTAAACATACCCCTAATTGTGGATATTTTTATTTTATGAAGGCAACACAAACTTTTTGTACCTTTATAAAATAGTGGCCTGATATTTAAATACCAAAACTGATGGTTTTTTTAAGTGCCAGCTGTGCAATTTAAATATAATCTGGATATTCAAGGCCAGTATCTGGAGTTAGAAACCATGGCTGTGCCACCCTCCCCCACCATGCATCGCGTTGCCCTCCCTCCTCCATGCTGATCCATGCTGCATCCCTCCCCCCACTGCCGCTGATTCCAGCAGCACATGGGCTGCTGTCACTCGCCGCCGGATTCAGCGACAGCGGGGGAGGGGGTGACATTGTGGTTCAGCACGAGGGGAGAGCAGCGCAGCTGGGTTCATGGGAGGGGGTGGCAGGCCATGTGTGCCAAAGCACATGCCCAAAGAAGTCTGCTGGGCCGGCCCTGTCTGGCGTCTGGCATGTCTGGTGAATATCTGCTGATAATTAAACTAACAATGCTTTATGCTGGATTGTTACTAATTCCTCTAGTCCTAGTTATTTATACATTCCTTCCTGTAAATTTCCTTTATGTCACATCCCTCAGTTACAGATATGCTTTCAGTTTTGCTCAATTTTCCTTCAAGAAAATATTGTCATAGCACATTTGTTGAGGCCAAAAGTCATTCTGATACAGTATCATCTGAAAAGCTTTTTGCCAAATGGCGTTGATCATTGGGATTGTAGAGCTTCAAGTCGTCTATAAACAGTTACTGTGATGTTATCTCTGGATCTTTGTCAGCTTTAGGATTATGGCTAAATCCATAACTCAAAGAGTGAAGAAGAGTGATATTAAGTGATGTTAGGGAGTGCCCCTGAAATATTCTTCACAGGATCTTGATGTTAGGAATGATGAACTCTCCATCTTCATACTTCAGATGGAATGTGGTTTGTAAAATTTGCATTGTGAACTTGATGTACTCAATCAATTTTGAGTTTACTTTTTACATTTCAAGGTAATTTATTAGCCATAAGCATGGGGATGCTTATAATCAATCATGCTACACTGCAATTTCCATTTTTTTTGCACTAGCCATAATAGCTTTATTTAGCAAAGGGGGTCTTTAGTTCTATATACTCCCCTCTTGTTACTCTTCTGCTCTACTACCATGATATGATCTTATACTGTGTTCTGTCAGTATCTACTGCAGTGAGCATCTTTGTTGTAGGTAGATAAATTACACAGGTACACTAAAAAAATATTTTTTTAAACTGCCTCTAATGTTTCGATTGATTTTTACGTTTTTTGGTGCGCTGAATCCAAATCTGGTAACCAATTTGCTCCATCACGTACAGATTTTTTGCTACATTGGGTTAGCAGTTTGAGGTGAATGTTTCAGATTGAGTGCGATCGAGATAAAAGTTTCTTGGATGAATTCTTTATACTAATTGTTTAGTAGTTATTCAAATAAGAATAAAGAAAATTGTAACAAGGCAGCACATAAGAATAGAGTAATGTCAACAAAACACACTGTGATGGTAGCAAAATTGTCTGCACTTAAAACAGCCACATACATGTGCACAAACATTGAGCATATAAGAGCGAGGTTAGACACAAAGCAAAGCAAAGAAATGTGCAAAAAATGTTGTACAGGTATGTATGTAAGAATAGAAAATGCAAACCGCACCATTGCAATACATGAAGACAAACACCCGATGGTGTGAAAATAAAATTCTAATAAATGAGATCCGACACTGTGGTAATAACTAGCAAATTTTTATTTCAAAGTTTAGTAAAAACACGATATTTGTCAACACAGTTTAGATTTTAAAGTCATTCTTGGGTCAATCAATCTCCTGGTGGGCCCGTTTTTTCTTCCCCCGAATGCTTCTCTTGGTGCGCTGCTTGGCGTATTTTTCATCTGGGGTTTCCCGCAGCAGCAACCAGCAGAAATCAGCCATCATAGTGGTGTTCCATCTTCCTTGGTACCTTCTCTCTGCGTCCTTGATGTCCTGGTGAAACCTTTCACCTTGTTCTTCACTGTACGCCCCCAAGTTTTTGGGAAAGTAGTTCACATGGGAGTGCAAGAAATGGACTTTCAGGCTCATGTTACAGCCTTGTTCTTTGAAGGCATTGAGCATCCTGGCAACAATATCCTTATAGTTCTCATCCCGCCTGTTCCCCAAGAATTTGAGAACAACATCCTTGAAGGAATCCCAGGCTTCTTTTTCCTTCTCAGACATCGTTTCAGCGAATGCTCCATCTGAAATGAGTTTCCTTATATCAGGGCCAACAAACACTCCTTCCTTTAGCTTTGCTTCAGAAAGTCGGGGGAACTTTGAGCAAAGGTACCGAAAGCACGCACCATCTTTTGGAAGGGACTTGATGAATTGCTTAATGAGACCCAACTTAATGTGGAGAGGTGGTAATTGAATTTTATGACGAGGTACCAAGCTCTCATGAAGAACATTTTTCTCACCGGGTCTCAAATACTCCCGAATTGGCCAGTCTTTTTTCCCCCAGTGTAGGTCGCGGGCCTGGCTATCCCACAAGCAAAGGAAGCAGGGATATTTGGTGAAACCGGATTGCTGCCCTAATAGCATGGATAGAATTTTAAAGTCTCCACAAATCATCCACTTATGCTCATCATAACGAATCTTCTGAAGAATCAGGGCCAAATTCTCGTATTTTTCTTGGAGAATAACAGAGTGAGCAATAGGAACTGAAGCGAATGTGTTGCCATTATGAAGAAGAACACCTTTTATGCTGTCTTTTGACGAATCAATGAACAGCCGCCATTCAGCAGGATCATACTTGAGTTTAAACTTTTCCATCACTCCGTATATATCGTTGCAAAATACCAAATCTTCCTCTTTGCTGAAATACTTCAAAAATTGTGTCTCGCGGTTGCGGTACCAATAAAAAGTTGTTCCTGGTGACAATAGATTTTTCTGTTTAAGCCGAGAACCTAGCAGTTGGGCAGCATCTTTTGGGAGTCCTAAATCCCGGACTAAATCATTCAATTCAGCTTGAGAGAAAAGTTCAGGTTTCGGATCTGGTTCAGTTTCAAACTCGGAAGTACTGGACTCATCGGGAAAAGCCATCTGATGAGTCTCATCATGATCAGAACCGTCCACACAAATATGATCCAAAGATTTTGGTGGTTCAGGCACAGGTACTTCGTTGCTATGAGGCATAGGCCTAATTGCTGAGGGAAGGTTGGGGTAACTTATTACGTTCTTATTTTTTAAGTTGTATCCCTTCACAATGCAAGAGCAAAAATAGCAGTCACTGCTGTGGTCTCTTTGTTCACGCCACATCATAGGTATTCCGAAACGAAATGCTTGTTTTTTACCTTTCATCCATAAGCGTAGTTCTTCCTCACATGTCTTGCACACTTTGTGAGGAGCCCACGGTTTGTCTTGATCGCCTAACTTCAAACCGAAATAGGCGAAATATACTTTTTTAATAAATGCAGAAATGTTCCTCTGCCGCTTTTTCACGGTATATTCCCCACAAATAAAACAAAAACTGTCCGGAGAGTTGACGCAACCTCTGGCTCTGTGAGCCATCACAAATACACAGCACTGCAAACTACAACTGTAGTGAACCACTTCGGAATAAAGCTGGATTACGACTGAGCAAACAAAAGGTAATAATGAACTTGCAAGAAACTGAAATTTGACAGGAACGTTCATGTCGCAACCACCGTGTTTGAGCGAGCGAACGAGGCGAGGCGAAAAGGAAAGAACATGCGCCAGCGCGAGTACTGGATTTAGCCCCCCGCCTCCCAATTGTCCTGTTAATGTATAAAATGAATACAAAACACTCTAAAATATCATGAGGGAGTGTTTCTAGTTAGTTAACCATTACAACCTCTATTTTGGGCCAAGAAAATAAACTGCAGTCGGCTAAAAAGAAATTATGTGAACATTCCTTATATGGGTAAGAAATCTAATTTTGCAAGAAAACGTGACGTGATGGAATATTTTGGCTATTTTTCCTGGATTCAGCACCCCAAAATCTATAGGAATCAGTTGCAAAACTGGAGGCAGTTTTTTGGTAGTGTACCTGTGTTATTGGTTTGAAATTTTTGGGAATGTTACTTGGAGCTCCCTTTGGAAGAAGTCTCCTTCCTATTATTAGCCATTGTGGTGTTAAGTTTGGTTTCCAGATGTTGTTGTTTTTTCAGTTTGCTAGTTCTTTGTGGAGAGGGTCAACTGCTTGAGGTCACTCCATCTGGATCAGGGCTCTTCAAGTCTGGGGCCTTTTAAAATCTGTATTCTCACTCTTTCATTGTTTCTTCAGGCTGTTCCGTATTCTTGATATTTGCCTTTTCCAAATTCTCTCATATGTTGGGTAATCTTTCGATTTTGTTCACTAAAAGTTTTATTTCATTTCATTTTGGGCTTTATCATCATTCCCGTTTTCCTTCAATGGTGCACACTATCACCTAATTGGCCAGCTGCTTAATTTTTTTAAAAAAATATTTTTATTGCAGAACAGAATATAACAGCTATTTAAATGCCATACAGTTGTTCAACAGAGTTTATTTATTTATTTGAAAAACTTTTATATACCGCCACTTCCCACGATCAGGGGCAGTTTACAAAGAACAAAGGTGAAAATGCATGGAACATTATGCAACATTTCAACTATATACATAAAACAGTATAAACATTAGTAACTATTTACAATTCATATTAAAACTTTGGAATATATACAATATGTGACATCGAACTATGTGTAGAATTGGACAAAGTTAAATTGAATGTGAGTAGTTATGTAGTGTTGCTAGATTGTGCTATGGGGGTTTCCTTAGAAGAATAAAAAAAATGTTGATGCCATAACCCCAAAGCATAACAAGTTCATGTGAATCCCACTATTTCCTTTAAAAGACCTATTACCTACCCGCGCCCCAACTTATTGATCCTATCCTCTTCACTTCCCCCTTGTCCTCCCAACTGTCCCTTCCCATCCATCCACCTTCTCTTCCCCTCCCTAACCCCATTTTAACCTTTCTGCTCTAACACACCCCACCTCATTTTATACCCACATCCAATACTCCAAATTTCAACTCAGTCAGCCTAAAGGGTCCCACGTGTTTCCACACCCCACAATGACCACCACACAACCACCCTTCCATTACTTTCCATTCCCTAGTAGTCTATTGGTCTATGGGGTCAGGAGCAGTCCTCCCTGCTCTTGACCCCATTGTTGCTGCTCCACAAAATGATGGCTATCACATGGTGCTTCCCCTAGCATCCTGACAACAACCACATCATGCTCGAGAGCATGCCTAATGCCCACACTTAGATTCGCGGTACAATGTCTGCGGGTTTGTGCTAACATTTATAAGAACATAAGAACATAAGATATGCCATACTGGGTCAGACCAAGGTCCATCAAGCCCAGTATTCTGTTTCCAACAGTGGCCAGTCTAGGTCATATGTACCTAGCAGTTTCCCCAAGGGACACAGGTTCCACAATGCTTGTATTGGTTCAAGCATTGATATCCTGGGTCCCTTCTTAATAATGGCTTATGGACCTTTCCTCCAGGAACTTGTCCAAACCTTTTTTAAACCCAGCTACACTAACAGCCTTTACTACATCCTCTGGTAACAAATTCCAGAGTTTGATTACACGTTGAGTGAAAAAAATATTTTCTTTTATTAGTCTTAAATAGTTTACCCTGTAGCTTCATTGCATGTCCCCTAGTCTTTCTATATTCTGATAAGGTAAACAATCGATCTACGTTTACCCGTTCCACTCCGCTCATTAATTTATAGACTTCTATCATATCTCCCCTCAGCCGTCTCTTTTCCAGGTTAAAGAGCCCTAACCTTTTTAGCCTTTCTTCATAGGAGTATCCTTCCATCCCCTTTACCATTTTGGTGGCTCTTCTCTGAACCTTTTCTAATAACTCTATATCCTTTTTAAGATACGGCGACCAGAATTGCACACAATATTCAAGGTGCGGTCTCACCATGGAACGATATAGAGGCATTATAATATCCTTTGTTTTATTTTCCATTCCTTTCCTTATCATACCTAGCATTCTATTTGCTCTCTTGGCCGCCGCTGCACACTGGGCCGAGGGTTTTAACATGGTATCCACAATGACCCCTAAATCTTTTTCCTGGGTGGTGGTTCCTAATGTGGAACCTTGCATCGTGTAACCATAGTTGGGGTTGTTCTTCCCTAGGTGCATAACCTTGCACTTGTCCACATTTATAAAGACAAATAGACTTGTACTTTTATAAAATAGTTATGAAGTAAGCACCTTACTGTACAATTAAACTAGGTGACCTGTTATAAAATTATCCTTTTATCATGAAGTAATTAATTTTGAATCTGATTGAAGGATGGAGTGCATTAAAAGATTCATGAAATTGTTTGAGACTCTCTTTTCTCTGTCTCTTCTAGTTCTTCCATAAAAAGGGGGTGTCATGCTGTAGTGCCATCTTGGTGCCCATAGCAGTGCCCTTAATTTATAGATAGACATCCTTACTAAAGCAGAAGGGGGCTAGCATGAATTTGATTAATATTGTAATCGTTTCTGGTGTATTGGTTTGCAGCTTGTCGTGCTGTGAGCACTTGTGTGCATCAGTGAAGCTGAAGGCTAAGCTATCGGTAGCTTAACTACTGGGAGGGTCTCCCAAGATGGACAGGTCTCAGCTTAGGTGCCAGACTAAGACAAACCACCCATCTGGCAGCAGCAGAAGGGAACAGTGTTGGTGGCGGAGGATCAAATTTCTGTGACAATGGCAACAACACTAAACATAAACTGCATGAAAGAAAGGCCTGGCAATCTATTTCCATATCTTTCCATGAAAATCCAGTGGATAGTCACAGCAAAACAAATTGCACTATAGTGCTGGAAGATGAGACCCCCAAGTTGGAAGGCAATCAGCAGGCTACTGGGGAAGAGCTGAAGACTTTTCAGAGTAAAGCCAGCATTTATGATGTGGTTGGATCAAAGCCTTTGGGATGTCTGACTGCTGATGTAGCTGTGCATGAAATGAGAGTGCGAAGCTGCAAACATGTCTTACATATTGGGTGGGACATGGAAGGTACAAAGCATGAACCGAGGGAGGTCGGAGGTGGTCAAGAATGAAATGGAACGTGTACAGCTCAAGCTGTTGGGTGTCAGCGAACTGAAATGGACTAGTATTGGGCACTTTGCATCTGATGATCACATGGTCTACTATGCTGGAAATGAAAGGCAAAGAAGAAATGATGTTGCATTTATAATTAAGAAGAATGTTGCAAGAACTTTAATGAAATATAACGTGATCTGTGAATGCTTAATTTCTATTCATCTACGAGGAATGCCTATCAACACAACTATAATTCAAGTATATGCCCCATCAACAGCTGCAGAAGAGGATGAAATTGATGAGTTCTATGAACAAGTATAAACTGAAATTGACAGAACATGCAAACAGGATATCCTGATAGTCATAGGTGACTGGAAGTAAAAGTTGGCAACAAAGAAGAAGGCAACATGATTGGAAAATATGGACTTGACAACAGAAATGAAGCCAGAGAAAGACTGATAGAATTCTGCAACACCAACAATCTATTCATCTCAAACACCTTCTTCCAGCACAAACGGTGACTATACATATAGACATATGGACTTCACGCAATGGATTTCACAAAAATCAAATTGACTACATCTGTGGAGGTCAATGATGGAAAAGCTCTATGACATCAAAAAAGACAAATCCTGGAGCTGACTGTGGTACTGATCACCAACTGCTAGTATGCAAACTCAAGCTAAAGTTGAAAAAGAGCAAGCTACTCATGAATGTAGCAAAATATGACCTTGAGAATATAACACTGGAATTTAAAGACTGTCTGAAAAATTGATTTGCTGCTTTACATACAAATGTCAGAGCTCCAGAAGATTTATGGGGTGACATCAAGAAGGTTGTATTGGAAGAAAGTGAGAAACCTCTACAAAAGGTGAAAAAGGAAAAAAGGCCAAAATGGATGAACGAACAAACTCTGAAAATTGCCCAGAAAGCTAATGCCAGAGGAGAAAGAGAAGCAATCATAGAACTCAACAGAGATTTCCAATGTGCAGCAAGACAAGACAAGGAGAAGTACTACAATGACACATGCAAGGGAATATAAGCAGACACTAATGGATGAAGAACAAGATTGACTTACCTAAAGCTATGAGAGTTAAAGAAAAATGTTACAAATGCTCACGGATCTATGTTGAATGATGCCAAGAAAAGGTGGAAAGAATATACAGAGTTATTATATGATAAAGATCAAGTGAACCAACAGCCGTTTTAACCTGTACCTCATGATCCAGAATCATTGGTCATGAAAGAAGAAGTCAAAGCAGCATTGAAAGCCTTATCAAAGAACAAAGTACCCAGGCATTGATGGTATTCTCATAGATGTATTACAGCAATCTGATGCAGCTGTTACCATACTTACAAGGCTCTGCCAGGAAATTTGGAAGACAACATCATGGCCACCTGACTGGAAAAGATCTCTGTTTATACCAATACTAAATAAAGATGATCCAACTGACTGTGGAAATTATCATGCAATCTCTCTGATCTCACATGCCAGCAAGATTCTACTGAGGATTATTCAGCAGAGACTACAACCCTACCTGGAACAAGAACTACCTGAAGTGCAAGCAGGGATCAGGAAAGGGCGAGGAACGAGAGACATCATCGCGGATGTGAGATGGATCCTTGAAAAGACTAAAAATACCAAAATGCTATCTACAGTATATGTGTTTTATTGGCTACAGAAAGGCTTTTGACAAGGTAAACCGTGAGTAACTCTGGGCCACATTAACAAGCGTGGTTATACCAGAACACCTGATAGTTCTCTTGCACAACCTGTACATTGATCAAGAAGCTACAGTTCAAACAGAACAAGGAGATACAGAATGGTTTAGAATCAGTAAAGGTGTATGACAAGGCTGCATACTTTCCCCCTATCTGTTTAACGCTAGAAGCCCCAAAGTGTGTCAATTGACGCAAATGCATCTTTGAAGTTGTATACCGCCGCCACTGCTAGAACCATGTCAGTCATGTTCCATGACTTTGTTAGCAAGGTCAATATGTTCAAATATGTGCATGAAAAATTAATGACAGATCCACCACTTAGCGGGAAAATGAATTTATACCTAGAAGCCCCAAAGTACGTCAATTGACGCACTCAATTGTCTTGGATGTGTCAATTGACGTACTTTGGGGTTTCTAGGTATAAATTCATGTTCCCACTAGGTGGCACATCTCAATCACTGTTTACAGTTTTACTCCGACATTACAAACAATAAACACACGATGACATCATGTAATGGCGTCACATAGTGCACATATTTAACAAATAAGTAACTTCACATTAATTCACATCTGCATTTCATGCTAAACGCCACATCATGGCAGCCCATCAAATAAACTACACAGTTTATGCAGATGACATCATGATTTACACGCCAATCAACCTTAACAGCCCTGACTACAACAAGATAACGAACTGCCTTGACAACATGTCCGCGTGGCTAACACACAACAACCTAGCTATAAACTTTAACAAGACAGAGGCTCTTATTATCACTAGAAACACCGACTTCAGCCCCCCACCATTCATCACATGCAACAACACAAAAATACCAATAAAGGATGAAGTCAGATACCTAGGAATAACCCTTGACAAAGGACTCAACCTACAGTCCCACATAAGAAAAACTGTTAGGAACGCATACTACAAAATGAAAATAATCAGACGCCTCAAGCCTCTACTCTCCTATGAACACTTCCACACAGTCTGCCAAGCTCTAATAACTCCCATACTGGATTTCTGTAACCCAATCTACAACAGAATATCAAAGTACTCACTAAAACCGCTTCAAATGGCTCAAAATACAGCAGCCAGAATAATCACCGGCTCCACAACTCATGCCCACATTACCCCCACCCTCAAAGAACTCCACTGGCTCCCAATAAGCCAACGCATCAAATATAAGATGATAATTAATATATTCAAAATCAGACACAAGAGCTCTGCAATCAGCCTACAAGCCCTCTTACTCCCTAACACCAACAACAGACCAAGGAGGAAAACCACGTCAGACACCCTCAGCACCCCAAGTAACTACACAAAATCATGCAATTTCACTACACAAAGAGCACTTTCCTTAGCTGCCCCATTAATATGGAACTCTCTCCCTCCAGACTTACGATCAATTGATGATTTAAAGGACTTCCGAAAACATTAAAGACTGTACTCTTCACTGAGCACTACGGATCAAACACCTAACTAGATTCCATTTATTGTAACTTTTATGTATCCCACCTTACTACCTTGATGTTTTGTTTATGTAGTGCATGTTTCCCTTGCTTTTGTATAACCTTTGTATGTCTTTGTAACCGCTTTGATTGAAGGAAAAGGCGGTATAAAAAACTTGTTAAATAAATAAATAAACGCAATCATCATGATAATGCGTCAATTGATGCATTTTGGGGGTTCTAGGTAAAATTCCTTTTGGGGCTGCTAGTGTTAATTTATATGCAGAACAAATCATCAGAAAAGCAGGACTGTATGAAGACAACAGAGGTGTGAAGATTGGTGGGAGACTCGTCAACAACCTTCACTATGCTGATGATACTACATTACTGACTGAAAGTGAAGACAATCTAAAACATTTGCTTCTTAGGATCAAGGAACTTAGTCTTAATATGGATCTGCATCTTAATGTAAAGAAGACAAAGATCCTAACAACTGGCAAAATCAATAAATTCATCGATGATGGAGAAGAAATTGAAATAGTGGACAACTTTAACCTACTCAGATCAACTATCAATAAAGGTCATGGGGCTCTTTCTTCCTTTGTAAACGATAACCTTCTTCTTCACTGACACCTTGAAAACTTGGAAAATGCCTCTAGGTCAAAAAACCTTAGATGCTTGAATTTTCCTATTGCTAGATATTTATCTCCTTTAATATTGTTTCGGCAGCATTTGAAGGATATGTTGGGTTTTCAAGATCATGCTACCCTGTTACTTAACAACATTTTTTATTTACCAAGAGGCCCCAGATTGTCCCCTGGTGCTATTGAGGAACAGATGGGAAACCCTGTGCTGAAAGCCTCGATGTGTCTGTTTTCTTGGAATCCTCTAGAAATGAGATTTCTTCTTGGTGTCCTTTCATTCTGAAATTGATAAAAACACCATTTTGAGGCTATATTTCCTGAAAAGGAATTCTGTGGGCAAAAAATTAACATTTTTCCTGATGTTTCTAGGATCACCCAGCTAAGACGGAGGGCTTTTTTTAAAATTTGAAGCCCCGTGTCCTGGCATTGGGTACTTCTTTTTTCCTTAAATTTCCTTGCAAATGTTTGATTTCTCTGGGGGGTTCTAACTTGGTATTTCTGGATGTATTCCAATTGGAGGCATTTCTCAATGCTCATTTGGATGAGCAAAGTGGTATTGACACACAGTAGCATTGTTTTGTCAGGCTGTTTGTAAAAAAGGGACTTATGCACTTTTTTGTCTTCTCCTCCAGTTTGTATTGCTTATTATTTGGGATGTATGGTGCTTCTTACCACCCGTGATGTGGACTTGTTAAGTTCTATGTATTATAATTGTATAGGTCTATGTATTGTAATTGTATAGGTCTGCAAAAAAATTTTTTCGAGAGCTGTTTTGGTTATTCCACATAATTTTTATGTTTTTTGGTGTGCTGAATCCGAAAATGACCTCCATTTTGTCATAGGACATCACGTTTCCTGACAATTTAGGTAACTATGTTAAATAAGGCAATACCTCAAAATAAATGGAAATCGACTTATAAAATTAAAGTTTTATTACAATATTTTCATGAAAATCCTTTTTTGAACTGACATGAGCTCACCTACACACACTAAACTCGATTCTTCTTCCTTGTGAGGCTCCTCTTGGTGCATTTACGCTTGTGAGTAGCATCTGGAATGTCTCTCTGAAGCATCCAACAGTAGTCTGCCATCATTGTAATGCTCCATTTTCCCTAGTATCTCCTTTCCATTTCTTTAATGTCTTGGTAGAATCATTCACCTTGTTCCTCACTCACAGCTCCCAAATTTTCAGGAAAGTAGTCAAGGTGGGACTGGAGGAAATTCACTTTCAAACTCATCAGGCAACCTAAAGCTTGAAATGCTTTCAGCATTCGTCCAACGATCTTTTTGTAGTGAGGATCTCTGTTATTGCCTAAAAATTTCTGTACGACTTCTTTAAATGTAATCCACCCTTCTTTTTGAGGATCCGTCATGGTATTGACAAACTCTTGATCAACTATAAGCCTTCTAATGTCTGGTCCGACGAACATACCTTCCTTCAATTTTGCCTCCGACAGGCCTGGAAACTTGGTGACCAAGTATTTGAAGCATTCTCCATCTCTTGGAAGTGATTTTACGAATTGCTTCATCAATCCCAATTTTATGTGGAGAGGTGGTAGAAGAACTTTATGGGAAGGTACCAAAGTTTCTCGGAGGACATTTTTTTCACCGACTGTTAGCACTCTCGGCTGCCAACTCTTCTTGGTCCAGTGATTTTGTCGGTCTCGACTGTCCCATAGACACAGAAAACAAGGATATTTGGTATACCCAGCTTGTTGCCCGATCAGCATGCACAAGACCTTCAAGTCCCCACACGTTTGTCAACCATGGTCTTCATATTTAAGTTTACGAAGAACCAATTCCAAGTTCTCGTAGGTTTCCTTCAAGTGTACGGAATGACCTACAGGTATGGAAGCGTAAAAACCGTTGTGGAGTAAAACGGCATTGAGACTTCTTTTTGAAGAATCTATAAAAAGACGCCATTGCTCTGAATCATATTGGATTTTAAATTGACCCATCAGACCTTCGACATCGATGCAATAAACCAACTTGTCTTCCTGGGTGAAGTAAGGAACGAACTCCTTTTCACGATGTCTGAACCATGAAGATGACACTCCTGGCAACAATAAATTTCTGCTTTTCAGCCTTGATCCGAGTAACTCAGCGGCATCTTTGGGAAGATTCAAGTCTCTTACCAAATCATTCATCTCCTCCTGAGAAAACAATTTTGGTCTTCTATCATCTTCAAAGTCAGAACTTGATTCGTCATCTGGTTCAGGTATGACTTCACCTTCATCGGCGCTAGGTATCTCTTCCAAGGTAGCAGGGGGCTTGGGTACTGGTATATCTGTGCCATGGGGGATGGGACAAATTGCCGAGTGAAGATTGGGGTACGAAATGGAATGCTTCCATTTGGAATTAAACCCTTTCACATCACATGAACAAAAGTTACAGTCGTCACTATGGTTCTTTTGCTCTCGCCATACCATAGGAATCCCATAACAGAAACCAGTTTCGGAGGTCCTCAACACACCGTTTGCACAATTTATGAGGCGCCCAGACTTTATCTTGATCTCCAATTTTTAGTCCAAAGTATGCAAAGTATACTTTTTTCACAAAGTCTGTAATATTCTGCTGTTGCTTCAACACTGTATATTCACCACAGATGAAACAGAAACTGTCTGGCAAATTAATATACTTTTGCGGGTTGAAGAATGACGAGCTAACACAAATTGCGATGAAAAAGTGTGAACAGCCTAGAACCAAGAACCTGATGATGATTCGTGCACAAGTGTGGCATTCAGGAGAAAGCAGCTCTGTGTCTGTACACGAGACGTCACAGTGCTGGCCACGCCCCCTACACTGACCGGAGTGGCTGCAATCTGCCCTGTGTCTCCCTCCCACTGGATTCTTCAGGAAAGATTAACCCCTTCTACCATTAGAAGCACGGACTTAAAACTTGCTTAGCTTATGTATATATTGCTGACCATCAGATTTACAGTGCTATATTTTTTTTTACATAACTCGGACAACCCCTTTAAGGTTTTTTTGGCATTTTATATCTTAAATGCACTAATGTGAATTAATTAATAGTAATTTGAATTAATTAATAGTTATTTGAAAAAAATTGATAAATTTTAAGACAATTTTGCATGTTGTGGCAAATCATGACGTCTAGGAGTTTTTTCAATATTTTATTTGTTTTCAGCACACCAAAATACATGGAAATTAGATGAAAATAATCAAACAGCTTTTTAGTCGCAGACCTGTGTAAGGCCTTGCATTTTCTGTAATCTCATTTAATTTTTGTTTCTCATTGTATAATGGAAAACTTAAAAATAAAATAAAACAAGATCAGCAAAGGTTGCATACTTTCCCCATTCTTGTTTAATTTATATACAGAACAAATCATCAGAGAAGCAGGACTGCATGAAGACAACAGAGGTGTGAAGATTGGTGGAAGACTCAACAAGAACCTTCACTATGCTGATGATACCACATTACTGTCTGAAAGTGAAGATGATCTGAAACATTTGCTTCTCAAGATCAAAGAACATAATCTTAAAATGGGTCTGCACCTTAATGTAAAGAAGACAAAGATCATGACAACTGGCAACATCAATAAGTTCATCGTTGATGGAGAAGAAATTGAAATAGTGGACAACTTTAACCTACTTGGATTAACTATCAATAAAGAAGCAACAAGCAGTCAAGAAATCAGGCGATAAATTTCTCTTGGCAGAATGGCTATGAAGGACCTAGACAATATTCTCAAGAGCAGAGATGTCTCTCTCCATACAAAGATTTGACTTGCTCAGGTCATGGTATTTTCAATAACGTCATATGGATGTGAAAGTTGGACAGTGAAAAAGATAGACAGGAAGAAAATTGATGCCTTTGAATTATGGTGCTGGCGAAGAATACTACGTATACCATGGACTGCCTGAAGAACAAACCAGTCAGTATTAGAGAAGATCAAACCTAAGCTTTCTTTACAAGCTCAGATGACAAGACTTCGACTTTCATACTTTGGAAATATCATGCGAAGAGAGAGATCATTAGAGACATTGTGCTTGGCAAGGGTGAAGGTCAGTGCAAAAGAGGAAGGCCAGCAATAAGATGGATTGATTCAATAACAGCAACTATGGGTGCTAGACTGTGAACAATGAGCTGCCTGACTGAAGACCGAACACAGTTTAGGACAACTATCCAGAGGGTCGTCATGAGTCGACACCGACTCGACATCACTTAAACAATAACAGCAATAGGGTAAATAGCTTTAGAAATTTGACACTGTGACCAGAATTCTGCCATGTGGTAGCTGTTTGATGTTGTTTAACTTGTTCAGAAGGTTGTTTTGTGGATTCCTTAGACCACTGTTTCTCAAGCCAGTCATGGAGAACCCCCTATCCAGTCTCATTTTCAGGAGACCCACAATGTATATGTATGAGAGAGATTTGCATGTACTGATTCCATTACATGCAAATCAATTTCACACATATTCACTGTGGATATCCTAAAAAACAGACTGGTTAGGACGTACACCAGGACTGGCTTGAGAAACACTGTCTTAGTTTCCTGATTGTCTATTCCAGAGTTACAGATGTTTGTATTTCATTTTGCTGTAGGTGTATTTCTTCATTTTTAATTGATGTTATGTTGAATTGTTATCTTTGTGTGTGTAGTAGTGTGGTGGGCAGTAGGAAGGGTTTTCTGTATAACACAGGCTAAATAGCAGTTCAGGGAAAACAAAAGCAGTTTTTATTCTGTCTCAGCTTGTTAAACCTCCACAAAGCAAAACCTAGAACAGACAGCAATTCAGAGAAAACAAAAGCAGCTTTACTTCTTCTCAGCTTGTTAAACCTCCACAAAGCAAAACCCAGAACAGACAGCAGTTCAGGGAAAATGAAAGCAGCTTGACCTCTGTCCCAGTTTGTTAAACCTCCACAAGTTGGTTCTCATGGCCCTTCCTCTAGCCCCAGTTAAAGTTCATACCTCAGAACTCCTCTGCACGGCTTGTCTTGGAAGGACTTCTGGTTCTACGGGCCTCTCCCTCTCCTGCAGCCTGCTGGGTTCTTAACCTCTCCCTGTGAGCCACACCCTTCCAACCTTGAACTCTGGGCTACAGAATCTCTTAAAGGGGACTGTTGATAATCCCTTTGGAGAGGGAAATTCTATAGACCACATCACAGTGTGCTTTGGGATTATTTTGCTATTTGACAGGAATGCCGTATGATATAACTTACACACATATATGAAACATATGTTAGACAAGCCATTATAAAATTATGCTTCATATAAACTGCATAATCCTGATTATGTCTGCGAGTTTTATTAACACTGGAAGATTATATAAAAATCAAGGCCAATAAAGGCTATGTAAAACAATGCTTTCAAGGCATGAAAAAAAGGGGATTTGCATCAGGGAAAACCTGTGAAGCCAAGGCAAATTCTTTCCAGTAATTACTCTACTGTACGATTTATTATATGTCAAACTTCAGCTGCCACCAAATTTGTAATTATGGAACTGCTGTGCATTTTAATTTCATCACTCGCTGAATAGTCCCAAGACTGTTGTAACAGTATGCATGCATCAGTCACATGAATATTAAATTGTAGAGCACACCAAAGAGATTCCTATTACACTACTAGCAAACGCAAGACAAATGCATGCCTTGCATGAGCACAGATATCACAACAGTACCATCTAGTGTATGTTAGGCTTCATTGCAGCCAGTAACTATTAAGCAAAATGAGCAACAAAGAGGATAGTCGAAAGTGTAGCATATAGTGCGACATGCACTCAACCGACTTATCAACCCATCACATTCTGTCTTTGTAGTATATTTTTATGTTATGAAAATATTAGTATAGGTAAAATGTTCCAAACACTATTACACTTGTGGTCAACATTGCTGTCACCCTTGCAGTTCAACTCCTTAATATCCAATATCTCCTAAAAAGAAGTGGCCAGTGAAACGACTTTAGGCTATATTTGACACATAAAAGAATCAAATAAAACAAGGCAATTAAAAAGGGAAATAATGCAGTAGGTAATAGTAGAAAAAGTGGAACATTTCCAGGACATGATTATTGGCACCCTTATAAACAATTCAAATCAATTTGAACAGAAGAACCACATTTCCATTGCAGTAAAATTAGACACACCTGTGATAAATTGTCAGTACTCACAAGACTTGAATCAACCAATGAATGATGACTCTAATGTTTAAAATGGCCACATTCACTCCCTGTTTCATTTTCACAATGGTGAAGACAAGAGAGCTGCCTGAGACTGTGAGAAAAGCCATTATCAGCAAATATCAAATTTCAAAGATGTGCAAGACATTTCCAAAGACCGTGGGATTCCTGTGTCTACAGTTTGCAATGTTATTACAAAGGGGTAAGTTTACTAAACTGCGGTAAATGTGAATAACGCGCGTTGTACGACGTTAGCGATCGTTAGCGTGCTATAGCGCGCGCTGTAGTGCATTAACGATCGTAAACGCACTATAGCGCGCACTAACGATCGTAATGCTCCGTGGCGCGGTAAAACAACCCAGAAGGCAGAGAGAGGGCGGAGAGAAGGTATCAATGGGCGGGGAGTGGGCGGGGAGAGGCTCCCATTACACTAACGTGCTGAATTTCAGAGCTGAATTCCAACGCGAATGAAAACCTACCGGTAAAATCACTTTAAAGGGAAGAGAAACTATTTAAGTGTCAGCAATGTACAGCCTAGGCAGGGAAACCAAAAAAAGGTGATAAGTGTGATACATGTGCACAGAACAAAAGGGGACAGAAACACTGAAAATGACCCCAAAAAACTGGAAAAAAACAACAACCAATCTGGCCAATAGTGGTATCAATGAGAAATATCACCCCCTCCCCCCCGAGTAAGCTCCATTGAACAGATATAAATCGCGGAAGGGTCCATATGCCGTCCCCATACAAGGTGCATGGGCCCACAGTGAAATAGCACTGCTCAGGGATTTCCCTACCATCGGACAAGGTTCCTATGGCGGACACATGTCCCGCAACATCAGGGCGGGCATGTCGGAACGGGCAACCGGGCAGATGCTGGAAAAGGGGATACAGAGGGCTGCAGGTGGCACATGCTGTGGTGCAGCTGGGCCACAGTGGGGACTAGGGTGATGCCTAGCTGGCCCATAGGAATGCTGAAACAGTAGAGCAGCCAGACAGCAACTGCTGAGGGCCCAACATGGGCAAGAGTGTGCTTCCCACAGTGTCACAGGGAATAGTACCCAGCAGGTACCCCCAATGGCACGGAACATTGGCAGGCGGTGCTGGGGGAAAGCGTGGACAGCTATGCAGGCACCCCCACCACAGAACACGCACCATAGGCAGCCACCTACCTGCACACTGGATGGCTTGAGACCGCATACCACCAGCACCACCAGCGTAAGGGCATGTCAGCATGGTGGCTGAGGGATACTTGTGGCGGAGGGGGCAGTGGCAGCTGCCCAGAGCAGACCGTGGTCTATCCTTGTGTAGGTGGGTGGCATGCACTGAAACAGGCAGGCCATGTCTGACCAACAGTCATGGTATCACCAGGGAATGCACCATCTCTGTGAGAACATGGTGGTGCAGTGCACAGAACCAGTGTATGCAGAAGCAGAGGGGCACAGGTTCAAGTCCCAGCTGTGATGTCCGCCAACCCAGTCCTCATATTTTACCCACTACTATAACGTGCTAATACAGACAGAACCGTTCTTGCAAATGACATAATGCCCAGAACACCCACATTTTACCCTACAGAGCACAGACACCATAAACATGCACAGTACCTAGAGCAGAGCCTCCCAAATGCAGTCGTTGAGGGCCAAACACCATCCCGGTTCCATGCTGCCTCTGATAAAGATGCCTGTGCTGTATTTCTATGCGCCACCCCCATGGTATGCAGATGTATCTCATGCATATTCATGAGGGACAGCATGAAAACCCGAACAGTGTTTTGCACCGCAGGACTGGAGTTGGGAACCTCTGCTGTAAAGCAGCAGCCAACAGGGGCAGACACACCCGCACCCACAGGCCCCATTATCCAAAGCCTCCTGGAGAGGCACGACTTTGGGCTCTGCATGCATCTCCCAATACTAGCACTTGCATACCTTAGTAATTCCACCCTAAACCTGGAAATATGGTACACAGCTATGAAAAGGTTGCTATGAGTACTGGCAGATAGCAATTCCTAGGTTAAGTACAATTTTCGGAGTGAGCAGCATCGTAGCAACCTTTCTGATGTCTGTGGAGTGTGCTACTGGTCTTGTGTCTGACAGTGTTTACCAACCTGGGGAGTGACGCCTACAGTATTGCGTACCATAGCCATGCCTGCACTGTGCCCAGGACTGGTGTGGTGGCCTGGGCTGCCCAACACCTCTATAGTTGCACAATGCTGGCATAGGTGAGGGGAGTGTGTGTCTGTCTATCCAGTGTGTGGTGGCTGCCAACACCCTCCACAGCCCACACTGCTAGCACTGTTGCCAGTATTGGCCTGCCAATGTGCATAATGAGGAGCAAGGTACCGTAGGAATAGCCTGGATAGGGTGGCCTGGCCTGTCCGCATCTGCACAGGGCACAGGGCAATGGCCGGACATTGTAGTGCCCGGTACCACCTGCACCGACAGGGTGGCCATAGCATGTCCTGCTGGGAGGTCACTCTCACCCTGACTGAGCAGTGACCATGGCATGGCTAGGTTCCACCATAGTGCTATATAGTATTTTTTTATGTGATATTTATGGGTTTCCTTTTGGGGCCCAATCACTGACTTATCTGCTTGGTGTGTATGCTGATATCCCCGTTCTGGGTACATGCATCTTCTCCAGGACCATGCACTATGGACTAGCTGGCGGACTGTCTGCAGCTAGTATGTGTCTTGCTGGAACACCGTGCAGGGTGCAGTGGCTGGAGGCTTGCTGCTGGAGAATGTCAGATAATGGTGGGGGGCAGCTGAGCATTTCCAGACCTACCGTCTGTCTGCTATTGCATTATGGATGTGTACTGCTCTGCATTGCCTGCCCTGTAGGGTGTTTGATCCCTAGTAGGACTGGGGTGATGGTCCCCTCTACTGCCACCATTGCAGGGGGTTGAATGTGGCTCTGTGGGCGGGAGATGCTGTCCCCCACCCTGAGCCCTAGAGGTTGCGTTAGGCGGGGGTGGTATGTAATCTCCCTGGTAACCACAGCAGAATGTGGGTGTGGTGCCGTGCAGTCCTCCTGTAGCCAGCCATGTGTTTATTAGCAGCTCTAGCCCACTGTTTACTTCATTGCACATGGAGCCAGAGGTCATAGGTTCACAACCCACAGTGGGGTTCATTGATAGGGCTGTCTTAGGCATTGTCTATTTTTACTGTATATTAGTGCTGCCAGCACAGCCACCCTCAGGGTACCGTCACCTTTGGGTATCTCAAAGGGCGCCCTATAGGGCGCGCCTTACACGGCGCCCTATAGGGCGTGCCTTACGTGGCGCCCTATAGGGTGCACCTTACACGGTGCCCTATAGGGCGTGCCTTACACTTTGCCCTATATTATATGTATTATATGCCATTTGCTAGGAATATTTAGGCGCTCCCTATAGGGCACGCCTTACACTTCGCCCTATAGGGATCGCCTACATATTCCTATCAACTGGTATATAATACATGACCATGTCAGAGAGAACGTCACTATTGGAACCTATTTCATAGGACGGGTACAATTTTCCTGACATATGCAAACTGTAACCCGCCTGCAGACTGTGGATTAAAATATTATAGTCGGCTTTCAAAGGATGCCTCAGCCAGCTTTATTTATTAGGCACACTGGGGAATCAAACCCATAACCCTTGTACTATCAGTCTGTGTAGTAACCATTGTACTACAGCTCTGTTTCTGTAGTTGTGTGTCTGCACGCTATCTTATGCTTGCGCGCAGCAGCACGCGCGCTGTAACGATCATTGCTGCGCCGCACATAATAACGCGCTACTGCACGTTATCAGTTACGATGTACCGCCCATGTCCTTTTTTGGCTTTCCTTCCACTAACGCGGCTCCTAACGCGAATTGCACTAACGCAGTTTAGTAAACATACCCCAAAGTTTTCTGCTCTTCGAACTTTCAAGAAACTATCAGGATGTGGTGGGAAGAGAAAAATTAATCCAAGAAGTCTTAGAAGGTTAGTGTGAACTGTTGGAAAAACATCATGTACAACATCCAGAGAGCTTAAGACTGACCTGGAGCAATCTGGAGTGGTGGTTTCAACCCGAACCATATGCTACGTACTAAACAAAGAAGGACTTCATGGGCAAAGGCCAAGGAGGGTCCCACTGCTCAAAGACAGACATAAAAAGGCACAGCTGATCTTTGCCCAAGCTGACTTTGAGAAACCACAATCCTTCTGGGAAAATGTCCCGTGGACAGATGAAATGAAACTTGAGCTCTTTGGCAATGCAGACCAGTGTTACATTTACAGGTGAAGAAATGAAGCTTATAAGGAAAAAAAAAACTTTCCTACAGTTAAATATGTTGTAGGTTCCATAATGTTGTGGGGCTGTTTTGCTGCCTCAGGAAATGGAGGCCTGGAACATATTAAAGAATCCTGAAGTCAGAGGACTTCCAAGGAATGTGCTATCTAGTGTCAAAAAGCTAGGTCTGGGTCGAAGGTATGTGTCCTCCAGCAGGAGAGAGACCCAAAACATACATCCATATGTACAAAAGAATGGTTACAAAACCAAGCAAATGGACTGTTTTAAACTGGTCAGCAATGAGTCCTGATCTTAATCCAATCGAGAACCTTTGGAAAGAACTGAAATCTGCCATTGGTAAAAGGAATCCTGGAGACATTTATGAGCTGGAACAAATTACAGTTGAAGAATGGGAGAATCTACCAGCAGCTTATAGATGGCTATGAAAAATGTTTGGAGGCTGCCATCACTGCCAGAGTTTGTGCAACAAGATATTAGTGAAGGGTGCCATTAATCTTGTCCAGGTCATATATTTTTTTTTATATCAAAGATTACTACATCTAAGTTGCACAGACATCTTTTTTGTTGTTGTATACCTTTGAACATACTATTACAATATTATGATGACATACAGTTGGACATACCTAAAATGCAAGGGTGCCGATAATGTCGACCACAACTGTATCTGCACTGAAGACATCCAGCCCGATATTCAAAGGTGTTTACATGTTTTTCAGACCTATAAACTGTATAAAAGACTCTAAGCGGGACCGTTATCGTAACTAACATGGTTAGTGCTGCTGAATATCCACAGGTAGCGCAGCTATATGCCCCGATGCTAATTGCTTATCATTGGAGCGTTCTGGGGCAGTACTCATCGCTAACTGGTCAGAGCTGATAGTGAGCCACTGCCCGATTAGCAACCCACAGGTAAAGATAAGTATGGCAAAAGCAGGCCTATCTTTACCCCCGGGAGCTAACTGGGCAGTAGCTCAAGATTGCTGCTGAACAGTTAGTCTCCGAGCCATGCGGCTGACCCGGATATTCAATGCCAGATGCTGGATATGGCTCCAGCATTGAATATCCGGGTTTAGTATTCAGCGGCAATGGCTAGACAATGTAATCACTCTAGCCACTACTGACGAATATCAGGACCATCATACCCTAATTATGGTTTACTTTGCTTAACATACCGCCTTTGGCAAGCAGGCAAAGAGGTTTACAATGAGTATAAAAGAGAAACGTGAAAATAACTCAATTTGCTATAATTGTTAACCTCTATTAACATTTTTTACCTATTTACTTTTGTGCAAAGACAAGCAAAATAAGTTACAGTTGTCCATAAACTATTTCTGCAGGAAAGAATAAAGATCAGTGACAAGGTATTTCTAGTGAAAAGAGGCCAGGAATGCTGTCATAGGTTACAGTAAGTTCAGTGCTCTATATTGCATTTTTCCTCCTTCAATCAACTTCCAAATGGGTGATTTCTTTTCTTCCTATGAGTATATCAAGCCACTTTAACATAAAAATATAACAACATAAGATATGCCATACTGGGTCAGACCAAAGCACATCAAGCCCAGTATCCTGTTTCCAACAGTGGTCAATCTAGGTCACAAGTACCTAGCAGTTTCCCCAAGGGACATAGGTTCCACAATGCTTGTATTGGGTCAAGCAGTGATATCTCGGGTCCTTTTTAATAATGATTTATGGACCTTTCCTCCGGCAACTTGTCCAAACCTTTTTTAAACCCAACTACACTAACAGCTTTTACTACATCCTCCGGTAACAAATTCCAGAGTTTGATTACACATTGAGTGAAAAAATATTTTCTCTTATTAGTCTTAAATAGGTTACCCTGTAGCTTCATTACATATCCTCTAGTCTTTCTATATTCTGATGATGTAAACAATCAATCTGTTTATCCATTACACTCCATTCATTAATTTATAGACCTCTATTATATCTCCCCTCATCTGTCTCTTTTCCAGGTTGAAGAGCCCTAACTTTTTAGCCTCTCTTCATAGGGGTATCCTTCAATCCCCTTTACCATTCTGTGGCTCTTCTCTGTACCTTTTCTAATAACGCTATATCCTTTGAAAGATACAGGGACCAGAACTGCACACAATATTCAAGGTGCGGTCGGACCATGGACTGATACAGAGGCATTATAATATCCTTTGTTTTATTTTCCATTCCTTTCCTTATGATTCCAAGCATTCTATCTGCTCTTTTGGCTGCTGCTGCACGCTGGGTGGAGGGTTTTAACATGCATGATGACACCTGAATCTTTTTCCTGATTAGTGGTTCCTAATATGGAACCTTGCATAATGTAACCATAGTTTGTGTTGTTCTTTCCTAGGTGCATAACTTTGCACTTGTCCACATTAAATTTCATCTGCCATTTTGATGCCCAGTCTTCCAATTTATCAAGATCCTCTTGCAATTTTCAACAATCCTCATGGATTTTAACAACTTTAAATAGTTTGTGTCATCTGCAAATTTGATAAACTCACTCGTTATTCCCTTTTCCAGGTCATTTATGAATATGTCAAAAAGCAGCAGACCCAGCACAGATCCCTGGGGTATACCAATATTCACCTTTCTCCATTGGGAAAATTGGCCATTTAGCCCTTCCCTCTGCTTTCTATCTTTTAACCAGTTCCTGATCCACAATAGTACACTGCCTGGGACTATCTTTTACATGTGCCTGTACAGCACTGTGTATGTCTTGTAGTGCTATACAAATGATCAGTAGTAGTAGCTGGAGCATAGATCTTTCAGGAGACTCTATGATCCAGAAGGATGCTATGGAGGTAACCAGAGTCCAGCTGAGATGAGAAGAAAAAGCACAGAAGAGGTGAGAGTGTGAGCCTACTGTCTATACCCGAAGAGAGTTCAACTGAAAGAATCACAAAATAGAAGGCTGCCTACAGAGTTGTGGAGAGTCAGAGACAGGGTCGGAAATGAGTGCCCATTGAAGAAAGTGCCTGCAGCAGAGCAGTTGGGTATGAGAGACTCTATTGTAAAACCAGATTTAGAGTAGACCAGAGGTGCTGGAAGTCTGAATGTGTTCTTTAAGGAACTATGTGGATCACTACCACTGAGCATCTGCTGGTGGGCACTGAGAGAGAGAGACAGAGACTATGGACCCAATATTCAGCACCAGTGGCTAGTGCTGCTACAGTGGTTAACCACCAGTGCTGAACCTTATCCCCGGATATTCAATGTTGGGGCCATATATGGTCACCGGCATTGAATTACTTTATCAGGTCGGCCGCAGAACCCAGAAGCTAACTGAGTAGCAGTGATATTGAGCCACTGCCCGATTAGCCTCTGTGGCGAAAGTAATGCCAGGCTGTGTTGTGCCTTACTTTTGCCAAGTAGCCATAACTAGGCAGCAGCTCAATATTGTTGCTGCTCTGTTATGGCTGGGTGAGATCCTTGGATGTGCCCGGCATGCCTCGACATGAAGCGGCAGCACCCATGGATATTCAGCAGCATTAACACGGGTGGAGGCACATTCCATTCTCTGCATCCCAGCCTCTGTGCATCAAGTTTGAACCAGACGCACAGAGGTAAATGAAATTCTGATCCCACGGGGCACGTCTAGCACCCACGGGATCAGAATCGCGTCTAGGCCTATACATGCAGGCCAGAACCCAATTTCCATCAGCCTGCATGTACAGGCCTCTGCCCAGCTAACTCAGTCAGACTCCTGAATGGAGCCACAGCGCCACGGCGTCCAGTTGCCTTGGCAACACGGCTCCATTCAGGAGCCGTGATCCCTGGTCGCCGACAATATTTTCCTTTCCCCACAGCTCAACCCCCGATCTGGCCTCCCATGGCCAGGGTCGGGCTGTGGGGAATCTCCTGCACCCCCTCACCTCTTTGTTGCTGGCCGGACCCGCCGCCCCCGACGTCTAGGGGGACTTATTGCACATCCGAGGTGGAATAAGTCCCCCATCCAATCTGCTAGCCCTGGACATACAGGGCTGACTTCAGATTCGGCCCTGTATGTCCAGGGCCGTGGACTGCCCACTGCCCGCCCTAACTCCACCTCTGCACTGCCCCTTCCCGCCCCATCTAAGCCTCCCTGTACAAACTCCTTGTTCATACGGGGAGACTTAGTCAGGGATGGCAAGGGGAAAATAGTGGAAATGGACATCCCAACAGGGCATCCATCCCCTGTATTCCTGGGACAGAATAGACCCCTTAGTGACAATGAACATTCCACTTAGTGGCATTTATATTATTTGCAGGTCTATAAACCATGCCTTTGACTATCACACCCTACATGCTTTAGTTGAACACAGAGTGAGAGATGCTATGAAAAGTGATGAGCCTAAAGAGGATAGCCAGTAAAAGGCCAATCCAGCTAAAGACAGAAGGCCTGATATTCAGTGCTGAACATTAAACATGGATATTTAAATGCCAGGGTCATATCTGACGCTGGCGTTAAATATTCAGGTTTGCCACATAGGCTGATTGCTAACCCGGCAGTGGTGATATTGAGCCACTGTCCGGTTAGCAATATGCGGCGAAAGTTAGGCCAGTGTTTCCTGTGCCTGGCTTTTGCTGAGCATCGCTCATCGGGCAGCAGTTCAATATCGCTCCTGCCTGGTTAGTGATAGATGCCACCACCACTCTGCCCTGAATGACCCCAACATGGCCCAATGTTAGTGCCGCTGAAATTCCCATTTACCACGATTAACACGATGAGCAGCTCTGCTAACCACATTAATCGCTTAGTCCAGAGGGTTCACTTCTAAGATAACTTGATCCTGCCAGTACAAAGTGGCTCCCATGGAAGTAAAAACTGCTGTGTATGTGATTGCGTGAGATAATGTTTGCAAGTTATCCTTTATCCTTTGTTTAGATAGATGTGGAGACCCCTAGTGTTCTACCAGCTTTGGAGGAAAGATACCTCTAGGTGTTTTACTAAGGGATGCTCAAGGCTGAATAAAAAAGAGATGCTCCCACTGAGAAAGGAGAGCAGAGAGATGCTATTTGTGATCTTAGCTCTGCTACCTGCAGTATGAAACACTTTGTTACTCAGCACGCAGCACTTTCTTTTTGTGAATAAAGCCATCAGAGACTGAGTTGGTCTGGGGGGTGAGGTAGTCCCACCCATTTTGTGATGTGCCTGAGCTGTAGCTGTAACTGAGGTCAGCACTAAGAGATGCCCAGGTCTGAATCAAACTGAGATGCTACTACTGTTAGATGGTTCAGTTGGTGGCTTGTCTAAGACATGAGTCAAAGGCAAGTGCTCCTTTAATGAGTCCCTTTGCAATGCCCTTTGTGACACCTTTGCAGTAACATTATTTTTAGTTAATGTACTGGGGATATTATGTAATTGTGATTTTGAGAGAGTGTGTTGAATAAGTGTGTAAGGTGGGATTTGATTTGGAGATTTGTGAGGTTATTTTGTGGGGTAAGCATGAGGGTAGAGAGGATGGGGAAATTCTGGCAATGAGGAGTTTTGGCATAGAAACAGTAGGGGAGTTATTTGAGGGAAATGGGGCAATTGTTTGCAGCCAGTTTTAGGGTATGGGTGTAGATGAAGTGGATTGGATATTTGTAAATATAGGGCTGTTTAATGTGAGAGCTATGGGCTCAAACAAAGTACTAGCACAAGATCAGATTAGGGAACTGGGTACAGGAGGGAGATTCAATAAGTTTAGCTCAAGCATGTTTTCCAAGGTTTCACTTTTCACTTTTCATATAGGCCAAGGTTAGTATATGTGGGGGAAGGCTTTAGGTGTGGAATCAGCATGTAAATTGAGATTAGCATTATTGTGGGAGAGGGATTTTGGAGGGGTGGAATGTATGTTTTTTAAATATAGTGGGGAAAGGGAATTACATTTTTTATTGGTTTATCAACCCTCAAATGTAAGTTCATCTGCATTAAATGATTTGGTGAGTGTACTACCTGAATTATTGTTGGGCAGGCCAATTGGATTGTATAAGGTGATTTTAATATGGTATAACACAATTGGATTTATTTTCTATATGCATGGTAGAGGATTTGGGATTGACTTACAGTAGTTGATTTCTAAAACTACCCATTGGTGGGGTGGATGGAATGTGTTAGATCAGATATTGTTTTTAAGTCAGAAATACGTAGATTTTATGATATTAATTTGCATTCTGTTTAATCATCTGACTATAAATGTATTTCCTTTTGTTTAGTGGAAAGGAGATATATTAAGATGCAGGAAAATAAATTGTTATACAGGCAAAATTCAAAACAAGTAACTGAAGAGGAGGTGCTTGGGGAATATTAGAAGAAGTAAATTGTTAGTAATTAAGGTAGTTTGGTGTAACTGGTGGAAAGATGGAATGTGATGTAAAGAGAGTAAGTGATGTATTAGGACCAGAATGTGAGGTCCAGGTCCATTCCTGGAAAACGTGTCCTTGGTACCTTCATAGTCGTTCTGCTAAGAGCAACGTGTCATTGGATTTCTTTACTTCTTGCCATTTTTAATTGATTATTGATCGAAGCAGGTTAAAGTTGTCTACTATTTCTAGTTATTGTCCATCAAGGATGAAATTAGCAATTTTGCCAATCATCAGGATCTTTTTAGAAACATAGAAACATGATGGCAGAAAATGACCACATGGAATATTGAGTTTGTCCTTCCATATTAACTACAATAGTCCTTTATTTTCCTTTAGAGATCTTCTCTGTTTGTCCCATGCTTTTTTGAACTTAGATACTGTCCTCGTCTCTATTACCTCCACACATCTGCCACTCTACTGTAAAGAAATATTTCCACATATTACTCCTGAGTCTATCCCCTTTCACTCTCATCCTATGTCCCCTCATAGCAGAACTTGCTTTCAATCAAAAGCTTGTTTTTAACTTCTTCCTAACTAAATAAATAAAATAGCAACAGATTAGCTATTTATGCCATAATTGGGAGGGTTCTCCTTACCAGTGAGGTAATAATAGGAGGACACCTCATGCTGGAGGCCTCATACTGCAACACAGATGGCGTCAGAAAAATCCAAGTTATCAATGTCCCTGTTTAATGTGCATTACCAAGTTTAAGTTACAATGTAAACCGCTTTGACTGAAATGATAAAGTGGTATAAAAAAACCCTGTTAAATAAATAAATAAAAATAAATAAATCACAACCCTCTGGGTTACAGAACTTCAATCTTTAGGGGTGTTGATAGAAAGAAAAGTAATTGGCTGTAAGCAGATCACCAGTGCAACCAGCTCTGCTTTTTATAAACTGAAACCAGTCGTCAACTTAAACAATATTTAGGGGAAAATGAAGTACAGTCGATAGTGCAGTGTTCTTGATAACTGCAATGTGTTATAAGTGGGACCTACAGGAAAAGGGTTTAAAAAGTTACGGATTACACTAAATACAATAGCTACTGTAGTTTTTAAAAGAAGGCAAGAAATATGAAAGTATTGGACCATGACTGAGAAATTTGTATCTCTCCCTGTTAGGTAGAGGTATAGTTTTAACTAATAGAGTTAATATTTAAGGCCATAGGAAATGGAAAACCTCTGTATTAAATAATAAACTATAGTTTGGGATATATTCTGAAAAAATCAATTATGTTCCCATGGTAAATACTTGGAAATTCCTGGTATGATGGTCATACATAAGGCAACGTGAAGATTGAAGACCTTTAGCATGATTGGTCCTTGGCGATGCAATGCTTTACCAGCATATTTAAGAGAGGAAATCAATTTGCTGAGTTTTAGAAAGGGGTTAGAAACTTATTGTTTCCTGAAAAGATTAAATTATCACTTGGTGATATGGTTGGACTGATTTTAAGCACTGGAGTTATTATTTTGATATTTCCTCTACCCGATCTCTTTTAATCGCCCATATCTCAATCTTAGTTTTTTCTATTCTGAAATGTAAACCATTTTCAATTACATGTTTCATAAAAATGGTATATAAATATTTTTAAATAAATTAACAAGGAGCCTTTTTACTAAATCTCATTAAGGTTGTGCACTTAACATGCATTTTTAATGTACGGTTGGTGCAAAGACTCCGTGGCAACTGTTGGGGCATGACTAGCACATTCCTGGTAGTTAACCCCCGGATGTGTATGCTAACATGTGGTGCAATTAAAGGGCCGTGTCTCTGCAACTGGTTCAGTAGATGGGCCTGTGAATGTGACTAGGCCGAGTGCATGCATGTCTGAAGCCTATTTTAATAATGTGGAGCTCCCTGAAATGCACAGCTGCACACATAAATACATAGGCATGTCCACCATGGTATTTCAGGATGGGGGGTGTCTACGCTATGATACATGCAGATCCTAGCCAGACATTTTAAAACTGCAGATGTGCAATGGCGGGGCGGTAAAATGAAAGCTGTGATGGTGAGTACACATTTCTTTCTTTTTCCTCTGCAAATGTTGCTGCCACGAACAAGCAACCCCTTATTCGTGATCAAGAGCAGGTATAGCTAAGGGCAGGTCAGCAGCCATGTCCATACATATGTGGGCCTCTCTGAAATTGTGGGGTGATGTGCATTCCAGAGGACCACCCATGGCATGCCTCTACCATACCCCCATGCAACATGGACGGAACACACTGGAGATGTGACTCCCTTAAAAGCAATATCCATAGAGGTGCACCCGTGCTAATATCCACATTGCCACTGAGCATACAGCAATTGCCCCCATGTTAGTGGCAGTATGCTGTCCACACCCAACTCCGCCCCTAACTTTCCAACTCAATGCCCTAGCACATGATGGCTGATTACCATGTGTTTTAGCAATCCCTTGCTTGCTATCATATCCCACAATAAGTGTCACTGCAGACAGCAGGTACATGCTAAAGCATGAGCTAACCACCTAGCAGGCTTTAGTAAAAGGACCCAACAGCCAATACCATAGTATTCAATTGCAATAAGGAGTCAGGGGAAGAAGGAGGTTCTTGAAGGAAGGAAAATACAAGGATTCCATTGATCCTGAAAGTGAAGAGGAAGATTTAGAGGACAATCCTAGCAACAATCCTAGCAGCTGAAACAAAGAGGACCAGGGGCTTTACAGTAAAGAAATGCCTGATGCCATATCTGAGTTCGGTCTTCAGAAACTAAGTAGGTATCTGGATCCAGGAGGTCTAGGTTTCAAGGAAGAAAATGCCTAGAACCTTCACCTGTGTTCTGACTGTGTATTCACACCTTTAAGAAAATATAAACAGATTATGGAGCTAAAACTTTCCTTGGCTAAATCAATTTTGACTTTGTCCTATTAAATTATGAAACCATGACATGGTGGATAATACATTAAAATCATCTGTTTAGTGTGCAGCAGCTTCCAAGAAAGCTAATCGAATGCTAGGAATTAAAAGAAAAGGAATGGAGAATAAAACAGAAGATATCATACTGCCTCCTTATTGCTCCATTGTGACTGAATCTTGATGATTGTGTGCAGCCTGGTCACTACATCTAAGAAAAAAAGATATAGCAAAATTGGAAACAGTATAGAGAAGGGTGACCAAAATGATAAAGGGGACTGAAGGATACCCCATGAGGATAGGCTTAAAAGGTTTGGGCTCTTCAGCCTGGAGGAGAGACAGCTTATGGGAGATATGATAGAGGTCTATAAAATGTATTTATTTTATTTATTTATTTAATTGTATTTATATACCGCCTTTCACCAGGTCAAAGCGGTTTACAAAATCAAGGGGGAAATACATTGAGAGCCATTATAACATAGGCAAAAAAAAAAGGGGGGGCACCATCACTGGAGAGGTTCAAAGGGCAGTATCAATAGGGAGCGGTTGAAACAGTACAGCCATAATATTTACAAAATACTGGGTTTGTTGAGGGACTGATTGATCTGGAAGGAGGATGAACCTGGGGTCAGTTGATGCTTGTTCATTTGTGTCCTAGGTGAATGGTGAATAGGTGAGTTTTGAGTTGTTTCCGGAAGGAGGTGAGATCCTTGTTACCATGGATTTTGGTTGGAAGGGTGTTCCACAATGATGGGGCATATAAGTTAAACGTTCAGTTGCAGGATTGTTGGTTAAATTTTGTTCTTTTTTGGGGTACTTCTAGTAGGTCGGATGTGGTCTGCCGTGTTGTTCTTTTTGAGCTTAGCCATGTTAGCAGGGTGTTCATATGCATGGCTTGTTGTTGGTGGAATGCCTTGTGAATCAGAACCAGTGCTTTATATTTGATCCGTGCCTCAAGAGGGAGAAAGTCGAAGTCTCGTAATATTGGGGTGGTGTGATCATATTTATTCCCTTTTTGTATGATCTTCGCTGTTGTGTTGAGGGCTGTCCATAGAAGGTAGAGGTTGCTGGCTGGTAGTCCTTGGTATATCGCATTGCAATAGCCTATGTGGGGGAGAGTTATTGGTTGCATGGCTGATCTGATGTCCGGTGGGACAAGGAGTGGTCTGAGTCGTTGGAGCATCCTGGCTTTGAAGAATATGGTTTTTGCTGTTCTTGTGATCTGTTGTTTGAAGGACAGGTCCAATATGATGCCTACATACTTTATTTGAGTCTGGGCCTTAATTTGTGTTGTTCCCAGAGTGAGATGGGTTGGGGGGAGTGAAGTTTTGGTCTTTTGTAACAAACAGAGCTTCCATTTTCTTAAGGTTTATAGTGTGGTTTAAGATAGATGTTGAAAAGCATAGCCAATAGTGTGGAGCCCTGTGGTATTCCCTGCGTTTGTTGGTAGAGGGTGGAGACAATGGTGCTGGTTCGAGTTAGTTGACATCGGTCTGTCAGGTAGGAGAAGAACCATTGAAGCACGTTATCTTTTATGCCAATTACTCGTAGTCGGTGTAGGAGGATGGTGTGGGAGATGGTATCAAATGCAGCAGAGATATCCAAAAAGATCAAGGCGTATCCAGTGTGCTTGTTTTGGATACCTTTGATTAGGGAGTTTGTGAGTGAGATCATGAGGGTTTCTACCCCATGTTGAGGGCAGAACCCGTGCTGCTGTGAGTCTAGAATGTTGTTGGTGTCTAGGTGATCCTGCAGTTGCTGTTGAACTATCTTTTCAATAAGGTTTGAGGTGAATGGAAGGCTTGCTACTGGTCTGTAATTGGCAGGGTCTGCTGGGTCCAGTTCAGGCTTTTTGAGGGTCAGGCGGATAATGGATGTCTTGAGGTTGGTAGGCATTAATCCCTGTTTGAGGGATTCATTCACAATGAAGGCGAGTGCTGGGCTTAGATCCTGTCTTGTGTTCTTTATCCAGGTTACCGGGCAGGGGTCTAGGAGGGATGTCGTGGTACTGAGGCTTGATATTGTGGTTTCAATTATTTCTTTGGAGACTGTATCAAAGGTCTCCCATTCTGAGATTGGTGTGGTATTGGGGTTGTCACTCATAGGTGTTTTCTTAGTGTTGGGTAATGAGCATAATAGAACAAGTAAATGAAAATTGGTTGTTTACTCCATCAAAAAGTGAATTTAAGATAATCATAAAAAAATATTTTTTCACTTAGGGCCCAATTCTGAGATACGGGTTGTGGGGCTGCACCTCTGCAAGCCGTCCTGGCCTGATTCCCTCTCCGGCTTTCCTTACATGTCCCGAGCAGCGGGATGGGGTGAGCTGAAGGTGGGTGGGAGGAGACAGGATTAGGGCAGAATGGGGGTGGGCCAGCCTGGCAGGATGTACAGGGTCAATTCAGGTCACAGCCCCATGCATCCTACTGGATCAAAGGGGGCATCTGCTTATTCCATCTCAAAGGTAGAATAAGCAGCACTGATCCGACGATTGGGCCCGGGGATCCGCCCTAGGGCCGGGGCCAGATACGGGGGAGTCTCCACCACCCGATCCAGGCCCTGGCTGCCCAGCTGTGGATTGGGCAGTAGGGAAGACAGGGGGGCTGAGCCACTGCAGCCAAGAGAGCTGTGGTCCAAACTCGGGTCCTAACAGGCCCGTTCTGCACGGGGATGTCAGACAGCTCGGACGTGCCCCTTTCAGAATCGGGCTCCACATGTGTAAAGTTCTGGAATTCATCACCAGAGGATGCAGTAAAAGCTGTTAGTATAGCCGAGTTTAAAAAAGGGTTGGATACGTTACTGAAGGAAAAGGTCATAAATCATTACTAAAGTGAACTGAAGGGAATCCACTGATTGTCCCTGGGATAAGCAGCTTGGAATCTATCTACCTTTTGGGATTCTGCCAGGTATTTGTGATCTGGATTTGGACACTGTTGGAAATTGCATGCTGGCCTTGATGGACCTTTGCTCTGACCCAGTATGGCATATCTTATGTTCTTATGTATGCTGAAATAGCAAACAAGGAATAGATGTTTCCTAGATCACTGCATCACCATTGAATCATTACAAGGCTGTTGCTTATATAGCTCGTTTAATATTTTAGCTCAATATTAAATTGACAACTTAGGAAACGGGTATTAAGAAAACTTTCAGAGGATGAGTTTTTAAGGAGATTATGATAATTTAGTAGGTAATGAAAATTGAAACACATGACATTGCTTATTAAATGGTATTTAATGAAAAAACATTTAAAGTAACCAATGGTGCAAGAATTTATAACATCTCCTTTGACTTAATTTTAAATTAAGATACAAGGAAAAGCCCACAGCTCCTCCCACCTATTATATTTTAGGCTTTCAAATGGAAACCTAGGTGTGCCTTAGACTTATTGCAGGATTTTATTAGTTATTTTTGTTTTCAAAGGATATGCTGGATAAATAAACTAATAAATGCACCATAAATAGATAATATGGTGAAGGAGTTGATATCGAAAGAACGCGTGGAGGAACATTCTGAATTCTCTGGTGCGGCCAACCAGAAGTGGACTTCCAGAGTTAGACATGATTCTGATCCTGTGGGGGCTAGACGTCCCCGTGGGATCAGAATCAGGTCTAAGGCCCAAACATGCAGGCTGGCACTGATTCTGGTCAGCATGCACAAATAGCAGATCCCTGGCTGCCTCAGTCAGGTTCCATTAAGGAGCCGCAAATGCCATCCAGCACTGACCTTCTTCTCCCCCACAGCCGTACCCTCGATCCGGCCTCTCTTGCCCAAGGTCCGACTGCGTGGATCCTCCTGCACCACCCAATGTCCAGGGGAACTTATTCCACCTCTGCAGTGGAATAAGTCCCCCATACATGTTCACAGCCCCGTACGTACAGGGGCGACATCAAAATCGGCCCCTGTCATCCCTGTCTATGCCTCCCCATATAAAAGAACTTTTTATATGGGGAGGCAGTAGCCGGGGATGGCAGGGGAGTGAGTAGCGGGGATGGACATCCAATCCGGACTTCCATCCCCGCTATTCATGCCATTGAATGACCTCCATAGATACTTAGGTCACAGAGAAGTCCAACCTTGGTAAACAGCACATGTCCCAGTACAGTTCCTTAGAATATTTTAGTAATGACCCGTTTCCATTTAGAAAGCTGACCATTTTGTCTTTCCACGTCCTATCATTCAGCTGGTTTCCAGTCCACAGTAGGACACTGCCTCCTATCCCATGACTTTTTAATTTCCTGAGGAGTCTCTCCTAAAGGACGTTGTCAAATTATTTTGAAAATCCAAATACAGTTGCGGTCAACATTATTGACACCCTTGCATTTTAGGTATGTTGTGTACAATGTCTTGAGAAATAATAGGAAATATTCCAACTGTATGTCATCAAAATATTTTACTAGGATATTCAAAGGTATACAACAACAAAAAAAAAGATGTCTGTGCAACTTACACGTAGAATTTCTGAGAAAAAACCAAATATGACTGAACAGGATTAATGGCACACTTCACTATTTGATTGCACAACCATTGGCAATGATGATAGCCTCCAAACCTTTCTTGTAGCTATATATAAGTTTCATACATCTGTCTGCAGGTAGTTTCTCCCACTCTTCAACTGTGATTTGTTCCAGCTCATGAATGTTTCCAGGATTCCTTTTACCAATGGCAGATGTCAGCTCTTTCCAAAGCTTCTTGAATGGATTGAGATCAGGATTAATTCCTGGCCAGTTTTAAACAGTCCATTTGTTCCTTTTTGACCATTCTTTGTCATTTGTGCGTAAAGTTTTTTATTGAAGTCACCACAGTATACAAACAAACAAACATCGGTTAACTCCCCCCAGCAGTGCACAACATACCACCACGGGAAACATTGTGATATCCCTTGAGCCTAATAGTGAGTAATTACAAACAGACTTTGGTACTTCTAGTACAGACAGTGAACACTAACAGCCCAGACCCAAAGGGAGGCAGAAAGCAGACAACAAGAAAGTGAATAAGAAAGATATAAGCAAGCAAGTGTAGAAGGTCTGTCCACCCCTGAGGACAATCCATAGCAACGCCCGATCCCAAAGTACCATCCAAACTCTAGACCCAAGCCCCCCATACGAGGAAAACCTCCCATCAAGAAGGGAGAAGATCAAGGGGTAGTAACTATCCTCCCAGGAACTAGGGACTTCCTTTACTCCCCCCTCCCCTCCCCCCCTCCCATGAAGAAAAAGACGAAGAAGAAGAAGAAAAAGCCCAATCCCACCCTCCCACCCCCCCTCACCACTATCTCTCTGAACAGCACCATACATTCTCACACAAGATCACAACAACACACTATCACAACAACGCTAACTTGCACCGCGCAAGGAGGTAAGGGACAAGAAGTCAGAGGAAAGAAACTCGAGAAACGCGAGGAACAAGATCACTCTGCGGTTCATCCCCAGCTACCAAATCTATGCCATCCAATCCCGTGCACTATAAGTCCAGGCTTAGGCCCCTCCTACCCTCAGACCGACGCCACAAGCCTAGCCATGGCCCTCACATCATGTCATTTAACTTAGCACTTTACCCACCGACTAGGAGAACATACATTAACCACCTCACAGGGGAAAGAATTTACTCCAGAGAGTATTCAACTGACACCGCTTGCCACGTACTTCGGACGTCAGCTTCCCAAACGAAAAATATCCCAGACCTTAATTAACCACTCGGCTCTCGTGGGAACCTCGCGTCGCTTCTAAAAACGACTAACCACCGAACGAGCGGCCAACAACAGGCATTGAGCCAGGCGAGTGAGCTCTCTGGACGGCAGGGCCACACAAACATACCCCAAAAGGCAGTGTTCCACATCACAGGGGAGGGGAATCTCCAACTTTTGCACAATCAGATCACAGACCTGCCTCCAAAAGAACTGAATCGCCGAACATTCCCACCATATATGTGCAAAGGTGCCCACCTTCCCGCATAACCGCCAGCACAAGGGATCGGTCACCCTTCCCCACCGGTGGAGATCAACGGGGACTACTGACATCCGCCAGACAATCCGAAGCTGGGTATTAACTAGTGAAAGAGAAATCGAGCATTTTTGCGCATATTGAAACACCTCTTCCCAGAAATTCTCCTCTGGGGGCTGTACCAGTTCCTCCCACCTCAAGCACCTCTGGGAGACTGGAGTGACCTGGGCCACCGCGAACTCCAGTGCTCGGTATAACTTAGCGAGCATCCCTCTACCAGAATGAGCCAGGAAAAGAAGTCTCTCCCAAGGCTCCAGAACTAAAGCCGCCGCCACTCTCAACTGCGGGGCCGAAAAGCATGAACAGCATGGCAGAAACTGATAATCAGAAAGCGAGCAACGAAGTCTAGATTCCATCTCTTCCTTTGAACACTTTGGTAAGAGTCCATGCAGCGAAGATAGCTGCAGGGTACTCAAAGCACGCTGAAGTCCTGGAGCCAGACTACGCACGAAGGCGAAAGTATCTAATGAAGCACAAGGTGACCACACCGAGGACCTACCCACTTTAGTACATATCTTACACCAGGCCGTCCCAACCGGGCCTAGGAAAGGATGCCTACGAATCAGCCCACACATCTGCGCATCTCCTACAAAGGGCAGCGCTGTTAGTGAAAATGGGGCCACATACGCGGCCTCAAGGTGCACCCATCTCGGAGCCCCCTCCAGACGCCATATGGGGATAGCCTTTATACATGCACATAGATAGTAAAGCTCAAAATCTGGGAGACCTACCCCCCCTCCCATCCTAGGTCTCATCATGTTACCCCAGCTCAGCCTCGGTCTTTTCCCCTGCCAAATGAATTGCATAAGTATACAACGTAAGCGGAGGAAGAACCCCCTAGGAATAGAAATCGGGAGCTGCTGAAACAGAAAAAGGATTTTTGGCAAGAGCAGCATCTTGATGGTATTCACCCTTCCCAGCCAGGAAACCGAAAGCTGCTGCCAAGCCCCCATTTCCGCGGTAAGCGCCGCTAGAAGTGGGTCATAATTACGTGCAAAGAGATCCTCCAATTTCTGAGGGATCTGGATGCTTAGACACTTAAAGCGCATACCCAGTGAAAACCCCGTGTCTCCCCCTAACTGACATGCCCCCCGCAAAGCTACGCAAGGCATAAGAACCGACTTCGCAAAATTAACCATATAACCTGACAATCTAGAGAAATCTGTCAGGATCTCAATCACCTCCGGAAGAGTGGAGGCTGGTTCTCGAAGAAAGATTAGCATATCATCCGCATAGAGGGAAACCACGTGACACTGCTTTGCCAAGGTAATGCCTAAACAAGCCTCCCGCATCCGCAATTGTACCACCAGAGGCTCTAAAGCTAATGCAAAGAGGAGAGGCGAGAGAGGACACCCTTGCCTGGTCCCTCTTTCCAGGGAAAATGGCGCCGACACAAACCCATTCACCTGCACCTGACTCGGTGGGGCCGCGTATATCGCCGAAATCCATGCCAGAAATGAGGGCCCCAGTCCCATGTGCCTCAGTACTCCAAAAAGGTACCTCCATTCAACCTTATCAAAAGCCTTCTCGGCGTCCAATGATAAAACTCCATAACTCCCCTCCAGCCGCCGCACTCCATGCAGGATGTTAATAAGTCGCTGAACGTTATCCGACCCCTGCCACCCAGCAACAAACCCAGTTTGGTCGGGATGCACCAACATCGCTATCTTCGAGTTAAGACGTGCCGCGAGAACCTTAGCGAAAATTTTATAATCAATGTTTAACAGTGATATAGGTCTGTAGTTACTAACCTGTGACGCATCCTTACCCTCCTTGGGAATCACTGTGATTAATGCTAAGCGTTGGGATTCGGGAAGCGCCCGACTCCGCAATATATCGTTGAATACCCTAGTTAGGACAGGAGCCAGAGGGTCCTCCATGGATTTATAAAATTCGGCTGGGAGTAGATCCGGACCCGCTGCTTTCGCCGATTTCAGCTGCCGTATGGCCCTTCGCACCTCCGGAACCCCAATTTCGCTGTCCAGAGCATTCCGATCCTCCTCCGACAACTGGGGCAATAGAAGGCTTGACAAAAATTGGTCTATCACCGAGTTTTCCACTACCAGTTGAGCTGAGTACAGCTCCTTATAAAACTGAGAAAACCACTCCGCTATCGCCCCAGACCTTAGCACCGGTTGTTGATTAGCATCCTTGACCGGCCCCACTCTACGCCGCGTTCGCTGCCGCTTTAATTGCCACAAGAGCAATTTGTGAGCTTTGTCACCATGCTCAAAAAAATGTCTCCGAGTCCTCAGCATAGCTGAAGAGATGTCAACAGTCTCCAGGGCCGCCAACTTACCACGCAACTCCGCTAGCTGGTTAGGAAGCCGCGGCCTATCACCCCGCTTGTGCTGTCTCTCCAATACCTCAATTTGCGCTCTAAGATCCGCTTTCATCCGCTCCCCCCGCCTTTTACAGGATGCTGCCAGGGAAATGACCTGTCCCCTGACCACCGCCTTCCCGGCCTTCCAGAGTAGGGATGGAGAAATTCCGTCAATGTCATTGTGGGACAGGTACTCCTTCCAGCTCCTCTCCAGCTGCCAAACAAAGCCTTCAGTTTGCAATAACTGCCGGGGGAACGCCCACACTCTCGGCGGTGATTCAGACCCAGCTGGCTTCCAACTGAGTGCAATGTAATAATGATCAGAAGGGCCCGTTGTACCTATCTGCACCTGATCAAGCTGTCCGGAGAGTGATTGCGAGGTAAGCCACATATCAATACGCGAGTGCGTGCGATGAACTGTGGAGAAATACGTGTAATCTCTCTCCCCCGGATGGCGCGTACGCCACACATCCTCCAGCGCCAGCGACGAGAGCAGCTTAGAGAGCGCTCTAGATGCTCCAGACAACTTGTGCGGGCCCGAGGACCTATCCGCTGCTGAGAGAACACAATTGAAATCTCCTCCTACGATCATGTCCCCCGACACCTTAGCGGTTATGACCTCTAACAGACACTTTAAGGATCTCCCCACATCCGTCAGGGGAGCATACACATTCACCAAGGTGATGTCCGCCCCATTGAGTACTCCGGAGATTATTAAGAAACGTCCCAACGGATCTTGGATCTGGTTAGTCATTTGAAACTGACAACTCTGAGCAAACAGAATCGCTACTCCCCTCTTGTGGGATGAGAAACCCGAGGAATAAACTGTAGGGAATCTACGGGACACCAGACAAGCATGTACTCCCGTGGCCAGATGGGTCTCTTGAAGAAAGACAACATCCGCATGCGCTCTATTTAGCCCTGCCATAACCCTGCGTCTTTTAATCGGGTGGTGCAAACCTCGCACATTCCACGATAACAACTTAACCATTATCTAAGAAGTCTCCTCGGAACTTCATGCGCCCGGTTTGCCGACCACCCCGAATTTGTAGAAAACTAGGGCTTACCTCTATCCCACTCCCCCACCAAAGTACCATCCTCTCATTCAACCGACACAGTCCCCAAACACCCCTCAAAATCCTCCCCCTCCAGCTCCCGATCTCTCCTGGTGCCATCCATCTACCATCCTCAAACTGGTCCACCATCCCCTCCCCTCCCCCCACCCCCCTGCCCCCTTCTCCCACCCAGCCCCCCAACCCCTCCCACCCTTAACTCCATCCCACAATCCCAACACCCGTTACTCTAACAAGGGACCGAGGTGTTAACCTGTCCCGCGCTTATCACGTGAGCAGAACAACTACCCACCTGGTGGGGACACTAAGAACTAAGGTTCTGCTACCACATCGCTCCTCGCCTCCCTCCTCCCACCAGCTACCCCAAACCCCCATTGGAACTCAACAAAACAACAGCCCACTAAACATCAACAACAATTGTCGTACGACACTCCCAGAACCACCCATGACACACTCCCCCCCACCGCCCCCCTACAGCAGAGAGTAAGAGCCCACAAGAGAAGAAAGGAAAAACATCCTGCAGCCCAGCCCAATCGAAGAGCCACCCCCACCTGACATCATGAAACCCCCAAGTCCACGGCCTATCCCATGCTCACCCAACTGGGAATTTTAATAGAGCAATAATAGCAACAACATTACAGTCCATCACTCAAGGAGGTGCTGCGGTATCCATTCTGGCAGTTACGCTTCCCTCTGCATCCGCCTCAGAAGAACTGCAAGATCTTGGCACTTTCCTCCTCTTAGGAACTGAGACCGCCCAGTCCCCATTCAGCTTGCGGTGCGAGGAAGCTCGATCCCCACCTTGAAGAGAGTCCAAAAACCGTAGACACTCTGCAAGTTCCGAAATCCTCTTCTGGGACCCTTCCCACCCAAAACATAAGGAGAAGGGGAATCCCCAACGATACTGGATAGATCTTTTCTGCAGCTCCTGCGTTAACGAACGGAAGCTTTTCTGTCGCTCCAGCGTCCTTTGAGCTAAGTCCTGGAAGATCTGCACCTCATATCCCTTGAAAGCAAAGGACCGCTGTCCCCGCGTGCTATGGAGGAGGGCCATCTTATCTTCAAAGAAAGAAAAGCAGGCCACTATAGGGCGTGGATGGGTATTATTCGCTTTCCTGGGCCCCAATGTACGATGTGCCCTCTCCAATCTCACAGGTCGCTCTGCAGAGGGGATGCAAAACGCAAAAAGCTCCCGGATGATTTCTAGTGAGTTTTCCTGTCCCCCCGAGCCTTCCGGGACTCCGAGAATACGCACATTACAACGACGTTGCCGGTTCTCAAGGTCCTCCTGTCGGTCTAGCAGCTCTCTAGACACCTGATCAAGCTTCTGCAGCTTGGATTGCATTTCAATCATAGAGTCCATTTGCTCTCCAATCAGGAGCTCAGCCTGAGAGATCCGATCATCAAGGACTTTAATATCTGCGTGCACACCAGCGATTACTTTGGAGAAATCGGTGCGGAAGAGTTTAAGCTCTTGCAAAATCTCTGCCAAATCCTGCTTCGTTGCCATGGTTGAAATCACCGCCTCTTCAATTACTCTGGGTGTTCCTTGATGATCCGCGTCAGGCATGATTTTCGGAGGATCCTCCCCTGATCTGGAGAATTTAGACAGTGCTGAGGCATAGTTTTTTGCTTTAGCCATCCTAATCAGTCAAGTAGGACCGCAGCTGCACCGTCTCCCAACTGCCTCTCTGCAAATTCACAGTATGTCCCTGTGCACCCAGATTGGTCTGCAGAGTGGGACACTTCCCCTCCAATCCTGCGGAATCTCTCACAAGTGGTGCGGAACCTCCAGGAGCTGCAGCTACTTCTGAGCAAAAACTACTGTAAAAAGCTTCATTTGGTGCTTAGCATTTGGAATCTCTGCAATGCCGCTTTTGGCCAGTAGGTGGGGATCCAGGCTCATTTATCCAACTGTGCTACTCTGGGGAAAGAATGCCAGCATCGTGAAAAACAAAAACAGAAACAAAACCTGCAAGCTGCCGATTTCCCCTGTACTCTCAGTACACCAGCACAGCACGAAGCAACAGGCTCCAGTAATTCACTGCTGCTGCTAGAGAGAGATCAACTTCTTCTGCTTTCAGCCAAGATCAGTTCCAGGTACACTCAAAGTTTTTGGCCCTTTAAGGGGGCGGGTCCTGCGTTCCAGTGACGTGCACCTGCTCCAGCAGCCATCTTTAGAGCAGCACTCATGCGTTCCAGCCTCTAACTCTGACAGGGCTTCACCGGAGCACACAGTACACAGGACTGTGTTTCACTGCTTCTTTGGGGGGAAGGATATTCAGCATACGGCGTGTAATAAATGCTCTGCTCAATTCATACTAAAAAACTTGAGGCATCTCCTTCTGAATTCTACTAAAGCAAAAAAACACGTGGCGTTTTTTTGCTTTAGTAGAATTCAGAAGAAGATGCCTCAAGTTTTTTAGTATGAATTGAGCAGAGCATTTATTACACGCCATATGCTGTATATCCTTCCCCCTGAAGAAGCCGCGGTGGCGGTGAAACGCATCAGCGCTAGAAATTTGCGTTGGGCGTTGGGAGATTGTCTCTGACTTCATCATTTACAACAGATAAGACTTCTTGACTCCTTATATAACAGTCGAGAGTCTCCTTTTAATTGAACAAGATGTAATTTTCTATCACTTTTTGAGAAATAGATAAGATACAGCAGAGTTCTTATATAAAAAAATCTGCATCTCTTAATCACTTTTGAAAAAAAGATAAAATATATAGGAATACAAGGGTCCTTGATGTAAAGAAGGGGATAGGGACTTCTTAGGCTTTTCAAGTTATTGTGGCCTATAGTAACCCTTCCTCAATCATTCTGAGACCCTTTTCCACATAAAAATTGTTATAGTATCAGTTACATTTATATTGGAGCAATTTTTTCTATTTTTCGCCTTTTTATCTTTTAACTAGGGACGCAACCCTAACATCAGGTTATTGAGAGGATCGTAACCCCTCAATACCAACCGGTAAAAGTACGTGCTCTTTTATCACAGGCAAACAACCAAACGGAAAGATCACTTAGCTGATTGTATTTGATTTCTCTCTTCCTTTCCAAAGCATGGATTCTCTTTCTTCAGCTAAACAGCTGGAAAACTCCTTAAGTCGCAGCCAAGACAACTCTCCCAAAATAACGTATTTATGGCAACCACTTTGAGATCCGAAGATCACGACTCAGTGACCCAACGTTGTGTTTCAAGTCAAAGCATCTCCTGGCCCTTCTTCAAACTGTGTTGTTCATTTCCCCCTCCGGAATTTCTCCTATTTAAGCTTCCTGGAATGATCATATGACTAGTTGGTAACAATGCTAAGGCCTCTGGTAGTTAAAGTCCTCACCTTCTCATTCATAGAATACTCCACCAATCCAAGGACAAATTTAAACCCTGTGGTGTTAAAGACGCAAGGGTGTAAATCCAAAATTGTTCACGGTAACATAAGCGAGAATCATGATCTCCCCCTCTATCATCAGATGGAATGTGATCCAACACTCTCCAACGTAGATCCATAAATTGATGACCATATTCCTGACAATGTGCTACTATCGGGGCTGATAATACTGCATTAGTTATACGAGAACAATGTTCTTGAAGATGTTTCTTCATCGTTCTAGAGGTTTTTCCTATATAGATCTTTTGACATGGGCAGACCAACACGTATACAACAAATGGTGTCTGACGATTAGTAAAAAACTTATTAGACACCCGTCGATGCTGTGAAGGATGTTCCCAGTCCGGGCCTTCCAATGTTAGATCACAAAAATCACAATTGAGTCGTGATCTTCAGATCTCGAAGTGATTGCCAAAAATACGTTATTTTGGGAGAGTTGTCTTGGCTGCGACTTAAGGAGTTTTCCAGCTGTTTAGCTGAAGAAAGAGGATCCATGCTTTGGAAAGGAAGAGAGAAATCAAATACAATCAGCTAAGTGATCTTTCAGTTTGGTTGTTTGCCTGTGATAAAAGAGCATGTACTTTTACCAGTTGGTATTGAGGGGTTACGATCCTCTAAATCAGTGTTTTTCAACCTTTTTTGTGCAAAGGCACACTTTTTTCATGAAAAAAATCACGAGGCACACCACCATTAGAAAATGTTAAAAAAATTTACCTCTGTGCCTATATTGACTATATATAAAGTAATTCTCTTGAATAGGAATCAAACACTCACACCAACCCCCCTCCCCTGCTGGTTCACACCAACCCCCCTCCCCTGCTGGTTCACTCACACCACCCCCCCCCTCCACTGCTGGTTCACTCACCCACCCCCCTGTCACTTACTCACCCCTCCTGCTGGGTCACTCACTCACTTACCCCCCCTCCCCTGCTGGTTCACTCACACCATCGCCCCCCCCCTTGCTGGTTCACTCACACCCCCCCCCCCCCTCCACTGCTGGTTCACTCACACTCCCCCCCCCCCCCCCTTGCTGGTTCACTCACACTCCCCCCCCCCTTGCTGGTTCACTCACACACACACACACACCCTCTGCCCAAGCCGCTGCTTCTGCTTTGTACAGAGCAGCGGCTGCACTACACTTACATTGAAAAGTAAAGAGAAACTGTGTCAGGAGCCCTCCGGTCATCGCAGAGCCCGAGGAAGTGATGTCATGGGGGCGGGCTCCTCACAGGCTGTCTTTCCTTTTCAAATTAACTTTATTGCAGCTAAAGTTAATTTGAAAAGGAAAGACAGCCTGTGAGGAGCCCGCCCCCATGACATCACTTCCTCGGGTTCTGCATGATCGGAGGGCTCCTGACACAGTTTCTCTTTACTTTTCAATGTAAGTGTAGTGCAGCCGCTGCTCTGTACAAAGCAGAACCAGCGGCTGCACTGCTATAGGGAATCGCGATCGCGTTCGCGCCGTGGACTTCGGCACAAAAGCCGGTTTTTTGCTCTGGCCGCTCCCGATCTTGCGGCCAGAGCAAAAAAACGGCTTTTCAATGGCCGGTTTTACAACTGTGCCGGCAGCCGGCCTGGCCATGGAAAAACCGGCCAGGCCGGCTGAAAACCGTCCGGTTGGCAACCCTAATTTGTGAGCCGAGGCCACATGTTATGGATGAAATTGGAATTTTTCCCACAGCACACCAGACAATATCTCACGGCACACTAGTGTGCCACGGCACAGTGGTTGAAAAACGCTGCTCTAAATAACCTGATGTTAGGGTTGCGTCCCTAGTTAAAAGATAAAAAGGAACATCACACCACGAGAAGGAGTGGATTCTTCAAGGTGTAAGTTCCGACAAAAAATTGTTATGTTTGTATGTTTCCATTGATGGCTGGATATAGATGTGGGAGACATAAATGGGTTGCTGTTTAAAAGTATAGTCATGTCCTGGCAATGTCCCAGTTTTTATATTACTTCCTACTATTTCCTTTTTTAATTTGTCTTGTTTTATTTTATTGTTTTATGTGTCAAATATGTGTGCATATATCATCCAAAGCTATGTCACTGGCCACTTCTTTTAGGAGATATTGGACATAAAGAGGTAGAACTGCAAGGGTACCAATAATGTTGAACACAACTGTACTATGAGGGTTAATTTAGAAGACTTATTTGCATTTTAAATGTGGATCTGGTGTCAGAAAAAAATTGATGCTGTGTCCATTTGTACAGTGCCACTTTAGAATGGCCGCTGTATACACATGTCCACTCCCTCAAGTCGATCTTTGCATATCTCCTCTGGGGGTATAATAGGGGCATTTCTGTGCATGGCCTGGACTGCGTTGTATATGCACATCCATGATGTATTTCACTTCAGCTGGAGACATGCAAGATAGAATTTCTAAATGTGCCAATCTATATCTACTAATGTATAATTCAAGAATAAAGATGAGACTTTGCCTGTTTGGGACTGCTTGTGGCAAGGGTGACTAAAGGAGCCTGGCCTGTGAGTTATTGGCATGACTGATATCTATGTCCATGTAGGTGTTTTGTCCTATAGCTTTTGTTCCTCTACAGTGTACCCTCTGTCCATCTCAGATCTGTCCCCCAGCCCTGTTTCCAGATTCTGCCAGATTTCCACTCACACATTCTCTCCCCTCTATCTGTGCCAATCCCTAACCCTCGGTGACCCACGCTCTGGCCTTTGGTATACCAGTTTCCTCTTTTCCAGGTTACCTGCTGCCTGTCTATGTGTTACCCAGTGTTTCCTGCAGCCTTTGAGTCTCTGTGTGGTTCCCTGCTGCCTGTTTGTGTGGGTGTGTAGATGTGTGGATGTATGGGTGTGTTGGTGTGAAAGTACAGGTGCATGTGCAGTGTCCTGAGTGTTGGGTGGTGGGAATCATTGGGTGTTGGTGGTGGGAGGCAAGACATTTGGCCAGCTCAAGAGCTGCTTTTCGTGCCTTGACAGGCTGGTGGCATACCATGAATGGCTTTAAATATCAATACGATAATCTTGAATCTACCTTGAAATTCAAAAAGCAGCCAGCTTAGCTGTATTAACGCAGGGGTAATGTGATCAAATGGGACAATCTCATGGCAGCATTCTGGACTATTTGTAATGCTCTGATAATAGATGTTGGTAAGCCAACAAATACAGAATTTGAATAGTCCAGACAAGGAAATATATATAAACAGTGTGAAAGTCACTAGGAGATAAATATGGTCTTAACCTGTGCGACATATACAACTTAAAAAATGATGAAAGACCTGCTTTGAAATTAATTGTGCATCCAAAGAAATCCCTAGATAGTTTGCCTCAGAACTTAATGGAAGTACCACATCTACTACGTCAACTGTAGTCGAATCAAAGCAGGAACTTTGACTAGAGATAACAAAAGCCACCTAGATAAGGTCTTAGATAGGGCTGGGGAGGAGTCTGCTGTCTTGGTACATGTCGGTACCAATGACATAGGAAAATGTGGTAGGGAGGTTCTGGAGGCTAAATTTAGGCTTTTAGGTAGGAAGTTGAAATCCAGAACTTCCAGGGTAGCATTCTCCGAAATGCTTACTGTTTCACGCGCAGGACTCAAAAGGCAGGCAGAGCTCCGGAGTCTCAATGCGTGGATGAGACAATGGTGCAGAGATGAGGGTTTTGGATTTGTTAGGAACTGGGGAACATTCTGGGGAAAGGAGGGGCTCTTCCGAAGGGATGGGCTTCACCTTAACCGGGATGGAACCAGGCTGCTGGCATTAACCTTTAAAAAGTAGATAGAGCAGCTTTTAAACTAGATATTAGGAGAAAGCCGACAGTCGCCCAAGAGCGGATGGTTCGGAAGAATGTATCTTTGAAGGATACTACCAAAAGCAGAGAGGTTCCACAAAAGAGTAAAGTAGCCCAAATGCCCTCAAGTATGGAGCAGACAGAGCTTAAAGATCCTAAATTACCCATGTCTAATAATAGCCAAATTAATATGAATAAAATACATTCTCTAAAATGCTTGTTATCAAATGCTAGAAGTCTAAAAAATAAGATGGGAGAGTTAGAATATATAGCACTAAATGAAAGATTAGATATGATTGGAATATCAGAGACATGGTGGAAGGAGGACAACCAGTGGGACACTGTGATACCTGGGTACAAACTATATCGTAATGATAGAGCTGATCAAATTGGTGGAGGGGTTGCTCTCTATTTTAGAGAGGGCATTGAGTCAGAAAGGATTAAAGTTTTGCAGGAAACAAAATCTGCTGTAGAATCTATATGGATTGAAATTCCATGTAAAAGGGGGAAGACAATGGCAGTGGGGGTGTACTATCGAGCGCCTGGCCAGAATGACCAAATGGATGATGAAATGCTCAAAGAAATCAAGGAAGCTAACAAACGTTACAGCACAGTAATAATAATGGGTGATTTCAACTACTCCGGTATCGACTGGGTCAGTGTCATGTCAGGACATGCTAGGGAGATAAAGTTCCTAGATGAAATAAATGACTGCTTCTTGGAGCAGCTGGTTCATGAACCAACCAGAGGGGAAGCCATATTAGACCTAATCCTTAGTGGAACACCAGATCTAGTGCAAGAGATAAGGTTGTTGGGGCCACTTGGCAATAGTGATCATAGCATGATCGCCTTTGATTTAATTAGTGGAGGAGGGATAGTAAGGAAATCCACAGTACTACCTTTTAACTTTCGAAAGGGAGACTGATAAAATGAGGAAAACAGTTAAGAAAAAACTAAAAGGAGCAGTTGCAAAGGTTAAAGACGTACATCAGGCTTGGCTGTTGAAAAATACTATCTTGGAAGCCCAGACCAGCTGTATTCCACGCTTTAAGAAAAGTGGAAGGAAGTCCAAAAAACTGCCACCATGGTTTAAAGGTGAGGTCAGAGAGGCTGTTGTTGCCAAAAAAGCAACTTTCAGGAAATGGAAAAAAGAGCCAAATGACGAAACCTGGAAAGAGCACAAGCATTGGCAAGTCAAATGCAAGGCATTGATAAGGCAGGCAAAGGGAGAATTTGAGAAGAAGCTTGCTGTGGAAGCAAAAATGTGAAGTAAAGACCTTTTCAAGTACATTCATAGCAAAAAACCTGTGAGAGAGTCAGTTGGTCCATTAGATGATAAAGGGGTTAAAGGACCACAAAGAGGCGACAAGGCGATAGCGGAGAGACTGAATGAATTCTTTGCTTCAATCTTTACCGAGGAAGATGTAGGGATGTTACCCATGACTGAAGTGGTATTTAAAGGTGCGGAAGAATTGAAGGAAATATCGATACATCCGGAAGATGTATTACAACTATTAGATAAACTGAAGAGTAGCAAATTACCTGGGCCGGATGGTATACATCCAAGGGTGTTGAAAGAACTGAAATACGAGATTGCAGACCTGCTATTAGTAATCTGTGAACTATCATTAAAATCATCTCTAATACCAGAAGATTGGAGGATCGCCAATGTAACACCAATTTTTAAAAAGGGTTCCAGGGCTTATCCGGGAAACTACAGACCGGTGAGCCTGACATCAGTACCGGGAAAAATGGTAGAAACCATCATAAAGAATAAAATTACTCAGCATGTAGATAGTCATGACCTAATGGGAGACAGCCTACATGGCTTTAGTCAAGGAAGATCTTGTCTTACTAATCTGTTATGTTTTTTTGAAGGAGTGAATAATCAGGTGGACAAAGGTGAGTCGGTTGATATTGTGTATCTGGACTTTCATAAAGCCTTTGGCAAGGTCCCTCATGAGAGGCGTTTGGCAAAACTAAAGAGTCATGGGATAGGAGGCAGTGTACTATTGTGGAACAGGAACTGGTTAAAAGATAGAAAGCAGAGGGTAGGGCTAAATGGCCAATTTTCCCAATGGAGAAATGTGAATAGTGGTGTACCCCAGGGATCTGTGCTTGGTCCGCTGCTTTTTGACATATTCATAAATGACCTGGAAAGTGGAATAACGAGTGAGGTTATCAAATTTGCAGATGACACAAAACTATTTAAAGTTGTTAAAACCCAAGAGGATTGTGGAAAATTGCAAGAGGATCTTGATAAATTGGAAGATTGTGCATCAAAATGGCAGATGAAATTTAATGTGGACAAGTGCAAGGTTATGCACCTAGGGAAGAACAACCCAAACTATGGTTACACGATGCAAGGTTCCACATTAGGAACCAGCACCCAGAAAAAAGATTTAGGCGTCATTGTGGATACCATGTTAAAACCCTCGGCCCAGTGTGCAGCAGCGGCCAAGAGAGCAAATAGAATGCTAGGTATGATAAGGAAAGGAATGAAAAATAAAACAAAAGATATTATAATGCCTCTATATCGTTCCATGGTGAGACCGCACCTTGAATATTGTGTGCAATTTTGGTTGCCGTATCTTAAAAAGGATATAGTGATTTTAGAAAAGGTTCAGAGAAGAGCCACCAAAATGGTAAAGGGGATGGAAGGATAATCCTATAAAGAAAGGCTGAAAAGGTTAGGGCTCTTTAACTTGGAAAAGAGACGGCTGAGGGGAGATATGATAGAAGTCTATAAATTAATGAACGGAGTGGAACGGGTAAACGTAGATCAATTGTTTACCTTATCAGAATATAGAAAGACTAGAGGACATGCAATGAAGCTACAGGGTAAACTATTTAAGACTAATAAAAGAAAATATTTTTTCACTCAACGTGTAATCAAACTCTGGAATTTGTTACCAGAGGATGTAGTAAAGGCTGTTAGTGTAGCTGGGTTTAAAAAAGGTTTGGACAAGTTCCTGGAGGAAAGGTCCATAAACCATTATTAAGAAGGGACCCAGGATATCAATGCTTGAACCAATACAAGCATTGTGGAACCTGTGTCCCTTGGGGAAACTGCTAGGTACATATGACCTAGATTGGCCACTGTTGGAAACAGAATACTGGGCTTGATGGACCTTGGTCTGACCCAGTATGGCATATCTTATATAAAGCCTTTCTTGTATTAAGGTTAATTAATAACATTTCATCTCAACCAAGCAATCATTGCCTGCACACAGAGAGACGTTGGAGTTTTTTGAATGCTGACATTAAGGGATAAAGGAGCATCTAACATTATATCATCGGAAAATAGATGACAAACATTCCAGATTGGATGAATTTGTCTAATCAACCAATGCTATGTGTGCCTTTGAGTCAATACTGACTCCTGGTGACCCAGCAAGCTTCTGGGTTTTCTTGACAGTGTGACCAGACGTAGATTACCAGCCATTTATTCTGAGATGATGGAGAGTTATGTGACTTACCCAGGGCCACAAGGAGTGCTAGTGGGAAATGAACCCTGGTCTCTTGGTTACCAAGCCAGTGCTCTAATCACTAGACTACTCATCCACTCTAACAACCATGCTAAATCTTTTTTGCTGACATCAGAAAACCCCCTCCACAATAAAACTCTGAGTTAGAAAAAAATAGTATAACTAGGAATATATATTTATTTCATTAGCACAATGTCACTCACCGACAACCAATATTTAATAATACATAACCCATGCAGTTGATGCAAAGACAATAAACCCATTATGATTGGTATCTTCTTCTGCACTGATCACATATTACTTACAAGTACCTGCACTGCTCTTGTCTGCATTCTGGCATTATATGGCAAACTAGGATGATAAATAATATCATCCTTTGATACAGACTGCAGCATAGGTATGCCTCTGTCATGGACCTTATAGATTAGATTAACTTCACCATAATGTCCATGCCCCTGAACTACTTTGCCCAGTGACACCACGCATTTCAATAAACATATAAAAGTACACAAATACCTTAAAACACATTTTAAAACCTTATGGCAACCCATGGTCTCAGACTTTATGCTTGTAAACCATGGGGTAAATTCATAAGTGGCCTTTTACATATGTAACACAGGATTTATGTGCAAAACATCCTATATAAAGGTACCTCTTATAACATTGCCCCCACAGTGCCTTTCTTATAACCTGGGAATAAACACTTCATTTTTGGCTGGAAACATAGCCTAGTTGTCAAAGCCCAAAGTATAACTGTGTCAACAAGAGATGGACTGGGAGATGAAGGGGAGTATGCATGGAGATTTCAGATTGAAAACCAGTGCAAAGACCATGAGTGTCCTGGCTAACCCCGAATTTTCAACAGGAAACTTTCAGGAAATGTCCCTTTTAAAATGAATGTGCAGGTCTATAGATACAAATGAGTTAATACTGAGTCACCGCTGTTGGTGTTTTTATATTCAATGCTGCTATCTGGATAGTGCCCGACACTGAATATCCACATAATGCGGTCGGTGGCATTTATCTAGATAGCAACAATATTCAATCCACTATCCAGAAAGCTATCTGGATATCTTAGAACAGTTTTTGCCTATTCTAAGCCTCCACCAGACTCCAGATCAATCTCTCCCCTGATAGATGATTTTATGGTGAGTGATCCATGATAGATTTTTGAGATGCCGCCCCTGAAAATGAAAGAAGGCACAGAACCATTATAGAGAGCTGACCAGCTGCCAGGTTGCCACGTTCTTGGATGGACGGCATGCGGATAGAGAGCAGCAGGGAGCCTAAAACAGGCTAAGGGGAGATGTGTAGCAATGGAAGAGTGCTGAGTGAGATTAGAGGACTGTGCCTGGACTTTGTGGCAGAGATTCAGGGACTAGGGGAAAAACTGGAGGACCCTGCACCAAGGGTTGATAAACTATAGAGTATCTCATATTGAGGACTAGGAAACAGGGGCCGTGAATACTCTCATGGATGCGTGGAACAATTACAAGATAAGATGATAGATTTATAGGACAGACCTCAGCGCTCGAATTTAGATAGCTGGTATGGAGGAGAAAACTGAAGGCAGAAACATCTTAGGGTTTGTGGAGAATTTGTTAAGAGAACTATACAGTCCAATGAAATGGACCCTAATTTGAACTAGACTCTGCTCACCAGGTGCTAGACAGCATCCAGGAGAGGCAAAGTTTTCCTAGGCCCTTTCTGGCCAAGGTACAGAAATGTACTGTTTAAGGGTGTATTGCAACAAAGGCCAGAGGGATGGGCAGCCTCTTCTGAAGCACCTACGTTTTAACTCTTGCATTTAATGCTGCTCGTCCAAAGGCAGAGTCGCCTTCTACATCTATGAAAAGTGCTCAAGGGACTCTCCTGGATAACCAGGATATTTGTCTTTTAGACAAATGCAAGATAGTTCCACAGACTAGGGAAATGATTTATTGGACAGTGACTCAATTCTATACCTTTATTACTGAAGCAATTGCTAGAATTCCAAGATACAGATCTAAGATATTTCTCTTTGGAGAAGCAGGTTCAATCTATGGAACCCCAACTTCTCCTTTGCAGGCATCAAAAGTTGTTTCAGTTAAGGATGATTTTAGTTTGCATTTTAAACTAGAGGCTATTGAAAAGTCCCTTAAAACGAGGAATCTAGGACTCCTATATTTTCCTTTTAGTCATTTGCTGTTAGCTGACATTTGTTGAAGAAGAATTTAAAGGCAGGTTTAATATCCCCAACCCTGCTGTAATTGTTATGTAACTAATAAAACTTGTAAAGTGAATGTGACTGAAGGGGAGTTTGATGTTTTAGTTTCTGGTGAAAGTTTGAATTTGACGGTCTTTTTAGAGGAATCGTCGGTTGTAATTTACAAAGGCAACCCTTTTTGTTACTTGCATTTCTAAGAAGGATAAAATGCTTGTGTTGACAAGCTATTTTAAAAAAATCTTTTATGTTGTGGACAGAAATTATAATCTTTTTCCGGATATGTCTGGACCCGCAGCAACACGGATTCCGACCATTACATGGGGTCGAGACCCTCATGACCACGCTGATGAACACCCTCATCATAGGAACCCAAGAGAAACACTCAGGATACATCCTAATTTTCCTGGATATATCAGCGGCCTTTGACACCATCTCCCATAACACTCTTATCCACAGACTCCAAACAATTGGGATCAAAGATACTGTACTCCAATGGTTCAGGTCCTATCTGACCAACCGACAGCAACTGATCCGCACCAAAACCTCAACCTCACCCCCCTTCCAACAACATCAAGGAGTACCTCAAGGATCCATTATCAGCCATGCTTTTCAACATCTACCTCCGTCCACTCTGTTCAGTCATACGCACTCACAATGTCAACTTCCACATATACGCCGACGATATAATGCTCTACGCCCCAATCACAACCACAGACCCAACAAACGACCAGCTATAAACCTGCTTCACCGATGTATCCAACTGGCTACAAGAGAACAACTTATCCATTAACATAAAGAAAACCGAAGCTCTTATAGTGACAAAAGACCCAGACTTCAAACCACCCACTCACCTCATCATGGGAACCACGCAAATTCAAATACAACCACACATAAGATATCTCGGCATTATCATTGACCAAGCCCTAACCTTTAAGCAGCAAATCAACAAGACCACTAGCACAGTATTCCACAAGGCAAAAACGGTACAACGTCTTCGACCTCTCCTCGAACCACAAGACTTCAGGACATTAATGCAAGCTCTGACACTCCCTCATCTGGACTACTGCAACATAATCTACCATGGCCTACCTGCCACACAAACCAATCCCCTCCGAACTGCCCTAAACACCACGGCGAGAATAATTCACAATGCAAAGAAACGGGACCACATCACCCCAATTCTGAGAGACCTGCATATTCTCCCCATCGAAGCAAGAATCAAGTACAAAGCTCTTCTACTCACCCACAAAACCATCCACCAAACACAAGGCACCCCACTCCGCACCCTACTGCCTCGCCCAACCCACAGCAGAACAACCAGACAAACCTCCAACAGCTCCATTGCCGTCCTCCACAAAAGGACCAAGGCAACACAACGGACCTGCAACAGAGCCTTCAAACTCTATGCCCCATCCCTCTGGAACTCTCTACCAAACCACATCAGGAACAACGATGATCTCCCATCATTCAAAAAGCAGCTAAAAACCATCCTATTCCAAGAACATCTCTGAATAGGAATCCCCCCTATTTCTCTTCAAGAACCCCAGACCAATAACTGTGCTATCCTGTCAGTCTCTATGTTATCCTTTCAGTTATCCTGTGTTATCCTGTCAGTTATCCTGTCAGTCTCTATGTTCATCCCAAAATCATCACTGTTGAGCCCCTGGTGATGGGCCCCCCCCCCACTATTGATCCCCCCCCCCCTGTTATATGTCCCACCGCTTTGACCCGGTGAAAAGCGGGATATAAATACAGTTAAATAAATAAATAAAATAAATGTCTCACACTACTCAATTGCGTAGGAAATCTGTCCTGGGTTTGCATTAGGGGGGAATCGTTTTTATGGTTCTCTTACAAGTGCCTTAAGAACATAAGATATGCCATACTGGGTCAGACCAAGGTCCATCAAGCCCAGTATCCTGTTTCCAACAGTGGCCAATCTAGGTCATACGTACCTAGCAGTTTCCACAAAAGACACAGGTTCCACAATGCTTGTATTGGGTCAAGCATTGATATCCTGGGTCCCTTTTTAATAATGGTTTATGGACCTTTCCTCCAGAAACTTGTCCAAACCATTTTTAAACCCAGCTACACTAACAGCAATTACTACATCCTCCGGTAACAAATTCCAGAGTTTGATTACACGTTGAGTGAAAAAATATTTTATTTTATTAGTCTTAAATAGTTTACTCTGTAGCTTCATTTCATGTCCCCTAGTCTTTCTATATAATGATAATGTAAACAATCGGTCTACGTTTACCCGTTCCACTCCGTTCATTAATTTATAGACTTCTATCATATCTCCCCTCAGCCGTCTCTTTTCCAAGTTAAAGAGCCCTAACCTTTTGGGCCTTTCTTCATAGAGGTATCCTTCCATCCCCTTTACTATTTTGGTGGCTCTCCTCTGTACCTTTTCTAATAATGCTATATCCTTTTTAAGATACAGGGACCAGAATTGCACACAATATTCAAGGTGCGGTCTCACCAAGGAACGATATAGAGGCATTATAATATCCTTTGTTTTATTTTCCATTCCTTTCCTTATGATACCTAGCATTCTAGTTGCTCTCTTGGCCACTGCTGCACACTGGGCCGAGGGTTTTAACATGTTATCCACAATGGTGCCTAAATCTTTTTCCTGGATGGTGGTTCCTAATGTGGAACCTTGCATCGTGTATCCATAGTTTTGGTTGTTCTTCCCTAGGTGCATAACTTTGCACTTGTCCACATTAAATTTCATCTGCCATTTTGATGCCCAGTCTTCCAGTTTATCAAGATCCTCTTGAAATTTTCCACAATCTTCTTGGGTTTTAACAACTTTAAATAGTTTTGTATCATCTGTAAATTTGATAAACTCACTCATTATTCTCTTTTCCAGGCCATTTATGAATATGTCAAAAAGCAGCAGACCCAGCACAGATCCCTGGGGTACACCACTATTCACCTTTCTTCATTGAGAAAATTGGCCATTTAGCCCTACCCTCTGCTTTCTATCTTTTAACCAGTTCCTGATCCACAATAGTACACTGCCTCCTATCCCATGACTCTTTAGTTTTGCCAAAAGTCTCTGATGAGGGAGGGACCTTGTCAAAGGCTTTCTGAAAGTCCAGATACACTATATCAACCGACTCACCTTTGTCCACCTGTTTATTCATACTTTCAAAAAAACATAACAGATTAGTAAGACAAGATCTTCCTTGTCTAAAGCCATGTTGGCTGTCTCCCATTAAGCCATGACTATCTACATGTTCAGCTATTTTGTTCTTTATGATGGTTTCTACCATTTTTCCCTGTACTGACGTCAGGCTCACCGGTCTGTAGTTTCCCAGATCACCCCTGGAACCCTTTTTAAAAATTGGTGTTACATTTGCCATCCTCCAATCTTCAGGTATTACAGATGATTTTAATGTTAGTTCACAGATTACTAATAGCAGGTCTGCAGTCTCATATTTCAGTTCTTTCAACACCCTTGGATGTATATCATCCGGTCCAGGTGATTTGCTACTCTTCAGTTTATCAAATAGTTGTAATACATCTTCCCGATGTATCAATATTTCCTTCAATTCTTCCGCACCTTTAAATACCACTTCAGTCATGGGGAACATCCCTACATCTTCCTCAGTAAAGACCGAAGCAAAGAATTCATTCAGTCTCTCCGCTATTGCCTTGTTGCCTCTTAGTGCCCCTTTAACCCCTCTATCATCTAATGGACCAACTGACTGTCTCACAGGTTTTTGCTACGAATGTACTTGAAAAAGTCTTTATTATGCATTTTTGCTTCCGCAGCAAGCTTCTTCTCATATTCTCCCTTTGCCTGCCTTATCAATGCCTTGCATTTAACTTGCAAGTGCTTGTGCTGTTTCCAGGTTTCGTCGTTTGGCTCTTTTTTCCATTTCCTGAAAGATGCATTTTTGGCAACAACAGCCTCTCTGATCTCACATATAAATCATGCTGGCAGTTTTTTGGACTTCTTTCCTCTTTTCTTTTCTTTTTTTTTTATTTCAAAGTATCTTTATTATAAAATAAACAGAAATTACAATCAAGTCCACATCAAGAAGAAGGCCAATAAAGCCATTAAATTACAATAATCTTTAAACATAATTTCAAAAACGTGGTATAAATAGGGCCCATAAATTGTACTATAATAGAGATATTTTACTTAGACAGGAAGACAAAACGTTAACCAGATTCTTTACTAAGCAAGAACCCTTCCAACTTATCCGAATCCATAAATACATATTTAGTCCGCTCATAGATCAAAATACACTTACAAGGATATTTTAACAAGAAAGAGGCTCCTATTGTCAAGTACCGAGATTTTAGCAAAAGAAAAGCTTTCCTACGTTTCTGAGTAAGCCTACAAACATCAGAGAAAATTGAAATTGGGCTACCACAAAAAGCCTGATCTTTCTTAGCAAAATACAATCGCATAATCAAACTTTTATCTATCAAAGATAAGAAGGAAACAATTAAGGTAGCACGCTGAGTAATCTCATCATTAGAGGACTCCAGAAAAGCAGAGACATCCAAAGACAGGATTTCCTCCGTCCTTAACAATAGGGGAAGAGGCCTCCATAGTAGGTAATATAGGAACATAATATATAGAGGAAAATTTGATTGCATTAACATCTTCAATTAATAGAACCTCCTTGAAATACTTATGCAATAATATAGTTGGAGAAAGATAGTGAGTACAAGGAAAATTCAAAAAACGTAAATTTTTTGCATGAACAGCATTTTCCAGTGATTCTATTTGAAGATGCATAATAACATTATCACGTATAGAAGAAGACACTGCTGCCTGAGCCACAGTAACCTGACCCTCTAATTTATTCAAACAAGATTTACATTTAGAAATAGATTCATCCTGAACAGACAACTTCTGCACTACTTCCTTAGAAAATTGTGAAATGCGGGAAAGAGATGCACTCAAAGATACTTCAATGCGTGCAAGAACTTTCCACACATCCCGCAATGAAACATCCACAGGGGAAATAATCGTTGAGGTAGAAGTAGGGAAGTCCAGCACAGACGGAAGAGAAGACATCTTATTAATATCCACATCTAACAAATAAAGATGGAAGTTCCGACTCAGCCAAGAGGGGCTCTCCCCCCATTTCCCAACACTTGGGGATGGCACACCTGCTGAAATGTCTTCCTGACCAGGTAGGGCAGACCCTTGCGCATTTAAGTAGATATCAGAAACAGTTCTCACGGAACCCAGGGAGACGTCTTGTTCCACAGAGGACCTTTGTAGTTGATGATCCATAGGACCCATGATTTTAAAGGCCTTAGCACCAGAAGCAACAAGCACCTTCTTCCTCCATTTACCCTTGGGTTATCCGCGTACTCCTCACCACTCCTCAGTACTCCAAAGGGGCTCCAAAGGGCTGGACAAGACCCTTTGGTCATGCCCCTTCGGGCACACGACCATGGGTGCGTACCTGCGGGTCGTGTTCCGTGGTGGGCCGGTGTTTTAATTCGGCCCAGGGAGGGCGGGACTGCAGGCTCCTCCTCCTGCTGTGAGTACACGGGCCCCGGCAACCTCACCAACTCTCCCGGCATATCAGCAGTGGGCTGGTGTTTTAATTCAGGCCAGGGAGGGCGGGACTGCGGGCTCCTCCTCCTGCCGCAAGCACACGGGCCCCAGCAACCTCACCAGCTCTCCCGGCGTCTCAGCGATGGGCCAGTGTTTTAATTCGGCTCAGGGAGGGTGGGACTGCAGGCTCCTCCTCCTGCCATGAGGACACGGGCAACCTCAACAGCTCTCCCCTTCCACTTTTCTAAAAGTATGGAATACAGCTGGTCTGGGCTTCCAAGATAGTATTTTTCAACAACACTCAAGCATGATGTAAGTCTTTAACCTTTGCAACTGTTCCTTTTAGTTTTTCCTTAACTATTTTCCTCATTTTATCATAGTCTCCCTTTGAAAAGTTAAAAGGTAGTGCTGTGGATTTCCTTACTATCCCTCCTCCACTAATTAAATCAAACGTGATCATGCTATGATCACTATTGCCAAGTGGCCCCAACACCCATATCTCTTGCACCAGATCTGGTGTTCCACTAAGGACTAGGTCATGAAACAGCTGCTCCAAGAAGCAGTCATTTATTTCATCTAGGAACTTTATCTCCCTAGCATGTCCTGCTGTGACACTGACCCAGTCGATACCGGGGTAATTTAAATCACCCATTATTAATACTGTGCTGTAACTTTTGTTAGCTTCCTTGATTTCTTTGAGTATTTCATCATCCATTTGTTCATTCTGGCTAGGCGGTCGATAGTACACCCCCACTGCCATAGCCTTCCCCTTTTTACATGGAATTTCAATCCATAGAGATTCTACAGCATATTTTGTTTCCTGCAAAACTTTAATCCTTTCTGACTCAATGCCCTCTCTAACATAGAGCGCAACCCTTCCACCAATTTGATTAGCTCTATCATAATGATATAGTTTGAACCCAGGTATCACAGTGTCCCACAGGTTGTCCTCCTTCCACCATGTCTCTGAGATTCCAATCATATCTAACCTCCATTTAGTGCTATATATTCTAACTCTCCCATCTTATTTTTTAGACATCTATCATTTGTATACAAGCATTTTAGAGACTGTATTTTATTCATATTAATTTGGCTATTGGTAGGCATGGGTAATTTGGGATTTTTAAGCTCTGTCTTCTCCATACTTTGAGGGCATTTGGGCTACTTTACTCTTTTTTTGGAACCTCTCTGCTTTTGGTAGTATCCTTCAAGGATATATTCTTCTGAATCATGCGCTCTTGGGCAACTGTTGGCTCTCCCCTATTATCTAGTTTAAAAGCTGCTCTATCTCCTTTTTAAAGGTTAATGTCAGCAGCCTGGTTCCATCCCAGTTAAGGTGAAGCCCATCCATTCAGAAGAGCCCCTCCTTTCCCCAGAATGTTCCCCAGTTCCTATCAAATACAAAACCCTCATCCTTGCATCATTGTCTCATCCACGTATTGAGACTCCGGAGCTCTGCCTGCCTTTTGGGTCCTGCACGTGGAAAGGGAAGCATTTCGGAGAACGCTACCCTGGAAGTTCTGGATTTCAACATCCTACCTAAAAGCCTAAATTTAGCCTCCAGAACCTCCCTACCACATTTTCCTGTCATTGGTACCGACATGTACCAAGACAGCAGACTCCTCCCCAGCACTATTTAAGACCTTATCTAGGTGGCGCATGAGGTCCGCTACCTTCGCATCAGGCAGGTATGTTACCAGGCGATCCTCACGTCCACCAGCCACCCAGCTATCTACATGCCTAATGATCGAATCACCAACTATATCGGCTGTCCTAACCCTTTCCTCATGGGCACATGGCCCTGGAGAAACTTCCTAGGTGTGAGTGGGTTTTATATCACCTGGAGGACAGGTCCTAGGTACAGGATCACTTCCTGCCACACCAGAGTGATGCTCTCCTGTCACGTGACCTCTCTCCTCCATGACAACAGGGATGCTGCCAGACTGGAGGTGGGACTTCAGGACTATATCCCTATAGGTCTCATCTATGTACCTCTCTGTCTTTCTTATGTCTTCCAAGTCTGCTACTCTAGCCTCTAGAGAAAGGACTCATTCCCTGAGAGCAAAGAGCTCCTTGGCACCTAGTGCACATCTAAGAGCTCTCACCAACTGGGAGAAAATCATACATGTGAAACTCAATGCAAAAGACTGGAAAGTCCCCATCTTGCTGCTAGACTGTTGCCTGCATCTTAGTTTTAAGCTTGTGTTTAGATCTTTAAGTTCTTTTCTTACTAAGGGTTGCTATGGATACTTATACTAATAAAATTGTACCTAATATGTTTAATATACCTTGTTCACCTGAAGCTTAATTAATCCCAGGTCCTTAGTGTATGACTGACTTGGATAACGAGCTGCACCTAAGAGCACCTCCTTTCATTTAAGATGTGTAAGAACGTATAAAGCTGTGATTATCCCAGGGGTGGGTGGGTGTTTGAGTGGGAGGGAGGAAAATAACACTTATTAAAAGAGGGCTGCTACACAGTACCCTGTCCTGTGCTTCTGAGGTAAGCTGTGACCAACTTCCTGGGTGATTAACAGTCCTTGCTTCGATAGAAGAAGTTTTTCATAATGGCCTTTTGACCTGCCACCTGGCGTTAGCACCTATTGAAAACGTTTCACAGGTCTCTTGCCCCCTAGATAGAAGACCTCTTTGTAAATGTCTCTAGAAGACTTTATTTGTTGCTCAAAAAATACTGACCCTGTTTTGCCTTTTATGCTGTTATATTCTTTTTTTTATTTTTTTCAAGCAATAATTCCATACTTTAAAGAAATGGGAAGGTGCATATTATAACAATATTATTATACAGAGAAATAAACAAATGAAATAATACAAAACAGCACCTCACACTATAAGCCCAAAAACAAAACAGCACCTCACACTATATAAGCCCAGTTATATTCTGATTGGATTTAAATTAAAGCTCTTTGCTGCTGCTATGCTCTTACTTATTATGAAATTTAAACTAGAAGCTCTCTGCTGGATTCTAAATTTAACCAGAAAGCTCTCTTCTGTGTTTTAAATTTAAACTAAAAGTACTTTGCTGATACTAGGCCCTGAGTGAGTATTAAATTTAAACTACAAGCTCTCTGCTGGGTATGAAATCTAACCAGAAAGCTCTCTTCTGTGTTTTAAATTTAAACTGCCTTACTGCCTTACTGTTTTATTTCAGGTTCTTGCTCATTTGAATAATTTATTTCTGATCATGAACAGTTTTGAGATTAGTTGGGCAAGAATGAGTTATTGTTGTTAAGTGCCTTCGAGTCGGAGTCGACTCATGGCAACCCTCTGGATAGATATCCTAAATTGTGTTCGGTCTTCAGTCAGGCAGCTCATTGTTGACAGACTGGTACCCGTAGCTGCTGTTAATGTATCGATCCATCTCATTGCTGGCCTTCCTCTTTTGCGTTGACCTTTTATCTTGCCAAGCATGATGTCTTTCTCTAATGATCTCTCTCTTCGCATGATGTGTCCAAAGTATGAAAGTCGCAGTCTTGTCATCTGAGCTTCTAAAGAAAGCTTAGGTTTGATCTCCTTTAGTACCAACTGGTTTGTTCTTTGGGCAGTCCATGGTATACACAGTATTTGCCGCCAGCACCATAATTCAAAGGCATCAATTTTCTTCCTGTCTATCTTTTTCACTGTCCAGCTTTCACATCCATATGATATTATTGAAAATACCATGGCTTGAACGAATCAAATCTTTGTATGGAGAGAGACATCTCTGCTCTTGAGAATCTTATCTAGGTCTTTCATAGCCATTCTGCCAAGAGCAATGTGTCGTCTGATTTCTTGACTGCTTGTTGTTTCTTTATTAATAGTTGATCCAAGTAGGTTAAAGTTGTTCACAATTTCAATTTCTTCTCCTTCAACGATGAACCTGTTCATTATGCCAGTTGTCATGATCTTTGTCTTCTTTACATTAAGGTGCAGGCACATTTTAAGACTATGGGGTATGTTTACTAAACCGTCTTAACATGCGCCCGGCGATAGTGTGCAGGATGCCATAAAAGGAGTGGGCGTTTCAGCCTTAATGTAGCAAAACGGGATTATCGCGCGATAACGCGCGCTGCTGCGCACATTATCGAGCGAAGCGCCGCTAAGCGCGCTACCGCGCGGTAATCTTAAGTAGGCATGCAGACATGCAAACATAGAAAAAGAGGTGTAGCACAATGGTTAATACACTGACTGATGATACAGGGGTCATGAATTTGATCCCCCAGTGTGCCTAATGCATAACACTGGCAGAGGCATCAGCTTTGACATGTAAGTATTGTTTCTTGAGGCATTTTATTTGTATTTTAATTATTGCTGCCAGAAAACACACCCTCACGTGCCGTAACCTAAGGTGCCACATAAGGCACCCGAAAAGGCACTCCATAGGGCACATTATAAAGTGCACTGTCTGCCATGGCACCCTATAATGTCCCCTATAGGGTACCCTATAAGACGCTCCATAGGACACCTTATAAGGCACCTTATACAGACTGTAACCATAAGGTGCCTCAGAAGGCGCTTTATAGGGCGCCCTCTGAGGCACCTTATGGTTACAGTACTCTGAGGGTGTTTTTGCTGGCAGCACTAATGTACATTAAAAATAGACAACACTTTGGACAGCCCTATCAAATAACCCCACTGTGGGTTTGAACCCATAACCTCTAGCTCCACAAGCAGTGAAGTAACCAGTGGGCTACAGCTGCTAACAAACCCCTGGTTGGCTGCAGAAGGACTGCAAGTCACCACACAAACAGTCTGCTGTGGTCACCAGGATAGGGTTAGCCCACCCGTACCCATGATGCACTGCACATGCAAATCAGCAGTCTACAGATGATCACAAGATGGGTATGCACCCCCACAGCACCTCGGCCTGGTAGGGGGAACTGACCGTGTGTGTTACTGGCACAGAGTAGCTACACACTGTCACATTGTGCGGGTACTGTGCTCACCCTAAGGGTGAGGTGGGGCGCCCAGCACCAGGTCCACAGCACCTTCCATGGCAGAAATAAGCCATGCTGCAGGTCCCCAGCAGTGCTAGTGTGTGAGATAGGTAGTTCCTGCAGACACACCTTGGATAATCTGTATTTCTCAGTCAGGTTTAGCCCTTATGGACCCATAGGAGGATTATGTACCACCACCCCTGGGGCTGAGGGTGGGAAACAGGGTCTCCCACCAACAGATCCACATTCTACCTCCCTGCAATAGTGGCAGTAGAGGGGACTATCAATCCCAGTCCTGCTAGGGAACAGACACCTTACAGGGCAGTCAAAGCAGCTCTGTACACATCCATAAAGCAATAGCAGACAAACATTAGGCCTGGAAATGCTAAGCTGTACCCCACCACTATCTGATATTCTCCTGCAGCAAGCCTCCAGCCGCTGCACCCTGCAAAGTGTTCCAGCAAGACACATACCAGCTGCAGACAGTCTGCTAGCTAGTCCATAGTGCAGTTTCCTAGTGGAGAAGCGTGCACCCAGAACTGGGATGTAAGCATACACACCAAGCAGATAAGTCAGTGATTGGGCTCCAAAAGGGAACCCATAAATATCACACGAGAGAAAGATTGTATAGCACTATGGGGGAACCATGCCGTGGTCACTGCTCAGTCAGGGTGAGAGTGATCTCCCAGCAGGACATGCTGTGGCCACCCTGTCTATGCAGGTGGTGGCCGAGCAATGTCCCAGCCATTGACCTATGCCCTGTACAAATGCATCCTGGCCAGGCCACCCTGTCCGGGCTATACCCGTGGTACCTTGCTCCCCATTATGCACATTGGCAGGCCAATACTGGCAACAGTGCTGGCAGTGTGGGCTGTGGAGGGTGTTTGCAGCCAACACACACTGCATAGACAGATACACACTCCCACACCTATGCCAGCATTGTGCAACTATAGAGGTGTTTGGCAGCCCTGGCCACCGTACCAGTCCTGGGCACAGTGCAGGCATGGATATGGAATGCAATACTGTAGGAGTCACTCCCCAGGGTGGTAAACACTGTCAGAGACCAGACCTGAAGCACACTCCACAGACATCAGAAAGGTTGCTATGATGCAGCTCAATCAGCAAATTGTGCTTAACTTAGGAATTGCTATCTGCCAGTAATCATAGCAACCTTTTGATAGCTGTGTACCGTATTCCAAGGTTTAGGGTGGCATTGCTAAGGTATGCAAGTGCTAGTATTTGGAGATGCACGCAGGGCCCAATGTCCTGCCTCTCCAGGAGGCATTGGCTAATGGAGCCTGTGGGTGTGGGTGTGTCTGCCCCTGTTGGCTGCTGCTTTACGGCAGAGGTTCCCAACTCCAGTCCTGGTGTGCCAAACACTGTTCGGGTTTTCATGCTGTCCCTCATGAATATGCATGAGATACATCTGCATACCATGGGGGCGGCGCATAGAAATGCAGCACAGGCATCTTTATTAGAGGCAGCATGGAACCTGTATGGTGTTTGGCCCTCCAGGACTGCATTTGGGAGACTCTGCTCTAGGTAATGCGCCTGTTTATGGTGTCTGTGCTCTGTAGGGTAAAATGTAGGTGTTTTGGGCATGTTTACGTCATCTACAATAAAGGTTCTGTCTGTATTAGCACGTTTTAGTAGTGGGTAAAATATGGGGGCTTGGTTGGCAGGAACCACAGCTGGGACTTGAACCTGTGAACTTCTACTCCGAAACACACTGGCTGTGTGCACAGCACCACTGTGTTGCCACAGAGATAGTACAGTTCCATGGGGATACCATGACTGTTCATCAGACAGGGCCTGTCTGTTGCAGTGCATGGCACCCACCTACACAGGGCTAGGCCATGGTCTGCTCTGGGCAGCTGCCACTGCCCCCTCCACCATCAGTGCCCCTCTGCCACCCTGCTGACATGCCCTTCTGATGGTGGTGCTTGTCTCAGGCCATCCAGTGTGCGTGTAGGCGGATGCCTATGGTGCGGGTTCTTGGGTAGGGGTGCCTGCATAGATGTCCACACTTCCCCCCAGCACCGCTTGCCACTGTTCTGTGCCTTTGGGGGTACCTACTGGGTACTATCCCCTGTGACACTGTGGGAAGCACACTCGTGCCCATGCTGGGCCCTCATCAGTTGCTGTCTGGCTGCTCTACTGTTTCAGCATTCCTATGGGCCACCTAGGCATCACCCTAGTCCGCACTGTGGCCCAGCTGCAGCACAGCATGTGCCGTCTGCAGCCTTCTGTGTCCCCTTTCCCAGCATCTGTCCAGTTGCCCATTCCGACATGCCCGCCCTGCTGTTGTGGAACATGTGCACACCATAAGAAACCTGTCCAATGGAGAGGGAAAACCTGATCAGCGCTATTTCACTGTGGGATCATTCGCCTTGTATGGGGACGGAGTGTAGACCCTTCCAAAATTCATATGGTTTCTTTGGAGCTTTCTTGGGAGTGTTTTTTTATGTTTCCCATTAATATCACTATTGCCCAGCTTGGTTATGTTTTTTTAATATTTTGTTGGGGTCATTTTCAATGTTTATTTGCCCTTTTGTTCCATGCACATGTATCACACTTATCACTTTTTTGTAGATTTCCCTGGTTTTGCTGTACATTGCTGACAGAAATGGTTTCTCTTCCCTTTAAATCAGCTCTAACGCCAGGGTTTCACTGGCGTTAGTTTTCAGCCTCGGATTTCACAGCGTTAGTGTGCGGGGAGCCTCTCCCCTCCCACTCTCCACCCATTTACCCCTTCTCTCCGCCCCTGGGGAGCCTTCCTCAGCCCTCTGGGAGCATTTCACAGCCTTCAGCGCTCGTTTGCGCCACTGCGCACGTTATCGCACGATAAGGTACCTGCGTGCCTAAAAAAGCGCCATTATCATGCGATAAGGTACCTTATCGTGTGATAATGTCACAGAGCGCACATTAAGACGGTTTAGTAAACATACCCCTATGTTATTTGATTGTGAGAAGCAAATGTTTCAGATCATCTTCACTTTCAGCCAATAATGTGTTATCATCAGCATAGCGAAGGTTGTTGATGAGTCTTCCACCAATCTTCACACCTCTGTTGTCTTCATACAATCCTGCTTCAATTCTGCTTCTCTGATGATTTGTTCTGCATATAAATTAAACAGGTAGGGGGAAAGTATGCAACCTTGTCTTACACCTTTGCTTATTTTAAACCATTCTGTTTCTCCTTGTTCTGTTCACACTGTTGCTTCTTGATCAATGTACAGATTGTGCAAGAGAACGATCAGGTGTTCTGGTATTCTCATGCTTCTTAATGTGGCCCAGAGTTTCTCATGGTTTACACAGTCAAAAGTCTTGCTATAGTCGATAAAGCACAAATAGATATCCTTTTGGTATTCTTTAGTCTTTTCAAGGATCCATCTCACATCTGCAATGATGTCTCTCATTCCTCGTCCTTTCCGGAACCCTGCTTGCACTTCAGGTAGTTCTTGTTCCAGGTATGGTTATAGTCTCTTTTGAATAATCTTCTGTAGGATCTTGCTGGCATGTGGGTTCAGAGTGATTGTGCGATAATTTCCAAAGTCAGTTGAAGCACCTTCCTTTAGTATGGTATAAACACAGATCTTTTCCAGTCAGTTGGCCATGATGTTGTCTTCCATATTTCTTGGCAGAGCCCTGTAAGTACGGTAACAGCTGCATCAGATTGCTGTAATACTTCTATGGGAATGCGATCAATGCCTGGTGCTTTGTTCTTTGATAAGGCTTTCAATGCTTCTTCATCTTCTTCTTTCATCACCAATGGTTCCCGATCATAAGGTACAGGTTGAAACGGCTGTTGGTCCACTTGATCTTTATCATATAAAAACTCTGTATATTCCTTCCACCTTTTCTTGATCTTCTCAGCATCATTAAACATAGAACCATGGGCATCTTGTAACATTCCAATTCGAGGATGGAACTTTTTCTTTAACTCTCGTAGCTTTAGGAAAGCCAATCTTGTTCTTCCTCTAATAGTTTCTGCTTCTGTTTCCTTGCATGCATCATTGTAGTACTTTTCCTTGTCCTGTCTTGCTGCACTTTGGAAATCTCTGTTGAGCTCTGGGAGAGAAAGTCAAGCCCATTGTTAACACTGTTGCATTCTCGGAGGTTCTGCCTGTTCTTGGTAAGGGGACAAAAAGGCTGCATCACATTAACAGCTTTAATACATGGCTCCAGACCTGGTGCAAATAAGAAGGATTCAGATGTATTGGCGACTGGGGAAACAGATGGACCAACAAGAGACTATACTGTGCTGATGGACTACATCTCTCTGTCGCAGGGAAAAGAATCTTAAGTGAAAAATTCAGACAGTATGTGGATTTGCATTTAAACTAGGAAAAGGGGCTGATGGATGGGGAAGGTCAAGATCAGCACGCCACCCCCTGCAAAAGCAGAATAATATCAGAAACTGACACACTTTTAAACCACACACCAAAAACAAGTGGGAAGATGTGGGAAGAACAAAATACACACAAAATGCAAAATACACACAAGCCAGGCAAATGCTGGAAAGCAATGAGCACAAATTCTCAAAGCTTAGCCAGCAAAGTTCCAGACCTGGAAGCCCTAATGATGGAAATGGATTTGGACATTGTGGCCATTACAGAAACATGGTTTAATGAATCGCATGATTGGGAGATAGCCATAGCTGGCTATAATCTATTCAGAAGAGACAGAGAAATTGGAAAATGAGGAGGAGTAGCCTTCTATGTCAAACGCAATATTAAAGCTACTGAAATGCAGGGGACATGGGGAAAAGAAGAAGCGCTCTGGATTGCGTTGGAAAGAGGAGATGGCACTGTCATCCATACTGCTGTAGTCTACAGACCTCCGACTCAAATTGAAGAGATAGATAACAATTTGATTATAGATATTGCCAAGGGGGGAAGCGATCATTTTAGGTGACTTTAATCTACCTGATGTGGATTGGATTACTCCTTCTGCACATCTGGACAGAAGCAAAAAAAAATGTAGATGCTCTCCAAGATGCATCACTTAGACAAATGGTCATGGAACCAACCAGGGAAAGCTCAGTGCTGGATTTTGTTATCACCAACGGTGATAGCATGTCAAATGTCTGTGTGAGTGCCCCTGTGAGCAACAGCGATCATCACACGGTGTGGTTTGAGATAAAAGCCAAGTTTCAGGCCAAAATAGCAAGTTCAAAGTCCTAAACTTCAAAAACACTGACTTCAAGAAAATGGCCAAGTACCTAAAGGAGGAGATGACAGGGTGGAAGGAGTTAAGGGAAGTGGAACTGCAACGGGCTAAACTAAAGGTGACAATAAAAGGGGCGACAGACAAATATGTAAAAAAAGTAAACAAAAACAAGAGGAGAAGGAAACCTATTTGGTTTTCCAAAGACATGGCTGCTCAAATAAAGACAAAAACCACAGCTGTCGCAAAATTCAAAAGCTTGCAAATAGAAGAACACAGAAATGAATACAGGATCAAACTCAAAGAGTCAAAAAGAGAAATAAGGATAGCAAAATCAAAGGCAGAGGAAAACATGGCTAAAGATGTTAAGGGTGGCGACAAAACTTTCTTCAGGTATATTCGGGAAAGGAAGAAGATCAGAGTTGGACTTGCAGGACTCAGAAGTGCTGGGAAAGGAATCATGGAAAGTGACATAGAAAAAGCGAAATTGCTAAACAAATACTTCTGCTCTGTTTTTACTAAAGAAAATCCTGGAGATGGACCAGCTGTGACTCCCAAATATAAAAATGGGAATGAAGTAGATACCACACCATTCACAGAAGATGAGGTGTTGGAACAACTTGCGAAACTGAAAGTGGACAAGGCCATGGGACCAGATGGGATACATCCCAGGATACTGAGAGAGCTCAGAGAGGTTCTTGCAGGGCCGTTAAAGGATGTATTCAACAGATCCTTGGAAACAGTAGAGGTTCCTCAGGACTGGAGAATGGCTGATGTCGTACCTCTACACAAAAGTGGTGACAGGGAAGAAGTGTCAAACTACAGACCCGTGAGCCTTACCTCAGTGGCAGAAAAAGTAATGGAGGCGCTCCTTAAAGAGTGAATAGTGAACTTTCTCAAAACCAACAGGTTGCAAGATCCGAGGCAACATGGTTTTACTGAAGGACGGTCTTGCCAAACAAATCTGATTGAGTTCTTTGACTGGGTGACCAAGGAACTAGATCAGGGGCATGCAATGGATGTCATCTACCTGGATTTCAGCAAAGCCTTTGATACTGTTCCTCATAGGAGGCTTGTCAATAAACTTAGTAGCTTGGGGATGGGTACCAAGATGGTAAACTGGATAACAAATTGGTTGACTGACAGACAACAGAAGGTGATGGTACATGGAGCTCACTCGGATGAAAGGAAGGTGATTAGCGGGGTGCCCCAGGGTTCGGTCCTGGGCCCGGCACTGTTCAATGTATTTGTGAGTGATATTGCTGGAGGACTGAATGGAAATGCCTGTCTTTTTGCAGATGACACAAAAATTTGCAACAGAGTGCACTCCCCTGAGGGAGTGGATAACATGAGAAAAGATCTACAAAAGCTGGAAGAATGGTCTAATGCTTGGCAATTATGATTTAATGCGAAAAAGTGCAGTGTCATGCACTTAGGTAGCAGAAATCCAAGGGAAATGTACGCGATAGGGGGCGAGAGATTGGTGTGCATGGTTCAGGAGAAAGACCTTGGTGTAATTATCTCTGATGATCTCAAGGTGGCAAAACAGTGTGACAAGGCGGTAGCAAAAGCCAGGAGGATGTTGGGCTGCATACAAAGAGGGATAACCAGCAGAAAGGAAGAGGTACTTATGCCACTGTACAGGTCGCTGGTGAGGCCTCACCTGAAATACTGTGTTCAGATTTGGAGACCATATCTTGCAAAAGATGTAAAAAGACTGGAAACTGTTCAGAGGAAGGCGACCAAAATGATTTGGAGCCTGCGTAAGAAACCTTATGAGAAGAGACTTGAATACCTAAATATGTACACTTTGGAGGAGAGGAGGGATAGGGGAGATAGGGGAGATATGATTCAGACCTTTAAATACTTAAAGAGGAACGATGAACAAACAAATCTTTTCCAAAGACGGGGAAACTGCAAAACTAGAGGGCATAACATGAAGCTGCAAGGTGGATAATTGAAAGGCAATGTCAGGAAATATTTTTTTACTGAAAGGGTGGTGGATGCTTGGAATGCTCTCCCGATGGAAGTGGTGGGGGCAAACACGGTGACGGAATTCAAAACAGCATGGAACAAGCACAGGTGAATCCCTTTACAGCAACAGGATAAAACCAAAATAAACTGAACCATCTAACTTCTCAACAAATAGGGGTCTCCTACATGGAGTGGTGGGTCCACCCCTAAACAAAGACATGGGGAGGGGTGGCCTGCGAAGAGCGACAGATGCACCTACTCTTGCTGTATTGCTGGGTAGACTGGATGGACCATGCTGGTCTTTATCTGCCATCATTTACTTTGTTACTATGAGTTCTGCGATTGTCTTTCTTTCTCCTCTGGCTTTAGCTTCTCTGATTTTCTGGGCAATTTTCAGAGTTTCTTCCGTCATCCATTTTGGCCATTTTTGCTTTTTCTCCTTTTGTAGAGACTTCTCGCTTTCTTCCTACACAACCTTCCTGATGTCATTCCATAACTCTTCTGGAGCTCTGTCATTTGTATTAAAAGTAGCAAATCGATTTTGCAGGCAGTCTTTAAATTCCAGTGGTATATTCTCATGGTCATGTTTTGTTGCATTCATGAGTGGTTTGCTCTTTTTCAACTTTAGCTTGAGTTTGCATACTAGTAGTTGATGATCTGTATCACAGTCAGCTCCAGGTTTTGTCTTTGTTGATGTTACAGAGCTTTTCCATCGTTGACTTCCACAGATGTAGTGAATTTGATTTTTATACAATCCATTGGGTGAAGTCCATGTGTACAGTCACCACTTGTGTTGCTGGAAGAAGGTGTTTGAGATGAATAGATCGTTGGTCTTGCAGAATTCTATCAGTCTTTCTCCAGCTTCATTTCTTTTGCCAAGTCCGTATTTTCCAACTACTTTGCCTTCTTCTTTGTTGCCAACTTTTGCGTTCCAGTCATCCATGACTATCAGGATATCCTGTTTGCATGTTCTGTCAATTTCAGCTTGTACTTGTTCATAGAACTCTTCAATGTCATTCTCTTCTGCAGCTGTTGTTGGGGCATATACTTGAATTATAGTTGTGTTGATAGGCATTCCTCGTAGACGAATAGAGATTAAGCATTCACTGACTGCATTGTATTTCATTACAGTTCTTGTAAGTTTCTTCTTTATTATAAATGCAACACCATTTCTTCTTTGTCTTTCATTTCCAGCATAGTAGACCATGTGATCATCTGATGCAAAGTGCCCGATGCCAGTCCATTTCAGTTCGCTGATACCCAACAGATCAAGTTGTACACGTTCCATTTCATTCTTGACCACCTCCAACTTTCCTTGGTTCATGCTTCATATGTTCCATGTTCCAATGTGTAAGACATCTTTACAGCTTCTGACTCTCATTTCATGTGCAGCTACATCAGACGTCAGACGTCCCGAGGGCTTTGATCCAACCACATCATAAATGCTGGCTTTACTCTGAAAAGTCTTCAGCTCTTCCCCAGTAGCTAGTTGAGTGCCTTCTGACCTGGGGTCTCATCTTCCAGCACTATAGCACAATTTGTTTTTTTTGTAACTATCCATTGGGTTTTCATGGCAAGCTACAGTAGTAGATTGCCGGGCCTTTCTTCCTAGCAGTTTAAGTTTGTTGTTGTTGCCGTTGTCACAGAAATGTGATCCTCCGCCGTCAACACTATCCCATTCTGCTGCTACCCAGATGGGTGGTTTGTCTTGGACTGAGTTATTAAGGACCATAAAATAATTCTCTGTTAAGTATCATGGCATCATTCTCTTACAGTATTTTCATGATTTCTTTGGATTCTCCGTTTCTCCACATAATGTGAGCTATCACCCGTTGCATGTCTTTATTGAATTATTTTTCTTTTTTATGTTTTCTTTGATATGGGAAATTTCCTTGTTTTTGTTTTGTAATGTATATTTCAAATATAAATAATAATCATAAAAAGATTGGCAGAATTCAAGAGGACATGCAATCATCAACAGTTGAGTTCCATGCAGTGTGCCTGAATGATCACTGGTGGATTTAATTCTTTGTTTGTCTCTTGGAAGTTGCCTACTCTCCCTATGGGAATTTCGCCCATGCAGAAGATTAATTGTTGGTGATGTTTGCATAGTGTATCCCTTGCTTGCTTCTAAGCTCAAAAGAGTGGCAATAGGGCACCAGATGCATGAAAAGCCAAGGTGCAGGGAGAAGAGCAAAGCAGAAGCAGCACAATCCATGGGATGAACGCCTCAAGTTACCAACAAAGGGTCATGAAGATGCCAATTGCAATGCAAGGTCATCTGGAACAATCATTTTTCTAAAGTATCACAGAGGGCAAAAGCAGTTTTCTTATGTAACTTGGTCATTTTACCTGGTTATGAAGTTGAAAAACTGATTGAACCATCTAGTGCTCAAAAGATGGTGAACTTGATATTCATTGAAAAGATGACATCATAGAAAATCTCTAGAGGAGATTCATAGCAATTCTGATGTGCAAATTTGTTTTTGAACCTTAGTATGGAGTGAAGGACTAGTCATATCATCTAGACCACACTAATTATGCAACCCACATTAGGATCCAAGTGGGCAGGTTGGGGGGGGGGGGAGAGTGGATGTTGTAAACTCAGAGCAGTTAGCACTGAGTTCATACTGCATGCTAATTGTATTAGCGCAAGTTCACCTAATGCCACCTCAATTGGTGGAGTTAAATGCACACATGCTAATGTGGCCCATTTTACAGGAAAATGCTTCATGTTAACTGACATGTAAATGCTTTCAACATCCCTGACAGGTAACATAGTGATGTTGCACCTAACACGCCATAGTTTCAATACTTATGGCAGTGATAGGTGCAACACCCTAGCATCCTTTAGTAAAAGACCCGTGGAGCCCCATTCCAGGAGGCGAATGGCCAGACGTCCCTGCTGAAGATGGGGCCATAGGACCTGATTCTGATCCGTGGGAACAAAACGTTCCCATGGGAGCCAGAATCGGGCCCGAGGACAGCCCAGCATGCCCCTCCTGCCTATGGGGACATCCTTCCCATGGGTGACCCAGACTGCACATTCCCGGCCCCCCAAAACCCTACTGTCTGAACCATGGCTGGCCTCCCACAGCATGGATCAGGCAGTGGGGACCCCCTTGCACCCGGCCCTGGCCCTGGTGGGAGTTCCCCAAACCTGATCAGGCAAAACGTTTTGCTTATAACACATCTGAGGTGGTATAAGCAGCACATCTGAGCAGGCCCGGCAGCACTTACTCTGCCCTCTGCTGGCTCTCCCCATCCTGAAGCACAGGATGTATGGGGAGAGCTCGTGGGGGAATAGAGTCAAGGTGGATTGTGGAGCTGCAGCCCCTTCAACCCGCTTTTTAGAATGAGGGCCTTGGTCTTTGCTGATGTTCCTTTTACTTTTTTAAACCTTTCTCCCCTTATTATCTCCAGGAACAAGCAGGAATGAGTCTTCACATATGGGTACGTCGGTACCGACGGAGCCTGCGCAGGAACGCTTCCCAGCTTCCAATCAGAAAGCTTTTGGAAGCATCCCACCATGCCTGCGTGCTGCCTTCCCGCCTTTCCCAACTGCCTCTCCTCAGTTTTCGTTTTTCCGCGGAGCCGGCAGGACGACCTCCTGTCACCGCAGGAAAATTCTTCTTTTATTTCTTACTTTCTTGTGGTCGCGGCTGTCTTCCCGACGCCACCGGTATCGCCGGTGTTTTCTTTACTTTTCTTGTAAAATTTTTTTCCTTTTCAAAAGGATATTTTTCCTTATAGTGTCCCACGAGGTCTTAGGCCTTTCAGGCCTCCTCTCTTTTTTCTTCATGGAACCGCCAGACACTTTCTTTAAGAAATGTTTAGACTGTGGCGGTACAACTTTATTGTTAGACTTTCAAAATCGGTGTCTAACCTGTTTGGGTCCTGACAACAGTTTTGTGAGAAGACGTCTTCAACATCGAGAATCCCTCGATGCACGGCTGCCCTCCAAATCCGGGGCACCGACTTCTTCTTCTTCCATTTTGAATCAGGTAACCCACAGTCTGTTAAGACTAGCCAGGCCTCCAGTGGTAGGTCTCATGCACAGCATGTAGACAGCTCCGGCTCTGCCCTCGATGGCTTCCTGGTTTCAAAACCCCAGAGGGAGTCTTCGGTCTCCAAAGCGTGTAAGGAGTATCGGGTTGTTCCTGGGGCTCACCCCCCACAGAACATATCTGAGCCGTGCATGGTGGTGGTATCCGCTTCGAGCGGTACCGATACCCCTGCATTGGCACTGGTGTTAGATGAATCACTCCTCACCAGGGATTGTCATCTGGCCTTCATGGTGCCTTCGGGACCGATGGAAAAGTCCCAGATTGACTTTCCATTATCGGTTCCAACACCGATACTGCCTCCGATGTCGGTACCCTCCAGATGTGCATCGACAGCCTCGCTTCCCTCGATGCCGAGTCTGGAATCGATCTCCAGTCTGGAGGATTGGGTACCGACTCGCCTTAGTACCGTCTCAAGGCGGTACCGAGGTATCGGTTCTGATGGCTCGGATCCGCAACTCTCGGTTCTACTGAGACCAATTGAGTTGCCACGAGTAAACCTCCATTCACTGGTATTGGACATCGTACCGAGGTCGGTACCGATGTCTTCATTACCCTTACAGTCGGTGCCTTCCATACTTCGTTTCTCAGGCTCCTTGCCCTCGATGCCTAGTTTGGAATCTATTTCTAGTCTGGAAGACTGCGTACCAATAGATTTTGGTACTGACACCGATCGATACCGGTGGCTGGCTACTGAGGATAGCAGCCGGAGGTTTTCGGTTCCCTCGATACCAATTAAGGAGTCACCAATGACTACTCCGATGTCTTTGTCGAGCCCGACTTCGACATCGGTACCGGTCTTGACTTCAGTACCGGTATGCACAGTAGCATCGTGGCAAATTCCTACCATGCTTTTTTCAACAGCATCGCTCCATTCTATGCCAAGCTTGGAGTCGATACCTGGCATGGACAATGTGGTAAGGACGGTTGCTGCTCCTGATTACCGGTACCAGCAACCATCCCTTAAGCATTCCACACTGCACCCTGCAGGATCATCTATTTCTATATCTTTGGATAACTCTGTGGCTGCTCAGGCTAGTTCTTTAGATCTAACCTGTCCAAGGGAGATTCCTGTCAGGAATCCCTCTTTTCAGAGTTTCCTCCTGGATATAGCAAGATCCCTTGCCATTCCTATTCCAGGACATGATCCTGTACAAGGCTCTGTTTCTACCAATGCAAAGGACCACATAATGCTTCCTTTGCATCATTCCTTGCAGGATATCCTTCTAGGAATGTGGGAAACACCTTTTAGGGTACCCCCACCCCCCAGGGCAACTGATCTCTTATATCAGGTGCCCCCCTCTCCTGGGTTTCAAAAGACTCAACTTCCTCATCATTCCATAGTTGTGGAATCAGCAATGAGGCGGATCAAGAGTAAGAAAAAGCACTCTTCTTATCCGCCAGGTCGTGAGTCTAAGACACTAGATGCCTTTGGATGTCAAACCTTCCAAACATCTATGCTTTCTGCAAGAATTCTCCCATATATTTTCTATATGAGTCTTTCTCTTGAGGAAGTCACAAAGCAATTACATCTTTTGACTCCTTTTCTTTCAGTTTCCAAGAGTACAGACTATTCCTTGCTGCTTAAGCATATCCAGAATATCTCTTGGTTTCTTTCTCGTGCTTCCCTAGACTCTTTTGAGTCTGTCAGCAGGACTTCTGCTATAGCTATAGGGGCACGACGTAGAGCCTGGCTCCAAGCTTCAGATTTGGCCAAGTGGGCACAGCAACGACTGGGACATACTCCTTGCACTGGAGACAATCTTTTCAACAAGGAGTCTTTACGTCAGGTTACTCAGTTGTCCACTGATTTACCTGTTCCTAAATGTCCTTCTACACCTTCTTCTGTCCCAGTAGGTAGGAAATGTCCTACCAAACTTTCTTCCCACAGGAGAAGAAGGTTTTATTCCTCACTTGCCCATCATACAGATGTTCCCGTACAGGGGAGGCATCGTCCTGGTCAGAAGAATCCAACCTCTCACCAGGCTCAGCAAACCCAGCCTCTGCAGGGTTTCTGATCAATCATCTTCACATGCTTGTGACCCTTGGGGTTTGAATCTACAGTTGCTTCTTCTCAACAGAGGCAACCTATTTTCTCATTCTAACCCCTACGCCTGGATCTCTTTCCAAAAGACATCCATTTTTTATATGAGCTGTCAGAATGTTCATGCCTATAAGTCACAGGTTTCTCCTCTTTTCTTCCCAGAGAAAGAGGTCTGACCACTATCAAATGATAGTTCCTGTGCTAGCATGTATATTTTTTCCTTTTTATGGATTTACTACTTGGTAATTCTCTTCTTCTTCAGCTCTATTCTCTTCACCCTCTTACCACTGTAAGAGCAAACTTACTTATTGGAGGGTTTTCTTCTCAACCCCTCTAAGTGTGTCACTTTCCAGTGCGGAGTTTTCCTCCCTGAGATTCCTCCCCTGTCTTGATTTTACTTTAAAGCAGTTTATCAGACATGTACAGAGTTTTCTACTCCTGTTCTGTCTGTTCTTTCTGTTTCTTTAATCAGTAATATTCTTTCTGCTGTCTGGCCAGCAGCTGCCTATGCAGGAGCCGTAATATTTGGTCCACTAATTCTTGCCCACAAGCAACCAGATTTGTTCTCCTCTAACATTCTATCTGGTCTTAGTAGTGGCTCCAAGTCAGTGTTTTTCCATCTATCTTGGAGATTATCCCACTACAAGCTTCTGGGTTGCTTTTCTATTTCTGCCATATCCATCCCCTGGATTTGGCAGCATAGTGGGCTACGATACTGGCTCTAGCAGCCAGTCCTATCTCCTCAATCTCCTGCATCATGCTCTCTGCAATCCTACAGAGAAGCTTTCCACTATGGGCCCTTGCTAGAGAGCATGGGTTTTTTTTTTCTCCAACAGCTATTTTAGATGGTTGGAAAAGGCTTTTCTGTCATGTCTCCCATGACTAGAAGGATCTCCCTTCTTTTGCTATCTCCTTTTGCCATAAAGGACGTAAGCCTTCTCTTACCTAAGGGCTTAAAGAGTTGCCAATTCCCTGCTTTGGTCCACGGCATTCCCAATCGCAGATATGCTCTTTCTCCTTGCAGCTTGTCCTCATGGTAAGAATGCATGATACCTTTTTGCCCTTCAGCAGGTCAACATGGTACCTCATCCTTTTCTGTCTTTTGTCTACTTACCATGCTAGAGTCCTGAACGACTTCGGACTTGCTGATTATAGATGGATATTATCCTCTATTTCTCATGTAACCATTCTGGTTATTTCGCTAGCTAGCATCCTGGCGGATCATAACCAAGGGGAATAGATTCTCTATATATCTTCTCAAGTAGGTTGCACCTTCTTGTTTTAGATGAATCTTTCCTCTCCACATGTCCTATGTGAATACCATGCTGTAGGCATATATCTGTCTGTTTAATTACAGACACCCATATTTAGGCCTACATACTGAGATTATCTTTGTGTGTATTTTATGCCCTTCCATATCTCACTATAGATATATTCTTATATGTCTATTCATATATCTATCTATCTATCTATCTATCTATCTCTATATATATATGTATCTGTCGAGATATTCCATTATAGATAGATATGTCTCTGCATACTTATCTATCTCACTGTCTATATTCGTATAGCTTCTGTTCTGACAGAGGGATTTTTCCCATACCCCTGCTATCCAGCAGGTTTGGGTTTCTACACACTCAACCACTCCTGTGGTACTCAACAATTTTTATACCATAACCTAATGGTTTAGGTACCTCTGAAGCTCTCCATACCTAATATCTCTCCTAGCTTACCCCAGTTAGGAGAGATATTGTAGATCTTCAGTTAATCACAGGCTTAATGCCTCAGGCATTTGTCCTCTCTTCTGGGATACAAGGGTTTCCTATTCCTTTTCCCCCACAGGGACTGTGCCTATTTGTCCAAATCGGTTAGCCTTTCTCTTTTGCTCCCAAGAGTGAGTGCTCTGCTGCCAAAAGAGTTTAGTTTACCATACAGCTTTTCGTTGAAGGCCCACCGTTTTTGTACTACCCCAGTTTCCCCTACTTAGGGGTGCCTGTTGCCTTTCAGGATTTTGACCTCCTAGGTTTTCCGACAGGTTTGTTACCTCCTTCTTGCAGTGAGGTCCTCTTTACAGTTCCTCTACTGGGTTCCCAGTAGATCCATGAACCTACATATTCCTATACAATCCTGTAGCGGAGGTCCATATTGCAGTATTTTGCAATATCCTTAATAACAATCATTATCCACACATGGACTCCTCTACTGCAGTCCTGTGCTAGGTTAGCTGTTCTACAGCATCTTTTTTCTTCAACTCCTACCCTCCATCCCCAGGATGCCTGGTGTTGTGGGAAATAGCATGTTCCAACCTATGACATGCTCGGACTCTAGGCATCTCAGCTTGGGAGTCCCATATGTGAAGACTCATTCCTGCTTGTTCCTGGAGATAGCACAGTTACTTACCTGTAACAGGTGATCTCTGGGAACAGCAGGAATTAGTCTTCACAACCCACCCACCTCCCCAGGAGTTGTATCTCTATCTATCTTTCCTTTCCTTTCTCTCTCTGTCTCAGCTTTTAAACTTAACTGAGGAGAGGCAGTTGGGAAAGGCGGGAAGGCAGCACGCAGGTGTGGTGGGATGCTTCCAAAAGCTTTCTGATTGGAAGCTGGGAAGCGTTCCTGCGCAGGCTCCGTCGGTACCGACGTACCCATATGTGAAGACTAATTCCTGCTGTTCCCAGAGATCACCTGTTACAGGTAAGTAACTGTGCTTTCTCATCTACCTCTTGAAAGGTAAATGCTATCATAGTAGATTTTCTTCATATACTCACTCCAGTTATTAAATCAAATTTGATCATGTTAGGATCACTATAGCTAACTGTCCCTGACACTGCTACCTATAGCATCAAATCCCATGTTCCACTAAGAACTAGGTCTAAAATAGCTCCCCTGCTTGTTGGTTCATGAATCAGCTCCCCTATGAAGTAGCCATTAATTTATCTAGGAACTTTACTTCCCTAGTATTTCGCGACATGACATGTATACTATCATTATTGAAGTAATTTAAATCACCCATTATTATGTCTTGCCAAATTTGTTGGCTTCCCTAATTTCTAAAGCTCATCCAGGGTGATCATTTCACTAATGTATTGTGTCACCATCTTCTGTGTTAGCTGCCTCTTGTCCCAGGATGTAGAACACCACCCCATATTTTTCATGGTGGCTTGCCGCTGATGAAGTAAGGCCGGGGTCCATGTGTCTGCCACCTCATTAGCAGAAGAGCCTCAGGGTCAGCTTATGTGAAGAATTCCCCTTTCCTGCAGCTTTCCTGCTTCTACTGCTGCTTAGAGTGAAGAATGGGGTTCCCAGACTATTATCTTCTTCCGCTAAAACCAACATGGACGGATGCTGCTTTTGGAAACTATATTGCATGGCGCTCTTTGAAAGAAGGCCCACTATCTTTCCTCTACCGATGGCCTTCTGGCTGAGAAGACATTCTGCAGAATACTGACTCTCCATAGCACTTTGATTTCTTTAAATCCTCACTATTTTGTGGATCCCTTCTCTAGATTCTTGGGCATGTTGAAGCTGCTACTGAGGCATGGCAGATAATGAGCTAAAAGGTCAGCTACATATCTCCTGCCTTCTGCTGCTGGGGGTGGTCTTGACCCTGACGGTACCAGCTATTACCTCCATGGAAGTGGTCTGCACTTGCAGTCTTTGAATAAGCACGAGAGAGATTTACTTACAATGGAGGTAGTGGGCATGCAAATCTCTCTCATGCATATTCATTCAGAATATCCTGAAAACCTGTCTTGTCGAAGGCCCTTGAGGACTGGAAGTGAATGCCATTTACTCTATGGCTACTCACCAGATACCATTCTACAAATCAGCTTTTCAAAACTCACCATTTACCAGACTCTCAATAGCCCCTTTCTCTGAATCAAGCTCCAAACTGATTTTTCTGAGCGAGTAGGTTTTTGAGAGCTGTACTCCAGACACTGCTCAGAATGACAGAGGGCACAGTGTACTGCCTTCAGCTGCTATGCTCATGCCACTGAGCGTGCCCCCTCCTGGCATTGTGTCAGAGCAGCTCTTCTTCCTTCTTTTCTGCCAACTCTTTGTGGCTACATTCTGATTTCCCCTTCTTAAAAATTATGCTTTGTCTTAGCCAGCGAACTGCTACTGCTCTGTAAATTGTCTGTGTCAAGCGATACCTGTGGTATACTGCCTTGAGTGAATCTCTTCATAAAGGTGATTAATAAATCCTAATAAATAATAAATACAAAAATAAATAAAAATAAATAAAACAGTGTTACTATGTATACACAGCAGAATGTCTGTCAGAACAACAGTAATGTACTGCTGGGTATTCATTAAGTACAAATCCAGACTATTCAGGGTTTGCATTTCTGGACTGTTCTGCTGTATGTACCATACTATGAGGCATGTTTACTAAACCACGCTGCTGGGTAGCATGAAGTTCAGTGCACACCAAGTGGACCGTAGTAAAATTTACCGTGACCAAAAATGCATCCATGCTAAAAATCCTCTGCTACCCAAGCAGCATGGGTAGGGGAAGAAGCTGGGTGGTTCGGGGTGGAATGTGCACTTTGCGGGTAGCACAAGCATTTTTGACATGCGCTCACCAGCAATAACTGCACTTAGCAAGGGGGCACTTACTGACATCTCAGTTGGTGGCACTGAGTGCACCCACGCTGATCACGCCAAACAGAATGATCATGGGGGTTTTGTGAAACGTCTGCTAGCTACATAGGGACATGTTGGGCACATCTCTGTTTTGTAGCATGGGTCGAGTGCCACCACTGCTCTCATTTTCAAGGCTTCTCTCAGCTGCACTGATGTTATCATTTATCAAGATAAATGAACAAACCCGGAACCTAAGCTTAGAAATCAAAATGTACAGGTTCTAGCAGTGCAAACATTTCCCATGCACACTAAATAGCATCACAATATTGAGTGTGCACTACTACTGTGACAGGAGGTACTTTTTTTCTCTAAATCCATTCTTTTAAACTTGTTCTCTGTCTCTGAATCCTGAGAAGCAAGGAAGTATTACAGCAACCAGATGCAGCTGTTACAATACTTAAAGGCTCTGCCAGGAAATTTGGAAGACAACATCATGGCCAACTGACTGGAAAAGATCTATGTCCATACCAATATGAAGAAATGTGTTCCGATTGTGGAAATGATTGTGCAATCACTCTGAATTCACATGCCAGTAGGATTCTACTCAAGATCATTTAGTGGACACTACAGCCATACCTGGAATGAGAACTGCCTGAAAGCAAGCCGGATTCAGGAAAGGACGAGGAACAGGAGTCATTATCCCTGACGTGAGGTGGTTCCTTGAAAAGACAAAAGAATACCAAAAGGATATCTATATGTGTCTTATTAACTATATCAAAGTCTTTGATTGTGAAAATCATGAGAAACTCTGGGCCACGTTAAGAAGCGTGGTTATACCCAAACACCTGATAGTCCTTATGCACTACCTTTACATTGATCAAGAAGCAAAAGTTCAAATGGAACAAGGAGAATCAGAAGGGTTTAAAATCCTCAAAGGCATACAACAAGCCTGCATACTTTTTCCCATATCTGTTTAATTTATTTGCAAAACATTTCATCAGAGAAGCAGATCTGTATGAAGACAGCCAAAGTGTAAAGATTGGTGGAACACTCAACAACCTTTGCTATGCTGATGATACCACGTTTCTTACTGTAGCTGAAAGTGACTGGTTCTGCTCCTTTCCTCATCACCCATATGACTGCATGCTCTCTGGGTTGAAAAATAAACACACAGTGCTTCTGTTTTCCCATAGATGTAATGGTCCCTAGACCTCTACAGGACCTCTGCCTCTATCATTTCCAGTGATATTTAGCTTAATTTGAAACCAAATCAAAATTAAATATCCTTTTCTTTGTGTTTTTTATTCCATTTTGAAATGAATGCACATCCCTAATAATAAGAGTCTCTTGCAGCGCTATACCTTGAAATACTGTGCTTTTTATAGCACCAGTCAGTACTCTTTGACCCTGTAAGTTCACGCTGATTCATTTGCAGATCACAGGTTTCAGACCCACTCAACCCAGTTAAAATGCCATATTCTATAACAATGTCCCCCTTTAGCAAAAACATTTTTATTTAATATCCCTTTTATTTGTATTGCTGTATTGCAGAAGCAACTCAAGAAATACCGCAAATGGCGGTCACTGTGCCTACTACAGTATATATTTATTTTATTTATTTAGCAATTTTTCTATATCACTTTATCCACTGGTCAAAGCGGTTTACATTGTAACAGAACATATTAAATAGAACAAGGAAAACAAACAAAAGTATTCTATTCAATACTACAGACAGTGGAATCATGAATCCCCTCTGTACCTGTGAGAGAAACATGAGTGGGACTTGCACAGGCTGAAAGCACGGCCTTTCCTTTTCTCAAGGAGGATGCATTTAAGTAGATGTCATGATTGTGCTGGACTTGAAGTCAAAACAACTGCATTTTGCTTATTAAAATAAAATATAGAAAACTTCCAGCCATTGGCAGTGCTCCTTTATACTGCATTGTTTTTAGCATTTTCAATATCTTCCTGATGGAGTTTTGTTATATAGGAGATACTGCTACAGGTGCAAAATTGTTCTTTCAAGCTTGAATGAAGTTGCACATGTGCGTTAATAGCACTTAAGGCCAAAACACATTATTTTCACGCTGCTACCCCAGATTGTGGGTCAACAGCATTCTTTATTGCTTGCTAATGCCTTATTGTCTTTTAGTATACATTGGGATAATAATGGTAATTTATGCAGATATCTGGTATGCAGAACAAATAATGAGAAACACCTGCAGAATTTCCTCCTTTCTCTGAGTTCAGCAACTAATTATATTTTTAAATAATGGTTGCCATTGAACACAATTATCCAAATCACTTTAAGCAATGGCATCTTTTGAAGGTGTTTCTGATTTTTTTTAGCACAATTTTTAAACATTCTTTTATTTACATATATAAAATGGGAAAAGGAAGAACACTGAGCATCTCTGTAGCCTAAAAAACAATGCTGCTGGAAAAAATATACACACTAATCTACTACCTGTCAGTTCTTCTCTACCATGTTGAGGTCCAGAGTTCTCTGTCACACAACCTAGAGAAAGCTGGGATACATGGAGGCTCTGATCATTTTCACTGGACCCTATACGGTTTCAAACCTACCTATTTCCCCTTGGAGACCAGATAAATGACATCTCAAGACCGTGATCTCCAAAACTCATGTTTTCTTATGCTATCAAATAAAAGGCGTCACTATCTGGAAGGAAATCAGTTATTTAGACCCGTGATGTCATATTGTACTTCTAGGGGGTCATTTTGGAAGCCCTAGTCATGCTTTGTATGTCCAAAAATGGGCATAGAGACATCCAAACCACAGAGACGTCTCTAGAGCAATTTTAGAAACCAGGTCTATAGACGCCCCCAGCATGAGGATGTGCAAGTCTGAATGGGGGCATAGTGAAGGCATGGCTGGGGTGTTCCCAGGAACCGCGACCTCCCCACCTTATCTCAGAAATGTCCTTGATGTCCAGAGTTGTGTCTAAGTTTAGACCTGTTCCAGGCACAAACAGTGCTCACTTTGACTGAAAAACATCCAGAGAGTCTAGAGAAGAAAGCCCTCCATCACCCCCAGTAGTCAGCACAATTTCAATGATAGCAGCAGTGGGATTGTAACCCTGGCTTCCACACTGCTAGCCCTCTACTCTAACCATGATGTCCAGGTTCTGAAATACTATTCTGTGGATGTCTATATAGACGCCCACAGACATCCAAATTAAGAATGTCCATGTTTGTAAAATCATGCCTGCACCTGAACATGCCTGCTGTTTTTGCAGACATTCTGGCTTAGATGTCCCATATTGCACTTGGATGCCCCTTCTAAAATTCTCCTCTTAATAAATATAGTCAAATTTAAATTTATTTGAACCTAAGATATGCCATATTGGGTCAGACCAAGGTCCATCAAGCCCAGTATCCTGTTTCCAACAATGGCCAATTTAGGTCAAAAGTACCTAGCAGTTTTCCAAAAGGACACAGGTTCCACAATGCTTGTATTTGGGGTTAAGCAGTTAATTTTCCGGGTCCCCTTTAATAATGATTTATGGACCTTTCCTCCAGGAACTTGCCCAAAACGTTTTTAAAGCCATCTACACTAACAGTTTTTACTATATCCTCCAGTAACGAATTCCAGAGTTTGATTACGTGTTGAGTGAAAAAATAGTTTCTCTTATTAGTCTTAAATAGGTTACACTGTAGCTTCATTGCTTGCCCCCTAGTCTTTCTACTTTTTGATGGTGTAAACAATTGATCTAAGTTTACCCATTACAATCCATTCATTAATTTATAGACCTCTATCATATCTCCCCCCAGCTGTCTCTTTTCCAGGTTGAAAAGCCCTATCCTTCTTAGCCTCTCTTCATAGGGGTATCCTTCCATCCCCTTTACCATTTTGTGGCTCTTCTCTGTACCTTTTCTAATAATGCTATATCCTTTTTAAGGTACAGTGATCAGAACTGCACACAATATTCAAGTTGTGGTCGCACCATGGAAAGATACAGAAGCATTATAATATCCTTTGTTTTATTCTCCATTCCTTTCCTTATGATTCCTAGCATTCTATTTGCTTTCTTGGCCACTGCTGCACACTGGGTGGAGGGTTTCAACATGTTATCCATGATGACACCTAAATCTTTTTCCTGGGTGGTGGTTACTAATATGGAACCTTGCATCTTGTAACCATACTTTGGGTTGTTCTTTCCTAGGTGCATAACCTTACACTGGTCCACATTAAATTTCATCTACCATTTGAATGTCCAGTCTTTCAATTTATTAAGGTCCTCTTGCAATTTTTCACAATCCTCTTGGGTTTTAACAACTTTGAATAATTTTGTGTAATCTTCAAATTTGATTACCTCACTCATTATTCCCATTTCCAGGTCATTTATGAAGACGTTAAAAAGCAGCGGACCCAGCACAGATCCCTGAGGTACTCCACTATTCACCTTTCTCCATTGGCAAAATTGGTCATTTAGCCCTACCCTCTGCTTTCTATCTTTTAGCCAATTCCTGATCCACAATAGTACACTGCCTCCTATCCCGTGACTTTTTAATTTCACCAAGAGTCTCTCATGTGAGACCTTGTCAAAGGCTTTCTGAAAATACCTTTCAACTGAGTCCATTAAGGGTCTGATTCCTTAGCCATTCTTTTTCTTTGGGAAAAAAAGTCACTCTAATGCATCAGAACCTAAGCGAGGCATTGGTAACAAGTAAACATCGCCTTTCCACTCTGCCATGATAGTATATACAAAATATTCAATCATCTATATAAAGGTACATAGGTATAGATAAATAGATAGATATTGCCACAATAACTAAAAACTCAATTTAACACAAAATAGCAATAATTTTACAAAAAATAGAAAAATATAGGTTATGGTAGTACTTTGTTCTTGTTAATGATGCATTCTTCTGTTCGTATACCTCTTAATACTAGTAAGTTCTATGAGGGTGAAGATTCTGACAGTATATCACAGGGCACACCTTTTTGTGTCCTGTGACACAAATCCCCGAGAAATTGTGTTCACCAAAGTAATCTAAAACTACACAGTTGCCCAGAACATAAAGGACTTTGAGGGGGCAATTTATAACAGGCTGTTTAGATTTATGCGTGAACAATGCACATAAATCCAGATATTTTGGTCATATATACTCTTAAGTGGCCAATTATGCATATACATGACACGGTTGCAGTTCTGTAAGTATGCACGCACATCTGATCGTGTGTACTCATACTGTGGGCATGCATAGGTGGACAGTTTGAGTGGACAGTGGGTAGAGTGCAAAGTAAGATGCATAAATTAGAAATTATACTTTACGTGTGTTCCTTGCACATCTAGGTAGCAGCATTCAAAGCAAAGCAGGAGGAGGTGTGAGTGAATGCACTTAAATAAATGTGCATTTCTAAGCATTTATGCCCATATTTTATAACGTCAAGTGCACACATACTTCACTTTATAAAATCTGCATGAATTACACACAGAATAACACACGTTAACTAAGCTGGACCTTATTAAATTACCCTCGGGTAATTTTATAATAGGCCACCTGGGTTGAGAGGGCAAGTAGTTGCCTATGCTGAGACTATTTTATAAAGACACATAGGCATCTGTGTATCTTTGTAATGACTGAAATCCTGCTTGATCACAGCTAAAAGCAGCCGTGCATATTTACACCAGATTGCACGAAGATGCGAATGCATGTAGCGAAGGAGGGCATATCTTATAAACGACTTACTTAAGTTTATGTTTCTTAGGTACTTACTATATACAGTACTCCTCGTCATAAGAACAGCAAAAAGATGTATAATTCTTTAAAAACAATTCAAACAATTTACAGGAATTTAATTTAATAACACCACCTACACTCCACACATCCTCCATGCTTAAATATGCTTACATATGGGTCACATAAAAATATATGCATAAAAGTGCATGCCTTCCAGTCACTGCATGTACTTTTATGTATGTGATCCTTGGTTTTTTATGTGCAGTGTTTTACACATGAAAAGGTTTACAAGGTTGCCCCCAAAATTGTAGGTATCACAAACTTTCATACTCATTTACCTTAGGGATAGAGGGGATTTTGTAATTTCCTTTCTGAATACAGTAGCAAAACCCTTATTTATTCTCACATCATCTCCTACTTAGGCTACTGTAACCTGCTCCTCATGGGTCTCCCAGTGAACCATCTCTCTCTCTACTGCCATCTACTTAGAATTCGGCTGCATGGTTTATCTTCTGCAGCTGCCACTAGACCCGTATAACCCAGCTTCTCAAGTCACTACATTGGTTCTAAATCTACTTCCAAATTCTTGATACCCACCATTCCCCAAAGGAGTTGTAATGTCATGCTGTGGTGTAGTTTAACCTCCAAGTCACTACATTGGTTCTAAATCTACTTCCAAATTCTTGATACCCACCATTCCCCAAAGGAGTTGTAATGTCATGCTGTGGTGTAGTTTAACCTCCTAGCACCTGTAATTTCCTTTCTGAATACAGTAGCAAAACCCTTATTTATTCTCTCATCATCTCCTACTTAGGCTACTGTAACCTGCTCCTCATGGGTCTCCCAGTGAACCATCTCTCTCTCTACTGCCATCTACTTAGAATTCGGCTGCATGGTTTATCTTCTGCAGCTGCCACTAGAACCGTATAACCCAGCTTCTCAAGTCACTACATTGGTTCTAAATCTACTTCCAAATTCAGTCAAGTTATTGATACCCACCATTCCCCAAAGGAGTTGTAATGCCATGCTGTGGTGTAGTTTCACCTCCAAGCACCTGTAATGCTGTGGCTGTTGGCCTGCAATGCCCCCTCCTAGTGGTACTGTGTGTGCACTATAGTGATGCTTCCCAGGGGTCAGGTAGTCCCCTGGTAGCACTCTACAGCCAATAAGGGTGCACTATGAATGGGGGATCGGTAGGACGCATATGGGGTCATTTTGGAAGCCCTATTTGTGCTTCAGATATCTGAAAAAGGGCACAGAGATGTTCAAAGCACAGAGACATCTCCAGGACCATTTTAGAAGTGGGCTCTGGGGCCAGAGGTGCAGCTGGAACCTGGATGTTCCCACCTCATCTCAGAAACATCATGGATGTCCGGGATTGTGTCTAAGTTTAAAACTGCTGCAGGCATGAACAGGCATCTGAAAGTGCTCCTTTAACTGAAAATTATCCAGAGGGTGTAGTGAAGATAGCACGCCATCATCCCTAGTATTCAGCACAATGTCAACAATGGCAACAGTATAATTTGAACCCTGGCTATCCTGTTCCTAGCCCACTTCCCAAACCATTAGCTCATCCTAGACATCTAGGTTCTGCAGTGAGGTTCTGAGGACTTCTATGTAGATGTTCTCTGAAGACATCCCTATTGGGCATGTCCATATCTGTGAAATCACATCTGCACCTGGACATGTCTGCTTTTGTGTAGATGTTCTTGTTTAGATGTCCCAGATTACACTTGGACATCCTTTCTAAAATTCTCCTCATAGGGTACATTCCATGCCAGCTGCTATGGGGGTTGGAGAACACTATTTACATCTGGCAAATTAATCTGTCCTTTGTTCTTGTGCTCTGTCAAGCACATCTCCACCCTCTTGTCTTAAAGCAGCTTCCATGCTTGAATGTCTGCTGCGGAGTGCTTCTTTAGCCCTGAAGTATGGCCACCACACATATCTAGCCTGAACAGCTTATCCTGCATAGGCTCAGGTGCATGAATGGTAATTAGAAATGTTGGTAGGCCTATTCCCCACCCACTCCAGATGTACACCAGGGAATATTTTGATGCTGCAGTATGCAGAGTGCATGGCATGGGATGGCACAACGTTCTGATCCTTCATAGTTGAGTCTTATTATATACATTGGCTTATCACTTGTACAATGCAAGTAGGCATAGGCTGTGCTGGTGCCATGGACAGAATTGATATTCTACTGTAAAGCTCCTCACTACTTCTCTTCTCTACCGCTAATTCTTTTTCGCATAAACTTCTCACATTGGGCATACCACTTTTTCTCTGTGCCCTTCTCGTCAGTTGCCAACTCCTAATTCCATACTTTCATGTTTCTGTACCATACACATGGAGTAGACATCCTGATTGGTGCATCAAGCTCTGCTTCTGGCTTTATTCAAATTCTGTCAAAAAATCTACTATTCGGAGGCAGCTTTAAACTCATAACCCCTATGTTTCCTGATCCCAGCCATGTTTCTAATATAATGAGGAGCAAATGTTAGAAGCCTTATGTGTTATTTGACTGTGTAAAAAGTAGATTTACACTTATAAATTACAATGTAGATATCAGTGATTTTAGAAAAGGGGCTACTTATATGTACTGTATAAATGGCAGCAAGCACAGATTTAAAAGAAGTGTGATCCAGACATAGTTTCAATGGTCCTTCAAAGCATATATGTTTTTCTTATTTTAGAATGGCAATACACAATTTCTTTGAGGAGATCCAAGATGGTGGATGACAGCATTTGTGGCTCAGGAGCATTTTTCTGATGGGGAGGAAGAGAAAGGGGAAGCAGGGTGTGCTGCCCCAGCCTACTCTGCTTGTCTCTACTACAGTTTCAGGTCCTTTGGATGCCTTTGTGTTGCGCCAGGAGCAGCAGTCAGAACTGGGGGGGGGGGGGGGAGGGGGGACAGTAGCTCAGCTGGAGGACAATTGGAGCTGGGCAGCTTAGCAGGGATCTTACACGTCCGGAAAGCACAGCAACCTTGGAAACAGGCGTGCCTGGGATCGGCTTATGGAGACGTGAAAGCATTGGTCCCTGGAGTTAGGTGTTCTGGTGTCAGAGAATGAAGGCTCTGCTGAGGCATCAGGCTTTGGCGTCAGAAGACCCCCCCATGGATCCACAGGCCTCTGCAATGAGGCTAGATTATCAGCGCAGAACAATGGTTTCCTTTCCTTTGCAATGTCTGGTTCAGTTCACCCTGTAGTCCATTTGGCTGGCGATAAATCAACTTGGGGAGGCTTTAACTAACCGAATCGCTAGGATACAACATCAGGTGGTTTCAAACACCGAGGTTCTAATGACAACTGTGGAAGAAATGAGTTTGATTAAAAACAATTTGGAAGATGTGACTTTAAGGACTCAGCATTTAGAGACTATGTTGGATGAGTTTGTTAAAGACTCTAATCATTTGAAAGCAAGGTTGGAGAAGTTAGACAATTATATCAAGCTTACTTATCTCCATTTGGTTAATTTCCCTTGTTCCCCTGCCATATTGGCTAAGGAAATGTTAAAGTAATACTTAACTGAAATTTTGGGGGTCCCAGTAGATTCATGCCCTCCAATTATAAAATTTGCAATCGTCCCAGTGTCCAGAAGACCATGGCTAATGCTGAGGCAGCTCAGCCTGGGCAATTTGATGTATTAAATGTGTCCGAGTTGTTAGAGTCATCTGATACTTTAAGTATTAGGCCTAATTACCTTTGCTTTAATTTCTGATAGGGAAGGGCTTTTGAAGTTGCTTTTTTGGAAGAGAAACTTGATGTTAAAGGGGTGTCTTGTCCAGATTTTTCCAGACCTGGCTAAAGAAACCTGTCGCCACAGAAAAGAGTTTCTGCTACTGTGTCCTCAGGTTCTTCAGCTTGTGGGGTTGTACTTTGTAAAGTATCCAAGTAAATGTCTTGTAAACTGCAGGGTAATTCATTTATATTTCTTTATCCCTCTCATTTGATTTCCTTTTTGAATCCTAAGGGCCCCCTGGGGGGTGACTGAGTGGGGGGAGCTAGACTGTGACATTGTTATATCTGACTATAGATGTCTGCACGTTTCCTATTATAAGCTTTGATTTTCTTGTCTTGCTTCTCCTCGTTGTGGGCTAGTGGAGGGGTTGGTTGTTATAGGTTTCTGTTTATTGTGTTTCTGTGAATTGTTTTCAGATGCATCCCCCATTTCTATTGCAAGTGATGTAACTTGTGATAATATTTGAAAATTCAAAAAATATTAAATTAAAAAAAAAAGAATGACAATACACATATACCTTAGATAAATTCCCTAGCTGCCTTTACACCCATTTTAAATCATGCTAACTTTGTGTTTGGATCTGAGGTTTGGAGGAATACTTAAAGGAGGAATTGTGCTAACCTCTCTGGAGTTCAAAGTTTTCTCCCAGGGTAGAAGAGAGTTTCAGAAAATGGTTCCCTAGTTAGCTCCCTGATGGGAGTTATTTTACAAGCCTTATTCATGTTTTAAACATATATGTAGTGGCAGAAAAATGTGGAAACCACATCAACATGGAAAACGCAATTTTGGGAAGGCTGCAATTTCCATGTTTTTGGCATCAGATACAGATCAGGTTTTTCCAGAAGATGTTCCAGGGGAATTTCTGGGCACTGTCATTTGTGTGTCTATGACATATTTTACATAGGCTGGGGATGTGCAGAGCAGATTTTCTGAACACATCAATTTACAGCTGCTATAAATCACAAATAAACACTCACCTCACTCATCACTTGGGACTGCTTGTAGTTTTCGTGACTGGAGGAGCTTTGTTTGCGATTCTTTGGCTTGACTGTCAGCTGTGTCCAAATAGGCATGTTTTGGACTACCTTTTGCCCTTGAACCCTTTCTGTGCATCTCTCAAACCTATTTTCCATGCCCTTTCATAGACTCCTTAACAATCCAACTCACTGATCCCATCTCCCCTCTCCCCTCAGCCGTGCTCACATCAAACTTTCACTGTGTCCTTCCCTGGTTGGGATTTGACAGTCCTCCTGTTGGATAGTTGTTTGATGCTTTCTTTCAGTGTGTTTGTCTCTGTGTGGTTCCCTTCTGCCTCTTTGTGTGTGTCTATATTGCAGTGTGTGAATGTAGGTGCATGGTCATTGCTGTTGGTGTGGATTGAAGGATTCTTTGAGGTGGCCATATTCCTATCTGTATTTGGAGTCATGAACTGCACATATGTGGCCATCAGTCCTCCATGAGGTAGGGAGATTACCTACCACAACAGAAAAGCATTCCACTCAATGAACATGTAGGTGGTCTGCAAAACACAGGATAAAGGAAATTACTAGGTGTGAGATCAGGGAGTCAGTGGCTGTGGGAGTAGGGAGGTGGGAACCATGGGTGACCTAAACAGATGGGTTGCTCAGGCCATGCAGTATGATGCCTGCTGGGAACACAGGAGAATCACAAGGAATCATTCTTATCTGAGGATATTCAAACCAAAGACCCAATTCCTAGATCTCACAGATGAGGTGTGCCTCACCAGATCTGTGTTGACAAGGCAACCATCTGCCATCTCAACCAGGAGCTAGAGCTGCTTTTATGCTCCATGACCCTTGTCTTCCTTGCTACTGGCAGTTTCCACTCTATTGGCTGTCATAGTGGGTCTCAATCAGTCAGCCACCTGTGGCAAGGAGGCCTATCCAGAGTCCAGGGGAGGACAAAGAGACAGGAAATTCACCCTAGTAAAGGGTCCCCTTTTACCAAAATAGGGTAGGAAAGCAATAAACACCTCCAGGGATCAGAAAACTTCCACGTGGAAAACATTTCAGGCTCCCCCTAGTGGAATGAAGGGGAGAGGATACAAGGCTCAGAACCCTTTAGGAAGTGAATGCTTCAAGCACTCAGGTGCCCGGAGTCAGGCTGATTGGCGTCACCTGAGTAGGGTGGGGTTGGAGTTAGAGCCCTGGAAGTATAAACCCAGAGCAGAGTATGACTTAGAGGAAAGGAGGAGAGGAGAAGCAGGAAGCCAGGTTGAGCAGAGCAGAGGAATGGAGCTTCTAGCTGGAGAGAGTGCTGTTTGGCATGTAGCACGGCTGCAGGAGAGTTTGGAGCCAGGAACAAGAAAGACTCCAAGATCCCCCGGGAGGCTGTTAGCTGAGCATGCTGAGCAGGATGGGGAGACAGAGCCTATGCAGCTGGGAGAGCCTGAGGTGAAGCTGATTGAGGAGGACACTCCCATGGACTGTTCTTTGTGCCAAGCTATAAACCTGGGGAACATAGAGAAGGAAAGCCAGTCCTGAAAGAAGGTCTCCCAGGAAAAGGGTACCCTTATACCACAAGCAGGGTGGCTTAGAGCCCCATGTGTTTATAAAGGGGAAGTTTACCACAGACTTTAAATGTGCTTTTTGTTTGGTGCTTTAGCCAGCAAAGCTAAGAAGGGAATGCAATTAGGCTTGCTGGTAAAGACTGTGTATCCTGCAATAGAGAGAACCTTTAAAACTGCATTTTGTGGTTGGATATGTTTTGGACAATTTTTGCTTCAAAGAGTCCTGAACCAACAATCCTATGTGTGGTATGATAAAACCATTGTGTATATAAAAATAATACATTTCTATCATTTGCCTTACCTACTTGAGCCTGACTACAGCTTTCTGCATGGTGCACTCATACAGCTGAATAAGGACTACATTTCCCAGAGGGTACAATCTTTTCTGATTCAGCAAAACTGCCAGAGCACAGGTGAGGCAACCCTTTTGGCGGAGTGCTACATGGAAGCTGAATTGGCGTTTCTCCCAAAGGTGGGCCCTCCAAAAGTAGGGCAGAGGCCAGTTTTTATTTATCAGAAAAGAAACAGGGAAATAATGTAAAATGTCTTAAAACTTGTGTGTCTGCTCATGAGGGTAAGTGGGCTGAGAAAAAAAAAGTTCCTTCAATAATCCACGCCCCTCTAACCTTGAAGCAAGTGGTGGTGGCGTGACAATGGCATAGTTGTGAGGATTTTCTACCACTCAGGATTTTCTACCATCCAGGATATACACTTACAAGAGTGATAGCACAGAAGGTTGAAGGAAAAGGCAAGGTTTTTTTTCTTCGAGAGTCAACACAGGAGCAAGGTATCACCGGAGATGGATCCAAAAGAGCTGGTGCAATGGATGGCCACTCAATTTCAACGCCAGCAGGAGTTGGCCCAGCTAGCGCAGGAGAATGCAGCGGCGGCTATGAGGGAGCAGCAAAAGCCTGTCCTGGACTTAGAGGAAGCCCTTATTACTTCCCAGAGGCAAGGAACATAAACCCCGGAAGGACCAGAGATGCTGCGAATGGACAATCTAGCAGGCCCACACACCAGCGGGGCGTTTAACTTTGGAAAACTTTCTCCTGATGATGACATAGATGACTTCTAGGAGTCATTTGAGAGGGTGGCTCAAGCTGTGGGTTGGCCAGATAGCTAGTGGGCGGTGAGATTGGCAACCTCCTTAACAGGAGAAGCACTAGCCGCAAATATCAGAACAAAACGCATAGAAATAAAATTCAATTCAAGCTTTATATGGTTTTTATTTCTATGCGTTTTGTTCTGATATTTGTTTTCCATACTTTTGTCCCTTTGACTATCTTTTTTGTCTGCGATATTTTATACAAGTCTTGTTTGCATCCGTGCGATGAGTCATTCTGTTTTTAATCAATCGTTGCCATTGCTTCTCTCCATTCCACACGGTCCTCTCATGGCTCGTGTATTCTTTGTTTAACCATCTGTTCACACGTAGTAATTTAGATGTGAGATATAACACAGCTTGCTAGCCCACTCTCCACATACACTTAAAACATACAGGAGTTTACATTTGTTAACCATTAAGTATATATCTATGTACATATATGACAGCCCTGTTAGGGCTGCTCTAGTCAGGTGTTTAAATGTCATGTTTCCGAGAGGTTTTTGGCAACTGATGTGCCTACCAATTAGTATTATTTTATACTTTTTGGTAATGCATCTGTTTGTTGAGTTACCTTCAGTCTTTTATTACTGTGGTTATTTATTCTTGGTTATATTTTCAACCACACAGCTTCAAAAGCGGTAATGTTATTGTTCTTTCTTATATTTCCTAATTGTTTCCCCCCCCCCCTTTTTTTAGTTATATATCTTATGTTATACTCATTATACATCTTTAGAGTTATAACTATTTATGTTTTTATTATGTTCTAGATTGGGAAGAGTGGTTGCTCCACCCTGTAGATGTGTTTTATACACTTTCTATGTGGTTATTCGGTAATGTTTTTAACTATTCATTTTTGAATGTATTTATGTGCATATGTTTTTTTTAATTATGTATTTTTAATCATGTAATACTATTTATTTTGGCAACTGATGTGCCTACCAATTAGTATTATTTTATACTTTTTGGTAATGCATCTGTTTGTTGAGTTACCTTCAGTCTTTTATTACTGTGGCAGCTAGTTTTTATGCTTTATATTATATTGTATATATTCTTTATGTATATTCTTATATGTATGTCATTTTATTCTTTTTAGATATATATATATATATATATATAGATATAGTTTATTTATTCTTGGTTATACAGGAAATATAAGAAAGAACAATAACATTACCACTTTTGAAGCTGTGTGGTAGAAAATATAACCAAGAATAAATAAACTATGGGGGATGTTTACTAAAAGCCGCAAATGTGCGCGCCGCAAAATAGCGCACGGAAACGCGGCACTGAAACGCGAATAAACGCGTTTAAACGCCCCGCACACGTGCGTGTCACCCCCGCACAGGTACGCGGCTCACTAACGGGCCCCGTACAAGTGCGGGCCCGCAAATGTGCGATAGAGGCGTGGAACGGCGAAAGGAGGGCGGAGGAAGGCTCCGGAGGGGCGGAGGGATGGGGTCAATGGGTGGAGAGTGGGAGGGGAGAGGCTCCCCGCACAGTAGCGGGCCCGAATTTGCATGTAAAAACTACCGCGAGTGAAACACTCGCGGTAGAAAGCATTTAAAGGGAAGAGAAACCATTTCCGTCAGCAATGTACAGGAAAACCGGGGAAACCAGCAAAACGTGAGCAGTGTGATACATGTGCACAGCACAAAAGTGAAAATAAAAATAGAAAATGACCACAACAGAACTATTACAAATAGTAACTCAGCTGGGGAACAGTTATAGTGATGGGCAAATACAGAAATCACACCCAGCAAAGCTCCAGAAAAAAGAAATGAAGTTTGGAAGGGTCTACTGAGAGGAGACTCTTCCAAAAACCATTTCCACGTTATGGAGCTTTCCTGGGAGTGTTTGCTATGGTTGCCCATTAATATCACTGTTGCCCAGCGTGGTGATATTTTGTCCCACATTTCCCGTGGTCATTTCCGGGGGTTATGTGCACGTTTGTCACCAGACAGGGTGCATATGCCCACAGTAGAATTGCGTAGAGCAGGGTTTGTGACTCCATCCTGCCAGGCTTACTGCCTCCAGGGGCTGCACTGTCTCTGTGGCCAAAGTGTGGTACAGCGGACAGAGTTATTAACTCTAGGACCAGAGGGCAGAGGTTCAAAACCCAGCTGGGGCACCTGCCAGCCCAGTCCCTATATTTTACCTACCACTAAATAAAGATAGCGCAGACACCCCTGTATGCATGGGGAAAACACCCATATTTTACCCAACACCGCACACACCCCACAACAATGGGCATTACCTACAGCCAAGTCCCCCAAATGCAGTCCCATACTGCCACATTGCAATCAGGTCAACTGCTTTTTCTGAGAGAAGTTCATGCCAGCATGTTGGCGGACAAGTACATGTGGTGCAGGGGGCAGTGGCTGCTAACCACAGAAGACAGAGGCCTAGCCATGTGCAGGCTGGCACAGTCCACTGCAACAGACAGGTCCTGCCGGATCCACAGTCATGGACAGTCCAGGGAATCCAACCAATCTGTGGCTACACAGTGGTGCAGTGCACACAGACAGTGCATACAAGAACAGAAGGTCACAAGTTCAAAGCCCAGCTGGGGCTACTGCCAATCCTGCCCACATATTTTTCCCACAACTAAACAGTGATAGTAAGGACACACCTTTCATGGCGGGGACATATGCAATGGTAAGACATCTATCTTTTACCCCACTGAGCACAGAAACCATGAACAGGGGCAGTACCTAGAGCAGAATCACCCATATGCAGTCCTGGTGGGCCACACACCAGTCAGGTTCCATGCTGACACTCATACAAATGCCTGTGCTGTATATCTATGCACCACCCCCATGGCATGTAGATGTAGCCCATGCATATTCATGAGGGATAGCAGGAAAACCCGAACAGTGTGATGCAAACCTGGACTGGAGTTGGGAATCTGTGCCGTAAAGCAGCAGCCATCAAGGGCAGACACACCCACACCCACAGGCCCCATTGGCCAATGTCTCCTGGAAAGGCAGAACATTGGACCGTGCATGCAGCACCCACAACGAGCACTTGCATAACTTACCAATGTCACCCTACACCTGAGGTATACGGTACACAGCTCGGAGACGTTTGCTAGGAGCACAGGCAGGCAGTTATCCATACGTTACGTACATACTGCTAGTTGACCCCATCCAAACAATCTGTTAGGTGTTTGCGGGGCATGCTCCAGCCCTGGCCTCTGACGGTGCTTACCACCCTGGGGAGTGACCACCAGCTGTAATGCGTACCATATCCATGCCATGCCGTGCTCAGGACCGGTTTGGTGGGCAAGGCTACTTACCCCCTCAATCGTAGCACCATGATGGCAGAGGTGTGGAAGTGTGTGTCTGTCTATACAGTGGGTGTTGGCTGCAAGCCCCTTCAACAGCCCGCACTGCCAGCACTGTTGCCAGTATTGGCCAGTCAATGTGCATAATGAGGTGCAAGGTACCATGGGTATAGCCAGGGCAGGGTGACGTGGCCAGGATGCATCTGCACTGGGCATAGGGCCCTGGCAGGGACATTGGCTGGGATATTGTAGTGTCCGGCCACCACCTACACAGACAGGGTGGCCAAAGCATGTCCTTCTGGGGGATCACGCTCACCCTGACTGTGCAGTGACCACAGCATGGCTAGGCCTCCCCCATAGTGCTGTATAGTAGTTCTCTCATGTGATAGATATGGGTTTCTCTTTGGGGCCCAGTCACTGATCTATCTGCTTGCTGTGTATGCAGACAGCCCAGTTCTGGGTGCATGCATCTCCATTGGGAACATGCACTATGGACTAACCAGCAGACTGTTTGTAGCTGGTAAATGTCTTGCTATAATGGCTTGCATGGTGCAGTGGCTGTTGGCTTGCTGCAGGGGAATATCTGGTGGTGGAGTGCAGCTTACCATACCCTGGGCTTATGTCTGTCTGCTATTGTGTTATGGCTGTGTATGGAGCTGCCTGCCTGGGGGGGGGGTGGTGGTGTTCCTCAGCAGGACTGGGGTTGATGTTGCCCTCTACTGCCACCTTTGCAGGGAGGTAGAGTGTGGATCCCTTGATGGAGACCATGTTTGCCACTGGGGGGGGGGGGTGCCGGTGCCTGATGGCGGCAGACAGGGATATCCATGGTGTTTGTGCAGAAACTAGCTACCTTAACACTGCTTTGGAACGCCCGCTTGGCCTCCATCAGCCATGGCAGGTGTTGTTGACCTGGTCCTGGCCACCTCATTGCACACTCAGGGTGAGCACAGTACCCGCACGATGTAACGGTGTGTGGCTACTCTGTGCCAGTAAAACACCCGGTCAGTGCCCCCTACTAGGCCAAGGTGCTGTGTGGGTGCACCCGGTCACTTCCCCCAACAGGGCCGAGGTGCTGTGGGGGTGCATTCCCCATCTTGTGTCCATCTGCGGACAGCTAATTTGCATGTGCAGTGCATCATGGGTACGGGTGGCCTAACCCTATTCTGTTGCCACCAGCAGACTGTCTGTGCGGTGACGTGTAGGCTATCTGCAGCCAGCCAGGGGCCTGCTTACAGCTATGGAGCTGTAGCGCAATGGTTACATCACTGCCTGTGTAGCCAGAGATCATGGGTTCAAACCCACAGTGGGGCCCTTTGGTAGGGCTGTCCACAGCTTTATTTTTATTTACTGTACATATGTCTATGCCGGCAAGACCACCCTCAGCTTACTATACCCATTAGGTGCCTCTGAGGGTGCTTCATAGGGCGCCCTGTAGGCCACCTTATGGTTGCCATCCCTATAGGGTGCACTATACATTATCCTGTGTCGCAACATACATGCTGCCCTATAGGGGTCATTCAAGGGTGCCTTGGCGAACAGTGCACTGTAACATGTGCCTTATGGGCCGCCGTATGGTAACATGCTGGGAGAGTGCGTTTGCTAGTAGTGATAACAAAATATAATTATACAGCCTCCTACAGCACTCCTCAACATAATACATACTGCCTCAGCAGGCATTTTTCACTGGGCATTGTGAGGAGTTGAACCCCTGATCCCTGCACCATTGGTCAGTGTTTTAAACCATTGTGCTGTGGCTCTGTTCCTGTGCTTGTGCATCAGCGCGCCGCCTTGTGCCTATCAGCGCGCCGCCTTCTGCTGCCCAAGGGGACCAGTGCGCCGCCTTCTGCTGCCCAGAAATAACTGTGCGCCGCCTTATGCCGCCCAAAAAGCACTGTGCGCCGCCTTCTGCCGCCCAAAAGTAACTGTGCGCCGCCTTATGCCGTTCCAAATTAATTTGCCTCCTAAAACAATGTTAATCATTACAGTTACTGCCTCAGCTGACCTTTGTCGTTGCACACACTGGGGGATTGAACCCATGGCCCCTGCACCATTGGTCAGTGTCTTCACCGTTGTACCACGGCTCTGTTGTTTTGTATACTCAGCAGCGCGCCACTTTGCCTTTCCACGCGGTAATGTCGACCCCCGCACATTAGCGCGACGCACACACGTCCGGTTGCTTACTACCGTTTTTTTTCTATTTTCTGCCTGAACCGCCCACTCCTTATATGGCACACGCTCACTAGCGCGGCCCCGCACGTTAGGAATGTTTAGTAAACATGCCCCTATATCTATATATATATATAGATATAAAAAGAATAAAATGACATACATACTTTATTTTTCAGTGTTTGGGGATCTGGGCAGGGGGGGGGGGAGAATGCCATCGCGTAGGGGACGGCAGGCCAGTGTTGGGGGACTCGGTAGGGGGGAGCATAATGCGGAGGGTAGGCGATGGGGGCGGGCAGTGCCTTCGGGGGGGGGGGGCAGAAGGGTCTACCAGGGGGGCTGCAAGGGTAGGCTTGTGCAAAGGGTGGCTCATGGGGCTGGGGGCAAGGGTACTGCCGGCAGCAGGGGGGCCGGGGTGTGAGGGGGGATGGCGACAGCTTCAGCAGGGCGGCTCAGAGGGAGATCCTCTATCAGTGGGCGCAGAGGGGGTGGAGAGTTGGATCCCGGGCAGCGGGTAGGTGAAATTGGGCCACAGGAACAGGAGATGGGTATGGCTGCAAATAGGCTGTCCAGTGGGGAGGCTTATGGTGGGGGGGATGGGGGTAGGGCTGTGCAGGGGAGTGCTGGGAATTGGGCGGGGGGGTGAGGGGGGAAGGTGACAGCTTCAGAAGTGCGGCTCAGAGGGAGATCCTCTATCAGGGGGCGCAGAGGGGGTGGAGAGTTGGATCCCGGGCAGCGGGTAGGTGAAATTGGGCCACAGGAACAGGAGATGGGTATGGCTGCAAATAGGCTGTCCAGTGGGGAGGCTTATGGTGGGGGGATGGGGGGATGGCTGTGCAGGGGAGTGCTGGGAATTGGGCGGGGGTGAGGGGGTGAGGGGGCACGGTTGGTGTGGTCAAGGGTTGGTGGGGTGGGGCGGGGGGTCTGTGATGGAGGGTTGGGCCGCACCATGGCGTGGGGCCCATAGCTTTGGTCAGGGACCCCCTTTCCAGATGGGAGTCAATGGAGGTGTGGGGACTCTGGGTGGGTATGCGTCATGGGAGCATTGGCGTGGAGGAGGTCAAGGCTTATCCAGGGCCGAGTGGTTGGTGGCTTGGCAGCCGTTTGGTTCTCCTTTCGTCCCCTCTCCTCCCTCTTCTTCTTTTTTGTCTCCGCAGGTTTCCACAATGGCTCATGCTGCGGGTCAGAGTTCAGGTGTGCAGCACGCCGCAGTGGAAGGAGGGTCTGGAGCGGCATCGGGAGGATCGCAGAGGCTCGAGGCCAGCTTGGCAGAGGTCGAGGGAGCACAGGCATCGGGCTCGGGGATGCAGGATCCGGAGGTCAGGCCTGGGGAAATACAGGCTGGTGACGGAGGAGCATCCGGTGAGTTGCTGGTGAGCGGTGGGGGTGGGACGGACCAGATGGGCGGTCAAGACGGGAGTGGGCGCAAGGCGAAAAGAAAGAGTATGCATTCCAGTCGGCGTCGACACAGTTCGGAGTCTTCCTCTTCGTCCACTTCTTCCTCTTCATCATCTTCACCGGAAACTGCCCATTCAGGGCAGGGGGTTGGCCAGGTGCAAGGTGGGTCCTCTGGAGGGATGGGCACGCCTATGCTGGTAGCATTCATGGAGTTATGGGAAGGGATCCCTTGTAATTTACGGCGTAAGATATGGAAGAGGCGGTACATAGATATATTCAGATTGCTGGAGGGCAGGAGGCGGTCGGGTGAGAGTAGAAAGAAGAGAAAGGAGGATGAAAAGGCGGGTCGGATCCGGAAAGTCTCGCGGAATGTTGTAAACTGGGTCAGATCCTTTTTAAGGTTGGCAAGCGTTTGGGGTCATCAAAGTTCCGGAGGATTATTGAATGCTTTTGGCGTACGTGGACTCTATCTTGGAGGCAGAGCAGACACATGACTGTTTTGCCTGGTTGAATTACGATGAGAAGTTTCGGGAGAAGATGGAGGAGAGTAAGTGGTTGTCTTGGGGTACGCAGGATATCAATTTGTGGTTGACCCAAATGTCAGTCAGGGCGGGTGCAGGTGGAGGGGCTGGGGCGTGAGTCGTGGCAGGTAATGCAGCAGGATTGGGGCGGCCCTTTTGTGCGGGGGGGGGGAGCGGAGGGGGAGCAGGGGACATCTGTTGGCATTACAATAAGTCCTCGTGCCCTTTCCCCGATTGCAAGTTCCGACACGCTTGCTCGGCCTGCGGGAGCGGACATTCCGCGATTAAATGTTTCAAAAAAGGCGGCATCGCCCCCCCCCATCCCGGCTCACAAGTAATCTGGGTGTATCGGGGTTGTCCCCCACCCCAATTTCCCGGGAGATTATAGGGGAATGGTTGAGACTTTATCCACGGAGACGGGATAGAGAGGAGTTGGAGCGGGGATTTTCATTTGGGTTCAGTATTTCAGTGCGGGGAACTGTAGTAGGTAGGTCAGCACGTAACTCACCTTTGGTGCGGCATTTGGCGTTGGTTGTCCGCGAGAAGTTGGCGGTTGAGCTGCGTTTGGGCAGGGTTGCCGGTCCTTTTGCGGAGCCACCATTCACGAATTTGGTGGTTTCTCCATTGGGGGTGGTGCCAAAGAAGGAGTCGGGGAAGTTTTGCTTGATTCATAACCTCTCTTTTCCGCTAGGGGACTCGGTGAATGATCATATACCAAAGGAGCTGTGCGCGGTTCATTATGCGTCGTTTGATGAGGCGGTGGATTTGGTGAAATGGTGTGGCCTGGGAGCTTGGTTGGCAAAGGTTGACATTGAATCGGCTTTTCGGTTGCTGCCAGTTCATCCATCTTCGTTTCACTTGTTAGGTTTTTCTTTTGATAATGAATTCTACGTGGACAGGTGCATGCCTATGGGGTGTTCGGTGTCTTGTGCCTACTTTGAGATGTTTAGTTCCTTTTTGCACTGGAATTTAGTCCAGAGGGTGGGCTGTGGGAACGTGGTGCACTATCTTGATGATTTTCTGTTTGTTGGGGCGGCGCAGTCAGAGGAGTGTCAGCAGTTAATGGAAGGTTTTGTACTCATGGCTAGCACTTGCGGTCTCCCGTTGGCCGCCGAGAAAACGGAAGGCCCAGCCACGTGTATTACTTTTTTGGGGGTGGAACTTGATTCGGTGGAAATGGTGGCATGCCTCCCGTTGGATAAGGTGGTGAGGTTGCGGGTCCTGGTGGCTAATGGGTTGGCGTCAGCTAAGTTATCATTGCGGGAGTTGCAAGTGTTGATTGGTTCCTTAAACTTTGCTTGCAGAGTCATACCAATGGGCCGTGTTTTTATGCGACAATTGGCGGCGGCCACAGCGGGGATTCATAAGCTGCATCATCGCATCAGAATGTCCAAGGTCATGAAGGCTGACTTGAGAGTTTGGAATGTTTTCCTTGAGGGTTTTAACGGGGTATCGGTCTTGATGGAGGCGGAGATGTCCAGTGCGGATTTACAGCTCTACATGGATGTGGCTGGTAGCGGTGGTTTGGGTATTTATTTCAGGGGGGAATGGTGTGCGGCCGAGTGGCCTCCGGCGTGGCACACAGCTGGTTTGACTAGTAGCATTACGTTCTTGGAGCTGTTTCCCTTGTTGGTAGTGTTGTACTTGTGGCCTGAACGGCTGAGGAATCGCAGAGTGGTCTGGTGGTGCGACAATGAGGCCATGGTTGCTGTGATTAACCGGTATATGCCGCGCTGTGCACAGGTCGCAGGGCTAATGCGGGACATAGTTTTGGCTTGTTTGCGTTTGAATGTGTTTGTGAAGGCTAGACATATTCCGGGATGCACTAATAGAATTGGTGATGCTCTTTCTCGTTTCAAGTGGGAACTGTTCCGGACCTTGGCACCAGAAGCGAGCGACGAAGGGTTGGCGGTTCCAGAGCACTTGTGGTGGATTGGCCAGCGGAGATGGTACTGTTGCTGAAGAATTCTGTGTCGTCTGCGACGTGGTCGGCATATAGGAGAGGATTTGACACAGTGGTTGAGTACCTTGAGTCTCAAGGATGGCGGCCTGGTGTGGCCGCCGACAGTTTGCTTGGACAGTATATAGTGATAGCAAAATGCAATGGGGTGTCCAGGGCATCGGTACGGAGTCGGTTAGCGGGTTTTACCTTCTTTGCCAGGGCTGCCGGTTGGGGATCCTCAGTTCCCGTTTTTTTGGCTCAGAAGTTGTTACGGGGCTGGGAGAGAGTTTGTCCGTCTCCTGGGGACACAAGGTTGCCAGTTACACACGAGCTTCTGGTTAGGCTTTGTGCGGCACTGCCGAGTGTGGCGTCTTCACGTTATGAGGCTATACTGTTTAAGGCGGTGTTTTGCCTGGCCTTTTTCGGGGCTTTTCGGATCGGGGAGATGCTGGCTAGTGCTGGTAGGGCCACGGGTGGTGGTGGTTTGTCGAGTAGTCATGTGCAGGTCAGGAGGGGGGGGAGCTGAGGGTGAGGCTGGCCAGATCAAAGACGGACCAGTTGGGGAAGGGGTTGTGGGTGGTCCTGAATGAAGTGGTTTCCCTTCTGACTTGCCCTGTGTCGGCAGTGAGAGATTATTTATTGGAGCGCCCAGTGGCGGGTCATCTGTTTTTCCTGCATGAGGATTCATGTTGGGTGACTCGTTTTCAAGTGGCGGCGATGCTAAGGATGGCCATACGGCAATTGGGTTTGGATCCTATGCGTTTTGCGCCTCATTCATTTCGTATTGGAGCGGCAACCAGTGCAGCGGCGGTGGGGCTCTCAGAGGCGGAGATTCAGAGCATTGGCAGGTGGAGATCGCAGGCCTTTAAGGGTTATGTGCAGTTATGAGGGGACCTAGCGGTTGTGGGTCTAACCTTTGCTTTCTTTTTAGATGCTGTGCGGTGCCCGCATGGATGCTGGATGATCGGACATTCATTTGTGCATTGGGCGGGACTGCAGGCAGCTGAACGACCATTGGGTTGCAATTTAGGTCTCAACCCGGCATTGGTGTCCATACTATGGCTGGGTGAATGTGGTCTGCGTTGGCCACAGCTCTTACCTTTGCTTCGGCACCATAGTCGGGTGAGGGAAGAGCTCGCTGTAATCCTACTGCATGTGGGCGGAAATGATTTAAGTGGATGGACTTGCAAACAGTTGATTCGAGCAGTAAAGAGGGACCTGGTTGAGGTTTTTCGGCTGTTCCCTGAAGTTATTTTGTTGTGGTCAGAAATCATTCCAAGGCCTGCCTGCCGGCAGCAGCGGCGTTGGTCTCGGGGGTTGGCAAAAATCAATCGGCAGATTAGGCGGTGGGTTGGTGATCATGGGGAATATCAAATTTTGCACCCTTGGGTGGATGTTGATTGTGCAGGATTGTATCGTCAGGACGGGGTGCACTTATCCCCGGTGGGTATAGATCTACTGTTGAATGACTGGCAGGAGGCTTTGGAATGTATTGTTCAGTGGGAGTCTCGATGGTCGCAGCTTGGGGGGGGGGCGGCGTAGAGGCGTGAACATGTTCTACACCGGGTGGCGGGATCCCGGAGGTTTCCGGGGTCCGGAGCCTTAATCTGGAATTGGGGCGGGGGCGGTTGCCCCCAACCCGGATGACCCCTGGCCGGTCTTTGCTAGTAATATGGCAAGGCCGGGTAAAGGGGGGTTGGCATTTGCCGCTGGCTCAGCCGCGGCGGGAGTGGAATGAGGTCTCCTTGCTAGTGGTATGGCGGGTGAGGGCTCATTCAGCTCGGGGGTTATTATTATTAAGACGTTTATGTTTCAAAGAAATGTTTTGGAATGCTATGTTTGTTAATAAAGCTGCGACCATGCGAGCCAAACGTTTGTGTCAATGCTGGTTATTTTGAGGTTTTGAGGGGGGGAGGGATCGTAGGTTATGGGGGAGGGGGGGTAGGGGATTGTTAAGTGGGGAGGGGGGGGAGCTGGGTACCACCGGGTCCGACCTGCCTTGGTTACAGGGCTGTCATATATGTACATAGATATATACTTAATGGTTAACAAATGTAAACTCCTGTATGTTTTAAGTGTATGTGGAGAGTGGGCTAGCAAGTTGTGTTATATCTCACATCTAAATTACTTCAAAAGTGGTAATGTTATTGTTCTTTCTTATATTTCCTAATTGCTCCACCCTGTAGATGTGTTTTATACACTTTCTATGTGGTTATTCGTTAATGTTTTTAACTATTCATTTTTTAATGTATTTATGTGCATATGTTTTTTTTAATTATGTATTTTTAATCATGTAATACTATTTATTTACATGTTTGTTTTTAGACCCCCGATTGAATGCCTTTGGCCGAAACTTGTTAAGTTGGGTTTCCAATAAAGTCGTTTTTATCAACCTATGTTTGTTGGCCGTGGTTGATTTCCCTCCGCTGTACCTGCGCTGCCTACTTTAAACTCTTAAAAAATGTAATATATGAAAGATACATGTTCGATAGCTGCAAACAAGAGGAAAGTGAATCCATCAATAACTTTGGGCTTGTTTACAAAGCCGCGGTAGCGGTTCGCGGTCGTTATCGGAGCCGCGGCCCCATTGAAATCAATGGGGTCACAGCTCCGATAACGATTGCGAACCGCTACCGCAGCTTTGTAAACAAGCCCCTTTGTCACGCATTTGAGAGAAAAAGCAGCTACTCATGAGTATGGTCCACTGAAAGATGAATTTATTTGGGATCTAATAGTTCTTGGTATTGCCAATGAGTGCACACCAGAGCAAACTCATCATTCTGCCTTTTTCTTTCTGGCCCCTTCACTTTGGAATTCCCTCCCGCTCACCCTCCGTCAGGAACAGTCCTATTCTAGGTTTAAGGCTCTACTCAAAATATACCTTTTCTTCGAAGTGTGGATGGCTATCGCAACAAGCAATAGAAGAGTAACTCAGCTTCAACCAAATTTGCAGAGAACAGTGGGCTGTAGAAATGTGAGAGCACATCAAAGCTTACTGTGATATTTATTGCATTAGGACTGCATGTGCTCATCCTTAACAGAAGCACAAAAGCTTTGCAGCCCATGTAAGTACTGTGGCAATGCTCATAAACAAGCATATGGAAAAACATGTTGACTATGTGGTGACCCAAATCATTTTGCGATGGTGTGTCTTTCTAGCAAAAAGCAGAATATGGCAAGTATGCTGCATAAGCTCGAAGAGATAATGGAGTCAGATGATGCAGAATTGCTCAGTACAAATGTAACATTCTCAAAAGAGTATACTGGGGGCCTATTTAAAAAAGGAGGATGGGGCAGGTGATGAGAGGGAAAGTCTCGAAGGGTAACAGAGGAGGGAAGCTAAAAGGAGAGGAGTTTGAGAGAGAGGAAAGAGTGCAAGGTGTTGCCAAAAGGTAGATCCCTCTTCCCCCAGAACACACACACGATCCTATCCCCTCCCCCACACTACACACACAGGAACCCCACCTCTGAACGACAGACACACACCCGCAAATGCACACATGCACACACACACACAAACACACACAGATACACACTCATGGGCATCTGACCTCCACACCATAAATACACATACAGGCACTTCACCTCCACACCATACACACATTTACATGAGTACCCCACCTCCACACCATACACACATTTACATGAGTACCCCACCTCCACACCAGAGGCACCTCACCTCCATACTGGGGTTTCTACTCCCTGTGGCCTTGGGCAAGTCACTTAACTCTCTGTTGCCTCAGGAACACATAGACTATGAGCCCTTTGGGGACAAGGGAATGTATCCAATACCTCATTGTAGTGATTACATAATGTAAACTGCTTTGATTGAAGGATAAGGTGGTATAGAAAACTGGTTAAATAAATAAAATAAAAAATAAATATATGTATAGGTACTTCACCTCTGTACCACATACACACACATGTACCACAACACTGCACCCCACCCATACAAAGGCACCTAACACCACATCTCCTCCCATACACAGATAGGCACACCACCATTGCACCACACACACATACAGACACTTAGGGGTATGTTTACTAAAGTGCGGTAAACGTGAATAACGCGCGTTGTACGACGTTAACGATCGTAAGTGCAGTATAACGCGCGTAATCACGTGCCAACGACCGTTAACGTCATACTACGCGCGTTAACCGTAGTTAACGATCGTAAAGCCCCGCGGCGCGTTAAAACAGTGCAGAAGGTGGAGAGTGGGCGGAGAGAAGGGGTCAATGGGCGGAGAGTGGGCGGGGAGAGGCTCCCCTCACACTAACGCGCTGAAGTTCAGAGCTCAATTCCAACGCGAATGAAAACCTATCGTTAAAGGCATATTAAAGGGAAGAGAAAACATTTCCGTCAGCAATGTACAGCAAAACCGGGGAAACCTACAAAACGTGAGCAGTGTGATACATGTGCACAGAACAAAATTGCAAATAAAACTTTAGAATGACCACAAGAAACAGTGTAAAAATTATAATTCAGCTGGGCAACAGTGATAGCAATGGGCAACAATAAAAAACACTCCCAGGAAAGCTCCAAAAAAAAGAAATGATGTGTGGAAGGGTCTACACTCCGTAGACCCTTTCAAAAATCATTTCATTTTATTGGAGCTGTCCTGGGAGTGTTTGTTAATGTTGCCCAATGATATCATTGTTGCCCAGCTTGGTTATGGGTGTGTGCCCCTTTTTCTGAGGTATTTTTTGAGGTTTATGTGCACGTTTGTCTTCATACAAGGTAAATGAGCCCACAGTAAAATTGTGCAGAGCAGGGTTTCCGACTCGTCAGGCCAGTTTTCCTACCTTCAGGGACTGCACTGTCTCTGTGGCCACAGTGTGGTGCAACAAACACAGCCAGCATCTGTAAGACCAGAAGATCACAGGTTCAAATCCCAGCTGGGGCTCCTGCCAACCCAGTCCCCATAGTTATACCCACCACTAAACAGTGATAGTAACAACACTCCTTTATTGCAGAGAACATACGCATGGTCAATACGCCTATATTTTACCACACCAAACACAGACACCATAAACAGGCGCATTACCTAGAGCAGAGTCTCGCAAATGCAGTCCTGGAGGGCCCCACACCATTCAGGTTCCATGCTGCCTCTAATAAAGATGCCTGTGCTGCATATCTATGCACCACCCCCATGGCATGCTGATGTAGCTCATGCATATTTATGAGGGACAGCATGAAAACCCGAACAGTGTTTGGAACACCAGGACTGGAGTTGGGAAACTCTGCCGTAAAGCAGCAGCCAACAGGGCCGGACACACCCACACACACACCCACAGGCCCCATTGGCCAATGCCTCCTGGAGAGGCAGGGCATTGGGCCCTGCCTGTATCTCCCAATACTAGCAGTTGCATACCTTAGCAATGCCACCCTCCACCTGGGTATATGGTACACAGCCATCACATGTTTCCTATGATAACTGGCAGATATCAATTCCTACGTTAAGCACATTTTGCTCATTGAGCTCCACCATAACAATCATTCTGATGTCTGCGGTGTGTGCTGCAGGTCTGGTCTCTGACAGTGTTTACCACCCTGGGGAGTGACCCCCAACAGTATTGCGTACCATATCCATGCCTGTACTGTGCCCAAGGCTGGTGTGGTGGGTATGGCTGCTGAACCCCTCTATAGTAGCACAATGCTGGCATAGGTGTGGGGGTGGCTGTCTGTCTATCCAGTGTGTGGTGGCTGCAAACACCTTCCACAGCCCACACTGCCAGCAATGTTGCCAGTATTGGGCTGCCAATGTGCATAATGAGGAGCAAGGTACCATGGGTATAGGCCGGACAGGGTGGCCTGGCCAGGGTGCATCTTCACAGGGCATAGGGCACTGACTGGGACATTTTAGTGCCTGGCCACCACCTACACAGACAGGGTGACCTCAGTATGTCCTGCTGAGAGATCACTCTCACCCTGACTGTGCAGTGACCACAGCATGGCTAGGCACCCCCATAGTACTATATAAAATTTCTCTCATGTGATAGATATGGGTTTCTCTTTGGGGCCCAGTCACTGATTTATCTGCTTGCTTTTGTATGCTGACATCCCAGTTCTGGGTGCATGCATCTCCACTGGGCACATGCACTATTGACTAACAAGCAGGCTGTTTGCAGCTGGTATGTGTCTTGATGGAGTGGCTTGTAGGGTGCAGCGGCTGATGGCTTGCAGCAAGGGAATATCAGATGTTGGTGGTGTGCAGCTTAGCATATCCAGGCCTGATGTCTGTCTGCTATTGTGTTATGGATGTGTATAGAGCTGCATTGACTGCCCTGTGGGGTGTCTATTCCTTAGCAGGACTGGGGTTGATGTTCCTCTCTACTGCCACCTTTGCAGGGAGGTAGAATGTGGATCTATTGTTAGGAGACCCTGTTTGCTGCCCTGGGGAAGGGGGGTGGTGGTCCATGGGGGCTACACCTGACTGAAACAAACAGAGATATCCAAGGTGGTTTCTGCAGAAACTACCTATCTCACACATTAACACTGCTTTGGACCTGTGTCATGGTCTCTTTCAGCCATGGCCGGTGCTGTGGACCTGGTGCTGGGCGCCTCACTGCACCCTCAGGGTGAGCACAGTACCCACACAATGTGACGGTGTGTAGCTACTCTGTGCCAGTACAACACACGGTCAGTACCCCCGTACCAGGCCGAGGTGCTATGGGGGTGCACATGGTCAGTTCCCCCTACCAGGCCGAGGTGCTGTGTGGGTGCATTCCCCATAGTGTGTATCTGTGGACAGCTGATTTGCATGTGCAGTGCATCATGGGTGTGACTGGCACAATCCAACCATGTGAAAATCCAGCACCTGCTCACAGGCTCTGATAAACCATAGGCCATCACACGTACATCTGTTAGCATAATGCATTGGTGCAAGACACCTTAAAGAGTCTGTAATATAAGGTGCCCACGTTGGTAAAAACATACGTACCCACGCACGATTGTACGCACAGGGCTACGCACGTACCAATGCACGCAGCCTCGCACGCACCAACGTATGTGGCAAGGCACACTCCGAGGGTGTGTTTCTGACACCACTACTCAACGTAAAGAAAAACATGCCTCCTTATTCCCTATGTAATGTACAGGGTGATGCCTGGGCCAGCCTTTTGCGTTAGGCACACTGGGGACTCGAACCCATGCTGCCTGTAACAGCGGTCAGTACCGTAACCATTGTGCTACAGCTCTGTTTCAGTGCTTTGTGTCTGTACGCCTTCTTACGATTAATACGCAGTAACGCGCCACGGCGCCCTGTAACGCTCGTTAGTTTTTGGAACGCGCGTTAGTGGTAACGATGTACCGCCCATGTCCTTATTTGGGGTTTCTGTCACTACCGCGGCTCCTAACGCGAATTGCACTAACGCAGTTTAGTAAACATACCCCTTAATATCTGAAGCTATAACGTTTGTTATCTATAAGATGCTTCACAATATAGTAACTCTGATGCTAGTCTTGTGAGACTTGAGAACATGAGACTATCATGAGAGACAATTGGGGGAGGGGGAGAGGAAGTCACAAGCATTGGCCCTTAAGATTTTGGCCTAGCTCCTAAATCCACACAAAATTTGTTGAGGCCTTCCAGAGAGGCACAGCACATTTGGAATTTTGGTGCCGGTTATAGGCTACACAGCTGCACAAATAAAGGCTTGCCCCTTCTGCTTTTATGTTTGCTAAGGAGTTACATGAGGCACAGTTATCTCTGATTCTACATGCATGCAACACTGCCTCTCCCCATGGTCTGCCTCCTCCCTCGATCCTGGTGATTCTTGTTCAGAGATGGGCTGCAGGGAGAGCCAGCACTGTACCTAATAAGCGACGTGACTGCCTCTGAGGAAGTGGCACTGAGATCGAAGGAGGGGAAGACTATGGGGAAAGACTGCACCGCCTGCATGTGGGATCAGAGAAGCTTGTGTGTCTCATGCTACTGCTCAGCAAAGGTGAGGTAAAGTATCACCTGCTTCCACTATTTCTTGTGTTACACTGCATACAGAGCCTGGCTTGTTGGGGTTTCAATTTAATTTTATGTACATATTTCTATTTCAAGTTTATTATAATATATTCTGTATTTGGTGAGGGTCTAACTGTGTTTTGCCTGTGTGACTAAGACCAAGTGTTCTGTTATGATGGAGTTTCTATGTAGGATCTGTAGTGATCTGGCTTGTTCAGTTTTACAAATAGGTGAAAGGATGGTCTAAGGCCCACTGCAATATTTATGTTGCTGCTCTTTTCTGGGTAGGTTCCTTATTGCATTCATTTTAGAAGCTGGTGTCATTATGGCATGGTAAATTTGCATTATAGGTCTTCAGTGACTTTTGAAGGGTTTTGTGTTAGTTCACAATCTGCCTGGTACTCGAGAGGCTGTTAATGACATCACACTGGAATCAGATTTTTTTTTTTTTGTAAGTTGGGTTTGATTGTGAAATGTCCTAGTTCTGCTCACACTTTCTATTGGAGGAGTAGTTTCATTGGATGCAAAATAGATGCTCACAAATAAAAAGAGAGAACCATAGCAGTTTTAAATGCCAAAACACAATTTATTTTGGTTTTAGAAATTGTGCTGTAGTTTTCTTTTTCTTTTTGTCCCTTGGCATGTGAGCAACTTATATCTTCTTTGTTTTTTGCAGAATACATATTTACAGGTATCAGTAGTTTTTTAATCTTAGGGGTATGTTTACTAAAACCCCGCTAATGTGCGGGCCGCGCTAGTGTGTGGGTGCCATATAAGGAGTGGGTGTGTCTGGCTGAAAAAGAAAATCCGGAATTTACATATGCGCTAAGGTACACGGCGCCCATGTGCGCCCCGCACATTAGCGCATGAGATAGCTGCGCGGGAGGCATAAGTGGCGCGTTGATGTGCATACAGAAAAGCAGAGCCACAGCACAATGGTTAAAGCACTTACCAATAGTGCAGGGATCAGGGGTTCAATCCCCCACAGTGCTCAATGAAAACAGCTGGCTGAGGCATTATTTTAGGAGGCATATAAATAATGGGCAGCATAAGGCTGCGCGCAGATGTGCATTAGGCGGTGCGCTATTGATTTAGGAGGCTACTTAATATTTGGAGGCATAAGGCGGCGCGCTGATGTGCAAGCACAGGAACAGAACCACAGCACAATGATTAAGACACTGACCAATAGTGCAGGAAGCAAGGGTTCAATCCCCCACTGTGCCCAATGAACAAGGCTGGCTGAGACATTACGTATTATGGGGAAGTTTGCTTTAGGAGGCATTTATTTTTATTGTAATTATCACTACTAGCAAACGCACTCTCAAAGCGTGTTAACATAAGGCGCCCTATAAGGCACATTTTAAAGTGCACTGTCCGCCAAGGCACCCTAGAATGTTGCTTATAGGGAGCTTTAGAGGGTGCCGTATGAGGTACCGCAAGATCAGAGTACTGTTTTTGATGGCAGCACTGTGCAGTTTAAGGAATGAAAGGCATAAGTAGGTACGCTGACATGCAAGGAGGAGTAGCCGTGGAGCACAATGGTTAAGGCACTGACGGCTGCTACAGGGGTCATGAGTTTGCACCCCAGGGTGCCTAATACGTAAGGCTGACTGTGGCATCAGCTTTGCAATGTACATATCTTTTCCTGTAGCACCTTATTTTTATTTTATTAATTGCTGCCAGAAAACACGCCCTCACGAGCCGTAATTGAAGGTGCCGTATAAGGCACCCTATAAGGCACTCCATAGGGCACATTATAAAGTGCACTGTCTGCCACGGCACCCTAAAATTTCCCATATAGGGCACCCTATAAGTTGCATCACAGAATAATGTATAGTGCACCTTATATGGACAGAAACCATAAGGTGCCCTATAGGGCATCCTATAAAGCGCCCTCAGAGGCACCTTTATGGGTACAGTACGCTGAGGGTGTTTTTGCTGGCATCAAAATATGTACATTAAAAAAAGATAATGCTTTGGACAACCCTATCAAATAACCCCACTGTGGGTTTGAACCCAGGACCTCTGTCTTCCCAGGAAGTGACGTAACCATTGGGCTACAGTTCTATAGCTGCTATCAAGGCCCTGGCTGGCTGCAGAAAGCCTGCACGCCACCACACAGACAGTCTGCTGTGGTCACCAGGATAGGGTTATCCCACCCGTACCCATGATGCACTGCACATGCAAATCAACAGTCCACAGATGAACACAAGATGGCGAATGCACCCCCACAGCACCTCGGCCTGGTAGGGGGTAGTGACCGTGTGCACCCACACAGCACCTCGGCCCGGTAGGGGCTACTGACCGTGTGATTTACTGGCACAGAGTAGCTACACACCATCACATTGTGCGGGTACTGTGCTCACCCTGAGGGTGCGGTGAGGCGCCCAGGACCAGGTCCACAACACCTTCCATGGCTGAAAGAGGCCATGCCGGAGGTCCAAAGCAGTGTTAATGTGTGAGATAGGTAGTTTCTGCAGAGACACTTTAGATATCTCTGCCTGTCTCAGTCAAGCATAGCCCCCAGGGCCAAGGGTGGCAAACAGGGTCCCTTATCAATAGATCCACATTCTACCTCTCTGCAAAGGTGGCAGTAGAGGGGAACATCAACCCCATTCCTGCTGAGGAACAGACACCCCACAGGGCAGTCAATGCAGCTCTATACACATCCATAACACAATAGCAGACAGACATTAGGTCTGGATATGGTAAGCTGCACCCCACCACTGCCTGATATCCTCCTGCAGCAAGTCATCAGCCACTGCACCCTGCAAGCCACTCCATCAAGACACATACCACCTGCAAACAGTCTGCTAGGCAGCTCATAGTGCATGTTCCCAGTGGAGATGCATGCACCCATAACTGGGATGTCAGCATACACAGCAAGCAAATAAATCAGTGACTAGGGCCCAAAATGAAACCCATGTATATTACATGAGAGAAATGCTATATAGCACTATGGGGGTGCCTAGACATGCTGTCATCACTGCACAGTCAGGGTGAGAGTGATTCCCCAGCAGGACATACAGAGGTCACTCTGTCTGTGTAGGTGGTGGCCAGGCACTACAATGTTCCAGCCAGTGCCCTATGCCCTGTGCAGATGCATCCTGTCCAGCACACCCTGTCCAGGCTATACCCATGGTACCTTGCTCCTCATTATGCACATTGGCAGGCCAATACTGGCAACAGTGCTGGCAATGTGGGCTGTGGAAGGTGTTTGCAGCGACCACACACTGTATAGACCAGTGGTCCCCAACCCAGTCCTATGGGGCCCACCGGCCAGTCAGGTTTTCGGGATATCCCTAATGACTATGCATGAGATATATATGCATTAGAGATATCCTGCCAACCTGACTGGTTTGTGGCCCTCCAGGGCTGGATTTGGAGACCCCTGCCTTACACCTCTGTCATTTAAGATTGTGAGTGGGCAAGGTACAGATGTCCTAGACATCGAAAGGGTATATAGAATGTGTCACATTCCTCCTCGATTCTCACCACCACCAAAAAGTTGTCTAATAGACAATTTTTTGGTGGTGGTAAGAAGTGAGGAGGATTGTGACAAATTCTATCTAACCTTTTTGATGTCTTGGACATCTGCACAGTCAGCCTTGGTTGGGTGATGTGGAAAAGGAAGGCTGAGGACGTGGGAGTTGGGGGCGCCTTTGGGGATGATGATCCTGCAGGTGGCAGCAGCACACCAGGCCATTCTTGGGCCCAATTTTGGTTACTGCGAGAATATTTTTTTCCCGCTGCCCAGAATCAGGTCCAAATGGGCTCATCTTGCTTGGGGCCGTCCAGATGGACTGGATGTGCACTTATCTGAATCGGGCTCCACGTATTCCAATGAGCCTGCCCCCAGAATGCCCCAACCTGCTCTCCCCATTGAACACATAACATTATAAAGTTTTTCTGTTCATCTTTTTATCCCAGGTCCTACGTATGTGGCTTGGCATGTTTTATGGCCTCTTGTAAGTGTCTCCTAGTTATAAATAGTTGTTGATGACTCATATTTTTTTATTCCCTTTTACCATCATTTGTTTCATTTCCTCAGCTTTTCCTTCTGCCCCTTGATGTTTGTTGTTAGGTGGAATATTATGTATGGAGGAATATTATGTATATATACAAAGGAATTTCATATATGTATCAGACATATCAGGGTTATTACAAGTATGCTTGCCAGTGTAGGCCACAGGTCATTTGCCAAATCTGCAGAAGTAGTCTGTTAGCTTGTTTACTATGAAGGTAGGACACAGGTCATTTGCTAACCTTGCAGAAAAAGCATTGTTAGCTTAGCCTTGCAAAAGCAATACACACACATTGTATGGAGAGAGCAATCAAGACAAGATATGCTAATTCCTTTTCTTTCAGATCCCCTTTTTGGAGGCTCTGTAACGATAATCTTTTAACTCTGCAAACAGCTGTGCAAAGATGACCTCTTGCTCAAATATAATTCAGCCTTGCATCTGTCTGTAACTTTCTGTGACGTATTTGGTTATGACATATTTGGTACATCTTTAGGCTATATAAGCTAATGTATATCCTGAATAAAACCGAGCAGCTTATAACATACCTATGTATTATTTGCTGTTCTAAAGCGCTTGTACTGAGAAGTAGGATTCAGGGAGACAAAACCAATTCATAGCATAAGCATCAAGCATCAGTTGTGGTTACTGAGAGAAAATAATATCAGTTGGAGTAACTGATATATAGAATAAAAGAACCCAATATATTCTGATAGCAACAGTTTTGGTGTCAGAAGTGGGATTCGATGGATTGGGTAAGTAACATATTGTTATTTGTCTGGTCCCACTCCTCAAATTCTCACTAGAAGAGTAGTTGCGGTAGCCCTCGACCAATTTGGCCTTTTGTACTGCGATAGTACCTGTCTCCCGGAATCCTGTGTCTTAGTTTATCTATGTGCCTGTAAGATGCCCCCAGTCTCTGGCGAGGGTAAAACCATTGACCCAGAGTCCCTGGAATGCAAGTGACAGGCGGTGTTTTTTTATTTGTCTCTCTATTCTTCCAAGTCTTTCCTGTCTTCTTTAGATAATGGGAGGGTCCCTTGGTAAGGGGGACCAACCCACTAAACCTTCTATAAAATTTTAAACAATGAAACATCTCCCAGGGTCTGCTGTAGCATGCTCATCCATTAATTGTGAACTAATGTGTTTGGACAGCTAGTTCTTTTCTTCCTGCCTGTATGAGTTTGTATCATAGCATGGAATGGATTTTCTGAGTCAATGGATTGGGATCAGAATGTATTGTACACTGAAGTAAGAACCTTAGAAGCAGACTGTACAGATAAGAAGCCTGGCAGTGTTTTGTGTGTTTACATTTATTCTGTACTGCTAGCTACTCTATGCAGTCATATGGCTGGAAGACCTTGACTGCATGTTTTGTGAGACAACTTCTCTTAAAACAAGAAAAAAAATAGTTTATAGTTGAAGTACATCCTGAATGTTGCAAATTATTTTCTTTTTCCCTGTGAATATATTATAAGAACAACTTTTGATTCCAATTGGCAGTAGAATCATTGAGAAATAAATCTGCATGATCATAATTTCATTATGTTTAAGATTATTTAGATTTGATAAGTGTGATAGAGGAGGATGAAAGAACATTAGCTATTTCTTTATTTGTGTGCAGTAAATAAGTTTAATCCACATGTGTAAGTTTTGTTTTCTAGGTTAGGGATCTGAGTATATCCTGGTTAAGAAAAAATTGTCTGCTGATTTCTGTGTATCAAGAGATTAAAATAGCAATGCCCAGGTCTGTTATGATGTTTGTGCTGATAAAATGTTAACAAAGAGAAGTTGTAAACAATGACAACTGAATTTCTATGAATGTATTACCTTTTGAGAAGCTAATTTTGGAATTCTATGTAATGACCTATATGTATTTTTATCCTTTTTGTTTTGTGTCCTGATGTCCATCCTTTGTGAGCTGAGATATCTATGTTAATCAATATTCAGAGTATTGTGAGTTAAACCATGAAATGAGAAAGTTTAATTTCCAGATCCTAATGTGAGATTTTACCCTTGCTCAGTCTGTTTTCTTAAACAACAAGCAACATGTAAATTTGTTCAGTTCAAATAATTTAAAAAACAAAAAGAGGAAGTGTTCTCTGGTATTGCTTTGGCTGCATTGTAAAAAGCTCAGTGCTATAAAAAAGAGAAGTATGTGCCATCCTGTTTCCTCTCATGATTGTGGATTGATAAACAGAACAGCAGCACCCTATTTGCTGTGTGCGAATTATACCTATTTTTTTTTAAAGAAAATGTACTTTTGTTTTGAAAACATTCCTGATTTCATTTTTGGAGGAACAACTAAGAAAAACCAGATATATGTTTAAATACTATGATTATATCTAGTTTATTCTTATGCATGTATGTTACCAAATGTGATCCTTATAGTACTATATTTATGCAGATGTCCAGTTTATAGATAAGCAATTACAAGATGAGTAAACATTACTGTTTCTTTTGAACTTGCATTGCCCTTACGTTAGCTGGAATTTTGGACAGAGGCTGATCTGAAATTGCTTTGTTCCCAAGCATAAAGATCACATTTAGTGAAAAGATGGAACTGAGTTCCCAGAAAATATGAGAATATTTGTAATGTTATTTACAAATAAAACAATAACACTAACTTGAGCTGATTCGAGAAAACAAAATCTTGCTTGTCAGCAATGACCCAGGAGAGGTTTGGGAAAAAGAAACAGAGAGAGAGAGAGAGGCAGAAGGTGAGGCCACAGTCTAGGAAAAGGCAATAAATATGATGGTGCTAATGTGGTGATCTGAGCCACTGGAATTCTGACTACTCTAAGGGGTATGTTTACTAAACTGCGGTAATCGTGAATAACGCGCGTTATGTAACGTTAACGATCGGTAGCGCATCATAACGCGCGTTATGACGTGCTAACGAGCGTAATGCTCCGCAGCGCGGTAAAACACAGCAGAAGGTGGAGAGAGGGCGGAGAGAAGGGGTCAATGGGCAGAGAGTGGGCGGGGAGAGGCTCCCCTCACACTAACGCGCTGAATTTCAGGGCTGAATTCCAACGCGAATGAAAACCTACCGTTAAAGGCACATTAAAGGGGAGAGAAACCATTTCAGTGTCAGCAATGTACAGCCCAGGCAGGGAAACCAAAAAAAAAAGTGATAAGTGTGATACATGTGGACAGAACAAAAGGGCACAGAAACACTGAAAATGACCCCAACAAACTGGAAAAAAACAATAACGAAGCTGGGCAATAGTGGTATCAATGAGAAACATCAAACCCTCCCCCCCCCCCCCCCGAGTAAGCCCCATAGAACAGATATAAATCGTGGAAGGGTCTATACGCCGTCCCCATACAAGTTGAATGAGCCCACAGTGACATAGCGCTGCTCAGGGTTTTCCCCACCATCGGACAGGTGAACATGTCCCGCAACATCAGGGTGGGCATGTCGGAACGGCAACTGGACAGATGCCGGAGAAGGGGATACAGAGGGCCGCAGGCGGCACATGCTGTGGTGCAGCTGGGCCACAGTGCGGACTAGGGTGATGCCTAGGTGGCCCATACGAATGCTGAAACAGCGGAGCAGCCAAACAGTAACTGCTGAAGGCCAAACATGGGCACGAGTGGGTTTCCCAAAGTGTCACAGGGGATAGTACCCAACAGCTACCCCCAAGGGCACGGAACATTGGCAGGCGGGGCTGGGGTGGAGCGTGGACATCTATGCAGGCACCCCTACCCCAGAATCTGCAACATATGCAGCCACCTACCTGCACACTGGATGGCCTGAGACTGCGCACCACCAGCTCCACCAGCAGAAGGGCATGTCAGCATGGTGGCTGAGGAATACTGGTGGTGGAGGGGGCAGTGGCAGCTGCCCAGAGCAGACCGTGGCCTAGCCCTGTGTAGGTGGGTGCCATGCACTGCAACAGACAGGCCCTGTCTGACCAAGAGTCATGGTATCACCAGGGAATGCACTATCTCTGTGATAACATGGTGGTGCAGTGCACAAAACCAGTGTGTTTAGAAGCAGAAGGTCACAGGTTCAAGTCCCAGCTGTGGTTTCTGCCAACCCAGTCCTCATGTTTTACCCACTACTATAACGTGCTAATACAGACAGAAACTTTCGTGCAGATGACGTAAACATGCCCAAAACACCTACATTTTACCCTACAGGGCACAGACACCATAAACATGCACATTAACTAGAGCAGAGCCTCCCAAATGCAGTCCTGGAGGGCCAAACACCATTCAGGTTCCATGCTGCCTCTGATAAAGATGTCTGTGCTGCATTTCTATGCACCACCCCCATGGTATGCAGATGTATCTCATGCATATTCATGAGGGATAGCATGAAAACCCAAACAGTGTTTTGCAGCGCAGGAATGGAGTTGGGAATCTCTGCCGTAAAGCAGCAGCCAACAGGGGCAGACACACCCGCACCCACAGGCCCCATTATCCAAAGCCTCCTGGAGAGGCAGGACTTTGGGCTCTGCGTGCATCTCCCAATACTAGCACTTGCATACCTTAGTAATGCCACCCTAAACCTGGGAATATGGTACACATCTATCAAAAGGTTGCTATGATTACTGGCAGATAGCAATTCCTAGGTTAAGTACAATTTTCGGAGTGAGCTGCATCATAGCAACCTTTCTGATGTCTGTGGAGTGTGCTACAGGTCCTGTGTCTGACAGTGTTTACCAATCTGGGGAGTGACTCCTACAGTATTGCGTACCATAGCTATGCCTGCACTGTACCCAGGACTGGTGTGGTGGCCTGGGCTGCCCAACACCTCTATAGTTGCACAATGCTGCCATAGGTGTGGGGAGTGTGTGTCTGTCTATCCAGTGTGTGGTGGCTGCCAACACCCTCCACAGCCCACACTGCTAGCACTGTTGCCAGTATTGGCCTGCCAATGTGCATAATGAGGAGCAAGGTACTGTGGGAATAGCCTGGATAGGGTGGCCTTGCCTGGCCGCATCTGCACAGGGCATAGGGCAATGGCCGGACATTGTAGTGTCCGGCACCACCTGCACGGACAGGGTGGCCATAGCATGTCCTGCTGGGAGGTCACTCTCACCCTGACTGAGCAGTGACCATGGCATGGCTAGGTTCCCCCATAGTGTTATATAGCATTTTTTTATTTTTTTATTTATGGGTTTTCTTTTGGGGCCCAATCACTGACTTATCTGCTTGGTGTGTATGCTGATATCCCCGTTCTGGGTATATGCATCTTCTCCAGGACCATGCACTATGGACTAGCTGGCGGACTGTCTGCAGCTAGTATGTGTCTTGCTGGAACACTGTGCAGGTTGCAGCGGCTGGAAGCTTGCTGCTGTAGAATGTCAGATAATGGTGGGGGGCAGCTGAGCATTTCCAGACCTGCCATCTGTCTGCTATTGCGTTATGGATATGTACTGCTCTGCATTGCCTGCCCTGTAGGGTGTTTGATCCCTAGCAGGACTGGGGTGATGGTCCCCTCTACTGCCACCATTGCAGGGGGGTAGAAAGTGGATATGTTAGCGAGAGATCCTGTCCTCCACCCTGAGCCCCAGAGGGTGGGTTGGGGGGTGGTATGTAATCTCCCTGGTAACCACAGCAGAATGTGGGTGTGGTGCCATGCAGTCCTCCTGTAGCCAGCTGGGTGTTTATTAGCAGCTCTAGCCCACTGGTTACTTCACTGCCCATGGAGCCAGAGGTCATGGGTTCACAACCCACAGTGGGGTTCATCGATAGGGCTGTCTTAGGCATTGTCTATTTTTATTGTATATTAGTGCTGCCAGCACAACCACCCTCAGGGTACTGTCACTTTAGGGTGGCTCATAGGTCGCCCTATAGGGTGCCTCATACGTCGCCCTATAGGGCGCCTCATACGTCGCCCTATAGGGTGCCTTATACGGCGCCCTATAAAGCATCTTATAAGGTGCCTTATATGGTGTCCTATAGGGGATATTATAGGGTGCCTTGGCAGACAGCGCACTTTTTAATGTGCCCTATGGAGTGCCTTCTAGGGTGCCTTATGTGGCACCTTAGGTTACGCCACTGTGAGGGTGTGTTTGCTGGCAGCACTATTAACGTACAACTCAACTTCCTCAAGCCCAATACTTAACCCTTTCCAGGCCAAGCCCAAATCTTTCGGGATCCAAACATCTGCTTAAATATTCCTATCAAATGGTATATAATACATGACCATGGCAGAGGGAACGTCACTATTGGAACATATTGAATAAGACGGGTACAATTTTCCTGACATATGCAAACATTAACCCGGCTGCAGACTAAAATATTATAGTAGGCTTTCAAAGGGTTACACATGACGCCTCAGCCAGCCTTATTCATTAGACACATTGGGGAATCAAACCCATGACCCTTGTACCATCGGTCTGTGTAGTAACCATTGTGCTACAGTTCTGTTTCTGTAGATGGGTGTCTACGCTCCTTCTTACGCTTAACGAGCAGTAACGCGCCCTGTAACGATCGTTGCTGCACGGCGCGTTATAGCGCGCGTTATCACTAACGATGTACCGCCCATGTCCTTTTTTGGCATTTCTTCCACTAACGCAGCTCCTAACGCGAATCACACTAATGCAGTTTAGTAAACATACCCCTAAGACTCCTTGAGGACCCACAAGGCATGAAGAACATGAAACTTGTACATTTATGCCTCTGCAGAGACATGAATAGGCAGGGGAGAGTAGGCCAAGAAGAACCCGAGGAAGTATCGCCATGAGGCCCAACCACAAATGCCTTGTACCTTCTTAGGCCTCTCACCTCAAAAGGATCTCTTTTGACACCATAACTAATGAGTAGCTTACACAAATCGCTACCAATGTACATTAAGTGCAAAGCCTCCATGTTAGCTGTTGGAGGCTTAAGCTGTATGTTCCTGGCAGTTAATAAGCATTGGGGTATTCTAACAAGCATCACAGCAATATGGGGGCACCTACTATCTGTTGTATGGGAAGTTTCCTAAAAACCTGAAGCAGAGAATTGGACTCACGGGCTCAAAATGTGCCACGTCATACGGACGCTTCCTGGATTTTCTACTGAGCTGCGCTCTTTGAGATAAGTGCTATTATATACTTCATGAAAAAATTAAGAAGTTCTTGTTTTTGACTTTAATAAAAATGATTAAAAGGGAGCTTAACAACTAGTGGGTGAATGAGTTCCCCTCTTTGATAATAACTCCGACATATTTGTATGTTTTTGTAGTTGCCTTTTAACTGAAGGGCTTTTTGTTTTTTATTTATTACTTGTGCCTTGCTGGTTTCTTCTGGGATGTTTTGGATTTGATTGCATCAGAAGTAAAACATAAAAACTTCTCAAAGAGGAATTTTATTTTATATTGCAAGGATAGAACCCCAAGGGGATACAAGGATCTGAAAAAATGCCTAAACCTTCCGTTGTGCCAGCCATATACCAACAAACATGAATAGAGGGTTAACTCAAGAGGTAATGGTCCCATACCTGATTAAATAAATTGTAATCATACCATTTATTTAATTGGGTGAAAGGATGAAAGACCAGTGACATTCCTCCCACTCTCTACCATTTACTCTAATTGTGGGATCCTCTTGGCCCTGGCACTGCTAGTAACCGAGGTACCCGGAGGCCCTCCCCTGCCTCAACTCCAGCCTATGCTTCCAACCCACCTCATTGTCATTGGCACCCCGTTTGTGCCATACCACGCTCCCCCCCCCACCCTTCTCCTTCCCCTGGCACCCGGAGTGAAAGAACCAGACACACACTAGATTTTGGTAACAATTATTTGGTTGCAGCTTTATTTTAACCAATAAGCAAACCAGCCCAACATGGGCCAACTCAACAATCTTAAATCGAACTGCCCCCCCCCCCAATTTCCAGATGATGCCCCCACCAGCCATTTATAGCAAAATGGTGCATCATCCTCCCCCCATTCCCCCCACCACCCGCCTTGCCATGTTATTAACAAAGGCCGGCAAGGTGCCATCCACCGGGCAGAGACCCCACCGTGATGTCTCTCCCAACCTAAGGAGCACTGCTGCTCCCGTGCAAAGAGGCATCAGCCTGAAATGCCCCATCGGGTCGGCGAGTGCCAGCTCGCTACCCCCACCATGCCATGCATGGCTAACACCCCACCCCCCTTACCCAGCTGCGACGACCCCCTCAATCCGAATACGTGGGAGGGTGGGTAGGGACACCTTCTCTTCTTGGCGGTCCGGCGGCAAGAGGGAGATCCCATGCTGCAGATCTCCCTCCTTGCCGACGCCCCACCCACCAGCCGGCACCAGCGCCAATCCACGACTCCCATGTCACCAACATGGGGCCACTGGTGCTGGCGTCTGCACGCCCCCACCCCCACCACACAAGCTGTCGATGGCAAGGGCTCCAGGCCCCGGGGTCCTGGTTACAATACCGGCCTCGGGACCTGGCCCCTCCGGCGTGGCGGAATTAACCGATGTACCCTGAGGCCCTCCCCTGCCTTAACTCCAGCCTATGCTTCCAACCCACCTCACTGTCATTGGCACCCCGTTTGTTCCATATCATGCCCCCCCCCACCCTTCTCCTTCCCCTGGCACCCGGAGTGAAAGAACCAGACACACACTAGATTTTGGTAACAATTATTTGGTTGCAGCTTTATTTTAACCAATAAGCGAACCAGCCCAACACTGGCCAACTCAACAATCTTAAATCGAACTGCCTCCCCACACACAATTTCCGGATGATGCCACCACCAACCATTTATAGAAAAGTGGTGCATCATCCTCCCCCCAATCCCCCTACTGCCCACCTTGCCATGTTATTAGCAAAGGCTGGCAAGGTGCCTTCCACCGGGCAGAGACCCCACCGTGATGTCTCTCCCAACCTAAGGAGCACTGCCGCTCCCGTGAAAAGAGGCATCGGCCTGAAATGCCCCACCGGGTTGGCGACCGCCAGCTCGCTACCCCGCCACCGGCGCAAGGTAGGCCCCCTAACCCTGCGCCGCCCCCCCCCAAAGAAAGCTGTGACCAACTCCAACATTCCAGGTCTTCCTGTCAGTCGTTTATCAAAAGATCCTGTCCCACTGGTGCGAGGTGTACCCCGTCTAAATTGTACAAGCCTGCACACTTGACCTCCACCCAGAGATGCAGCACCTGCCATCCACCGGTTCACTGAACCCATCGCCCTATCTGCCTGTTGATCTTGGCCAGGCCCCGCAACCACCGTCGCTCTGACCAGCATGCCGGATGTGGGATAATGTCCGACCAAATGATGGTCACACCCGGGAGCCACTCCCACACCACACCAATATCCCTCTGGACAATTCTGATAAGTTGCCGGCATGACCAGCTCGCCAAGTTATTGCCACCCATATGGATCAGCAGCCTGACTGGCCGCTGCCGCAGTGTGAGCTGCGCCTGCACGAATTCCAAGAGTTGCCACCATCGCATGCCACCCTGTCCCATCCAACACAGCCGGACTCCGGAAACTGCCATCCCAAGGTGCATGCCTAACGGCCGTGCAACAGCTCTTCGTTCTGCCCAATAGACAAAGGAATGGCCGATGATCCACCAGTCTCCGGAGGACACACCTTCTGAAAGGACAAATCGGACTGCCACCAGGAGGCAACTCTGGAATAGAGAAAAAAATGTTAGTACCCCCCTTTATCCCCCCACCCCTGGAGCAACTGCAAGTACCGGCCCCACGCCATGCACCCCGGCCCTACACAGGAAAATCACGGCAAACATACCCTTCATACGCGCCTGAGTGCCACCTGCCTATCCTCTGGATAACCCGGCCTTCAAGTCCCGCCGCAGCTGCGCTCGTGGCCGCCCCTATCCTGAATGAGTGTGACGCGTAACACCGCTCATCGTAACCCAAGAACCACAAAGCCAAACGCAATACCACCGTAAATTGGAACTGCGTTACCGGCCGTCCGTCCTTGTGTATAAAAAAATGGCCCTGAGCCTTGGGCCACCTTCGTAGGTAAACCCACAGGGCATGGACCGGACAGGAGGGCAAGGGAAAGATCGCGCTCAGTACCACCCAGCCTCCCCTACCCTACTGGTCGGTCTTGGACCGCGGGATGAACATCCGGACATGAGATACCTCCACCGTGACATGCTCGAACTGCATCCTGCCAAGCGCACCCCGCCTTGCAGATCTGGGCACGAGTTCGCAAACTCTGAATGCCCCGAAAAAAGCCACTGCGAACAGCGCATGAAACAGAGTCGACTTGAAGCCCGATGCCACGATGCAAGTTAACGCCTCGCAGATCCGGAGCAGTAGGTCATGAGAAACCAGGAGCCGCCAGTCCCGCGACCTGGGGTGCACCCTGACCCAACCCAAGAGCAGGCGCTTGACCAAAAAAGACACCTTGGGGTTCCCCCACCCGGCCGCCTTACAAAAGAAGGAAAACCCGGCCACTGCACTTACAACCGCCGACCGCGCCCAACCCTCCTTCTTTGCCCACACCACGAATTGGCCCACCAGCCCATCCAGAACCCTCCCCCCACTCCACCCCTTTTCACTAACAAAAGCACTCACCTGGGAATAACTTTGCCGATACTGAGCCCAAGTGTCTCGTGCCAACGACGCGGACAGCAACGCTATCAACTCGGGATCCCAACCCTCCAAAGATGCTCCGGAACTGGCGAGGCCATCTCTTCTGCCTCCGGCGCCAACAGCTGAAACTGGGCCCACTGGAAATGGGACAGAGCATCAGCAATAGCATTCTGGGAGCCTGGCACGTGACACGCCCTGGCGGTAACATTCAAGCACAAGCAAGCCAAGACAAACACCCGCATCAAGGCAGCTACTCTCGGACACCGAGGCGCATGCCTATTGATAACCTGGACCACCGCCGCATTATCGTACCAAAACACTACCCGCCGATTTCACAGGCACTCCGGCCACACCCAGAAAGCAACAACTATAGGGAACAGCTCCAAAAAAGAGATGTTGCGGGTAAAACCAGACTGCACCCAGTCACGGGGCCATGGCTCTGCTCCCTGAGAGTAGGCACCAAACCAGGAACTGCCCGCCGCATCCGTGAACAAATGCAGGTCGGCGTTTGATAGCTCTGGCAGCTGCAGAACCGAGCACCCGTTTAAATCAGACAAGAAAGCATCCCACACCCGAAGATCCTCGCGCATTCCCACCGATACACGAATCCGGTGGTGCAGGAGCTGCACACCCACCATAGCAAGCGATAACTGCCACACGAAGGGGCACCCCATGGGCAGAACCCTGCAAGCAAAATTTAAATGCCCTACTAGCGACTGCATGACGCGAAGGGTGGTCTTGCCCAATGACCCCACGAAAGCCACAAGCTCCCTGAGTCGCTCGACCCTCTGCTCCAGCAAGCACACGACCATGCTCACAGTATCAATCTCAATCCCTAGAAAAGTAAGGCGAGTCACGGGACCAACGGTTTTGTTAGCTGCTATGGGAATACCGAAGTCACCCGCCAAGTGCAGAAAAGTCTCCAGCAGCGTGGCACAGGTGCACGCCCGACCAGGCCCCACGAACAGAAAGTCGTCTATTTAATGCACTATGTTAGCAACACCAGACTGTGCCTCTAACACCCAGTGGAGGAAGGTGCTAAAGGCTTCAAAGTAGGCACAGGATATCGCACAGTCCATTGGCATGCACTTGTCAAAATACAACCCCGATTCAAAACAGAAACCTAACAATGGGAAAGCTGAAGGGTGAACCGGCAACAAACAAAATGCCGATTCAATGTCTACCTTCGCCAGCAAAGCGCCGGCCCCGCACTGTCGAACTAAAACCACCGCCACGTCGAAGGAAGCATAGCGCACCGTGCACTGCTCACGAGGAATGTGATCATTCACAGAATCTCCAGGAGGGCAAGATAGATTGTGTATCAGCCTGAACTTGCCCAGCTCCTTGGGGACCACCCCCAGTGGGGAAACCGGGAACACCGGGAACAGTGACTCTCGAAAAGGCCCTGCTACTCGGCCCCGCGTGCATTCCTCTGCAATTTTCTGCCGCACAACCCCGGCCAGTGATCTCACCGAACTAGCGTTTCTCGACCCAGCCCTTGCTGGCACCCCCCCAAAACAGAATCCAGAAACCCTCCAAAAAGCCTCGTAGTAACATCCTCCACGCCCCGCCTACTCGAGACTGCCCATACCTCACTAACGATGGGAGCATCACGTTGATTCTCACGGGCGTAGGCGCCAACGCCCGGTGAGCTCCCTCACTTGCCCCCCGCTGGGGCTCCAGGGAGAAGGCGTGCTTAAACTTGCAGTCAGGAAACGGGCAAGACAACTTGTTGAAATGCCAGCAGACGTCTCCCCCTGTGACACCCCCTTTTGGCAAAACCCGGCGGGCACCAGCCCTCGAAAGGACCGCAGACTCGCCATCGCCGGAGCAGGCCCCGCCTTAGTGCCTCCCGCACCGCCTCCTCTGCCCCGACTCCAGATGGACATTTGGGTTAACCATAAATTGATGTCCTTCGTTCCCCACGATAACTGTCCATTCTCCTCTATCATGTCCCTGAACTCCTCATCATAATTTAACCAGGCCCACCCTTCGTGCACCTGTGACACTGCCAAAATTGCATCCCTGTAGGCCAGCAGCTCCCCATACTGCTCCGGGAAGTAATGCCCCCATACACTCGCTAAGCGCAAGAACGCCCTGGTCCAATTGAGGGTATTGCGGGAGGCCTTCTTCACCCTGCCCGCTTTCTCATCCTCTTTGCGCTTTTTCCGGCTTTCTCCCCGTGTGTTTCCTTCCCTCCAACAGGCGGAAAATATCGATGTACCTGCGACGCTTGATCCTATGGCGCAACTTTCACGGCACCCCCTCCCACAACTCGGTGGAGCGCACCACCGTGGGCCCCCCACCTGCACCCTTCTCTCCCACCACACCTGCCGAGTCACTCGAGGAACCAGCGGACGATGTAAAGGATGAGGATGATGAAGAAGCACGCCTACAATGACGCCCGTGCTTGCGCTTTGCTTTTGCTTTTCCTCCTACCGCCGTCCCCGCTGCCAGGGTCTGCACGCTCCCTGTTGCACTGCCCACTCCCCCCTCATACTCACCGACCTCGCCGGAGGTACCTGCCACTGCACCCGCAATGTGGTCCCCTGCCGCCGCACCAGACAGCTCTTCCACCTCACGAGTGGGCCCAACACCCGAAGCCCACCCGTGGTCAGCTGCGTCCATCCTGGGCAGCGCACTCTGCATGACCTGCATAGGAAGAGAAGAAGAGAAACCAGCAGCACCAGCCCCCGAAGTGCTTGACACCACCCCCGCTCTCCCACCCCATCCCCACATCGAGGAACCAAGGCCACCGGCATCCCAACCTGCCGGACTCCCGGACGAGGGACCACCGACCCCCGTGTACCCCACCCCCGGCCAGTCACTCCTCCCGCCAATGTTCCCTCTAATTTTCTGTAGGCTGTATGCGCATAAAATATCAGCTGTGTGCTGCTTTTGAAGGAAGGTTAAATTTTTGTGCGCCACATAACAACACTCAAAGTTATATACTTTAAAATTTAACTACACGTTAGAATACAGTATGTACACCACATTGATTTTAATCAAATTAAATGAAAATAGACGATTACTAAATGAAGCGGGAAATTTCTAGTAATTACAATCATAACTTTTAAATTTTAAGACGTCTGTGTTGTTTTCTATCAGAATCAGAGCCGTAATTTTTGTGCGCTCTGTTGTAAAGTATGTGCGCTCTCTCGGCGAGGTGTATGCGCGCGCACACACGCACAGCTTAGAGGGAATAGTGCCTCCTGACCCCCCAATACCTCAAGCCCCCCATGGCCCAGCCCCATATGCCCACGGACCTGGGGCACCATAGAGGCCTGGATACGAGCAACACCCAGTGCCCAAACCGGGAGCATAAAATCTGAACCCGGGGGGGGGGGGAGGCACACTCGAAGGTCCTCCCGCCGCCCCCTGCATCCCCGGGCCGTCTACCTGCCCAGCGGCTCCCCCCCCAGAGCCAACCAGTGGCCCTGCTCCCCCTGACCCTACGAGATCATCGGTGTCGGGCACTGCCACCACCGCACCTGCCCCGTCACCGCCTTCCTCCTGCGACGGGGGTACTAGCTCCCCCAAACCCAGGGCCTCCAGGGATGCCCCGCCGGCACCAACCCATGAGGTTCGACCCTTTCTGCCCCTGCTCCCTGTCCCCCGGGCTTTTCCCTGCCCACGCCCCTGCCAGGCATGCAAAACTGCCCCATCGGCCAACTCCATCCCTCCAGCCGCCTCCGTGCGCCGGCGCCTCCCCGCCTCTAGCCCCCCTGCGCACGCCAAAATGACCCCCTACCTTTCCCAGCTCTTTTCCTGCCAGACCTACGGGCCATAGCACCCCAAATCAAACACCACCCGACAGCCCCACCCCCCTAAAGATATCACCTCCCCCTTGACAGCTTATATCCCTTTTCCCTCTTTTTTTTTTTTATATAACTGGTGGGGAAGGGATCAGCAGGAGTCCTATGCTCACCCTAATTATTTAATGCACTGGTGCCCCCCCCAACTCCGTGTCCTGGGCGCGGTTCCCCAGCAGGGTCCTGTTGAACCCCGAGATGCCCCCAGGTGCTGTAGCTCCCCGATGCAAAGCTAAGCCGCCACCCACATGAGGAGCAGGCACAATGCATGCGCCCTGCTCCAAATTGGGCCACCCTTCAGCCTTTGCCACGATGACACTACCAACCCGCTAACACCACCTCCATGCCCCCCCACAACGAGTGACAGCCCCCCCAAAAGCCCCCCCGCAGCGAGAGGGAGATTCCACACTGCAGATCTCCCTCCTTGCCGATGCCCCGCCCACCAGCCGGCACCAGCGCCAATCCACGACTCCCATGTCACCAACATGGGGCCACTGGCACTGGCGTCCGCACGCCCCTCCCCCACCACCCAAGCTGTCGACAGCAAGGGCTCCAGGCCCTGGGGACCCAGTTACAATACCGGCCTGGGGACCCAGCCCCTCCGGCGCCGCAGAATTGTCATGCTATACCTCCTCACCAGTTAGCATGCTAACAATTACCTCTTCAGCACCATTTTCAGCCATCAGACTTTCAATATCTGATGGATTCCTCAGATTCTGTATCAGTGAAGACCATTCCCACACACTTTTCAGCAGGGAATGTGCTCTGCTCAGTTGCTTTCACCGGCTGCTTATCTTATGTCCTCCCACCCTGCATCGTTTCAACCTCCCTTTGCTCCTCTGTGGAGATGACAGAAGTCACCTCCTCTTTCACAGTTATGCTTCAAGCTGAAGCTCTTTCTATTCAAAAGACATTGCTCTTTAGCTCCATCGGTGGACTACAGGAGGCCTTAGCATACCCCTGGAATGACCTGTCCAGAGTTGCTAAGTTCCCCAGTTCCAGGAGTGAGATTTTTGGCCAGTTCTGGTTTTAAATTTGCCTTGCAATGCAGTATGGCATTTGCTGTCCCTAATTTTACCCATTGAAATCAATGCTGCAGGTTCCATAATGCATCAGAATGAGACTGTCAGAAATCTAGGACTGGTTTACAATCTAACTCCTGGAAATGGGTAACTTGGCAACTCTGCCTATCTCTTTCTGTGCACTACTGTCAGTGCTGATCTTCCCTTCCCTTACTTTTTTTACTTTTATGACCATTTAATTTTCCATATGTTTCTTTTTCAACCATTATGATATGATCAGACCAGATTCTCGGCTCTTGGAGACTGTGAGTGCCTGTCTTTTAACATCCTTTGCCACCAACTAGACCTCTGCTGTTTGGGAGTATTGTAACCCTAACTGTGCTGTGTCAGATATTTGCCGTGGGGTCACCTGCCCAGCCTGGCGTAGGCTCTGGAGTGCCCAGTGTGCCCCCCCCCCCCCCCCGCATGCTCTCACTATAACTTAGATTTTAAAAACCCTTCAAAATACAAATTCCTGTTGACAATGTCATTCTTTTCTTCTAATATACTTTATTTCTACTGCTTTATGAATTTCTGAACAACCTGCCCATCTGCCTTAGAAAGGCTCCCAAACCATACGCATTGTTGCTCACTGTTTTCTCTGAGAATAAAAAAGCTTCTCACAAGGAGCCCAGTGATTCCAAAACTTTTGGGTTGTTCAGGTTTGACTATATGCTGTTTCATTTTTTTATTATGTATGATTAGTTGTTCCCAGCTTATAAATGTGGATGGAGTGCTCTATAGATATTTTAAATAAAGTCTGATTTTACCAAGAAGGATATAAACCACCTTGTGATACATTGATGCCACTGATTGAGGGACTCCAGTTTCTCTTCCAGTTTCAGCATCTCCCAATCTATAATTGTGGAAAGCATCCAATCACTACCCTCCCTACCCCAGCTCTCCTCTTGAAGCAGTTATATGTGCTCATTACCACTGTTCTAGCCTATCACATTTATTTCTAAATGATTTGGAAACACCAAATCATCTAGAAATATGAATACTGAATTACTGCAAGTGTGTAACTCATATTTCCCAATGGGAGGTGAATTACTATGGGAATAATATTCTCTTGGCCTTCTACGCATGATCTCTCATTGATCACTGCAGCATGCTTCAGATCAGTCCAGTGCGGGACAGGTTGGCAAAAGGATTCTCTGTACTGGATGAGTTCTTGAAGACAGAGAAAATATAAGAGCAAAAAAGGTCAAACTCACATGCTATTATATGAACAACAAAGGGGTATGTTTACTAAACCTTCTTAACGTGTGCGCCGCGTTAGTCTGCAGGATGCAATAAAAGGAGTGGTCCGGTCAGAAATAGCAAAACGGGATTAGCGCGCGCTGTGCTGCGCGCTCTTGTGCGCCGCGCACATTAGTGCACGAGTAACGCGCGCAGGAAGCATAAGCAGGCGCGCTGATGTACACACAGAGAAACAGGGCTGCAGTACAATGGTAAAGACACTGACAGATGGTGCAGGGGTTCATGGGTTCAATCCCCCACTGTGCCCAATGAATAAGGCTAGCTGAGGTGCTACCATTTATGTGTAATATTGCATTATGAGGCTTTTTAATTTTATTTTAATTACTGCTGCTATCAAACGCACTCTCAAAGCGCTGTAACATAAGGTGCTGCACAAGGCACCCCATAAGGTACCCCAGAGGGCACATTTTAAAGTGCACTGTCCGCCACGGCACCCTACAATGTTGCTTAAAGGGTGGCCTATAGGGCGCCATATAGGGTGCCCTATGAGGCACAGCAAGGTCATAGCACTGTTTTTGATGGCAGCACTGTGCATTTAAATGCATGAAAATCTTAAGTAGGTGCGCTGACATGTAAGGAGGAACAGCAGTGTAGCACAATGGTTAAGGCACTGACTGATAATACAGGGTTTATGAGTTCAATCCCCAGTGTGCCTAATACATAAGGCTGGCTGAGGCATCAGCTTTGACATGTAAGTATTGTTTCCTGTGGCAGTTTATTTGTATTTTATTAATTGCTGCCAGCAAACACACCCTCATGTGCCGTAACCTAAGGTGCCGCATAAGGCACCCTATAAGGCACTCCACAGGGCACATTATAAAGTGCACTATCCGCCACGGCACCCTATAATGTCCCCTATAGGGCACCCTATCAGTCGCTCCATAGGATACTCTATAGTGCACCTTATATGGACAGTAACCATAAGGTGCCCTATAGGGCACCCTATAAAGTGCCCTCTGAGGCACCTTATGGGTACAGTACGCTGAGGGTGTTTTTGCTGGCAGCACTAATGTACATTAAAAATAGATAATGCTTCGGACAGCCCTATCAAATAACCCCACTGTGGGTTTGAACCCATGACATCTGGCTCCACTGGCAGCGAAGTAACCAGTGGGCTACAACTCTATATCTGCTAGCAAACCCCTGGCTGGCTGCAGAAGGACTGCAAGTCACCACACAAACAGTCTGCTGTGGTCACCAGGATAGGGTTAACCCACCCATATCCATGATGCACTGCACATGTAAATCAGCAGTCTACAGATGATCACAAGATGGGGTATGCACCCCCACAGCACCTCAGCCTGGTAGGGGGAACTGACCGTGTGTGGTACTGGCACAGAGTAGCTACACACCGTCACATTGTGCAGGTATGGTATTCACCCTGAGGGTGAGATGGGGCGCCCAGCACCAGGTCCCCAGCAGTGCTAATGTGTGAGATAGGTAGTTTCTGCAGACACACCTTGGATATATCTGTATGTGTCAGTCAGGTGTAGCCCCTATGGACCCCTAGGAGGATTATGTACCACCACCCTTCTCCTCCAGTGCTGAGGGTGGTAAACCTGGTTTCCCACCAACAGATCCACATTCTACCTCCCTGCAATGGTAGCAGTAGAGGGGACCATCAACCCCAGTCCTGCTGGGGAACAGACATCGTACAGGGCAATCAATGCAGCTCTGTACACATCCATACCACAATATCAGACAGACATTAGGCCTGGATATGCTAAGCTGCACCCCACCACTATCTGATGTTCCCCTGCAGCAAGCCTTCAGCCGCTGCACCCTGCAAGGCGCTCCATCAAGACACTTAACAGCTGCAGACAGTCTGCTAGCTAGTCCATAGTGCATGTTCCTGGTGGAAATGTGTGCACCCAGAACTAGGAGGTCAGCATACACACCAAGCAGATAAGTCAGTGACTGGGCCTCAAAAGAAAACCCATAAATATCACATAAGAGAAATACTGTACAGGTACTCCTCGCTTAACGACCGAGTTCCGTTTCAACGACTTGGTCGTTAAGCGAATTGGTCGTTAAGTGAGGAACTGCATGTACTGTACAATATATGCATAGTATTTGACAATACAGTATTCTGAATAAGTAAAATAACAAGAAAGATCAAACTGAAAACTTCCACTTGTCTTAATTTGCATAGGTTGTGTAATTTACACACAGTACTGGAATGTTGTATTACAGAACATAAAGTTAGCAAAGTACAGTAGGTACATTAAAGCACCAAAAACCACAGTACTGTACTGTAGAGTTTACAAGAAGGAAAAAGGATATTTAAAATACAGTAAACAAAAAAAACAAAACAAACAAACAAAAAAAATAAATTCAGGCTATCTTTTTAGTCAACGAATCCTTCAAAATCTTCATCTGTGTCATCATCAGAGCTATTATCAGGAGCTGCTGAAGGCCCAGGTAAGGGACACGATGGAGTAGAAATTGAAGCATTGGTAGTGCTTGGTGTAACTTTCCAAAAGTATCCACTTAGAGTGGTCTGCTTTGTCATTTTCTTTTTTTCTTCATATATTTCACGATAGCACTGTAAAACTTGATTTATTTGTCTTTCCACCTTTGTGAATCGTTCAACATTCGGATCCATACTCTCTAGTTGGAACATAGCTGCATTCACTTTTGAGAACACACCAGCTAATCCCTTCACAGTAAACTTCTTTGGTACGTCTTCCATGTTTTCATTTTCTTCTTCCTCCTCCGCTAGGTTCTGCTGTGCTTCCAACTCTATTAAATCTTCGGTAGTTAGCTCTCCCTCCCTGTATTGCACTAATTCCTCAATATCTTCCACCTCAACTTCTAAATTAAGCACTTTAGCAAGTTCCATAGTTGTTTTATTTATGGCATCAACATGTTCACCTTTCTCAAAAACTGCAACATTGTTCACAAAACGTTTTAGGCATTTTTTCCATATGCCTTGCATACACTTTTCTGTCACTCCCTTCCAAGCAGATTCAATGTTGTTTATGCAGTCTAAAATGTTGTAAGATCTCCAGAAATCACGGAGAGTTACTTCATCATTTTCTGTTGCTGCTACAGCTTTGGAAAAAGTTGTGCGTAAATAGTATGCTTTAAATGTGGCTATGGCCCCCTGGTCCATTGGCTGAAGGATTGAAGTTGTGTTTTTAGGTAGATATACTATCTTTAAATCTGGGTTTAGGACATCAAGATACTGGGGATGGCCTGGAGCATTATCAAGCAGGAGGATAATTTTAAAAGGAATGCCCTTTTCTTGACAATAATGCTTCACTGAGGGTATGAAGCAGTGGGTGAACCAATCCTCAAATAAAGCTTGAGTCATCCATGCCTTGTTATTTGCTCGGTAGTAAACAGGCAGTGTGTTCTTTCTAACTCTGTTCAATGCACGTGGGTTTTCAGAGCGATAGATAAGCAAAGGCTTCAACTTAAACCCGGTAACATTTCCTCCCAACAACAATGTGACCCTGTCCTTAAATGCCTTAAAGCCAGGCATTGTCTTAGCTTATTTGTGTATATAGGATCTTTCAGGCATTTTCTTCCAAAAAAGTCCAGTTTCATTCACATTGAAGATCTGTTCTGGACAGTAGCCACCTTGCTCTATGATTTTATCAAATTGGTCAACAAATTTTTCTGCTGCTTCTACATCTGCACTTGCTGCCTCACCACTGACACTCCGATTATGCAGGTTGAATCTTCGAAAAAACCGTTGAAACCATCCGTTACTTGCTGTAAAGGTTTCGGTTGAACCGCTGCGTGCTTGCAAAGTCTCAAAGATATTGAGTGCCTTGGCTTGAATTATTGAAAGGTTCAATGGCATTCTTTTTTGAATCTGGTCATCAAACCAGATAGCCAGTAACTTCTCCATATCATGAATTAGGCCTTTCCGCTGTCTAGTTATTATGGCTTTAAAGCCTGTTGATGCTTTCACTGCCTCTTTTACTCTATCTTTATCCTTAAGGATTGTTGAAATGGTTGAATGTGCCAGCTGCAAGTCATGTGCTATCTCATGGACTTTTTTGCCACCTTCATAATCCTTTATGATCTTCATTTTCTTCTCAAGATCAATAGCCTTCCTTTGTTTCTTGGCATTTTCTGGTGAAGCCTTGCTTTTCCTTTTTGGCGACATCTGGGGTAAAGTACAATACAGAATAAGGCACCCAGATCACACACAACTTGTATGCTTGAAGAAAAAGCTTTATAAATAGTTACACTGTACTGTACATACTGTAATGTACTATATCTGTACTATATACAGTATTGTCACACTACTGTGCTGTATTGTGTGGGCCTGAGAGAGATCCTGAATTGTATACAGTACAGTACAGTATAGCTGTTTATAAAGTTTTTTTCTTTGCATCGCAAAAAAATACAGTACTGTACAGTAATTTACAGTACTGCTGAAATGTGAATACTGACCAGGAAACCAGCAGTACCGGACCTCAGAATACAGTAGTGTACAATTTCAGCCATGAATGATGAATGACTTAGAGACGCAGGGCCGCTACCACGTTTTAGAGCACAACCACGTTTTAGCACGTACCGTCGGTGAGATGGTCGTAAGTGCGAGCAGTCACTAAACAGATAGGTCGTTAAGCAAGGAATGGCTGTATAGCACTATGGGGGTGCCTAGCCATGCTGTGGTCACTGCACAGTCAGGGTGAGAGTGATCTCCCAGCAGGACATGCTGTGGCCACCCTGTCTGTGCAGGTGGTGGCCGGGCACTACAATGTCCCAGCCAGTGCCCTATGCCCTGTGCAGATGCATCCTGGCCAGGCCACCCTGTCCGGGCTATACCCATGGTACCTTGCTCCTCATTATGCACATTGGCAGGCCAATACTGGCAAGAGTGCTGGCAGTGTGGGCTGTGGAGGGTGTTTGCAGCCACCACACACTGGATAGACAGACACACACTCCCACACCTATGCCAGCATTGTGCTACTATAGAGGAGTTTAGCAGCCCTGGCCACCACACCAGTCCTGGGCACAGTGCAGGCATGGATATGGTACGCAATACTGTTGGGGGTCACTCCCCAGGGTGGTAAACACTGTCAGAGACCAGACCTGAAGCACACTCCACAGACATCAGAAAGGTTGCTATGATGGAGCTCAATCAGCAAACTGTGCTTAACGTAGGAATTGCTATCTGCCAGTAATCATAGGAAACGTTTGAGAGCTGTGTACCGTATACCCAGGTGTAGGGTGGCATTGCTAAGGTATGCAAGTGCTAGTATTGGGAGATGCACACAGGGCCCAATGTCCTGCCTCTCCAGGAGGCATTGGCTAATGGAGCCTGTGGGTGTGGGTGTGGGTGTGTCTGCCCCTGTTGGCTGCTGCTTTATGTCAGAGGTTCCCAACTCCAGTCCTGGTGTGCCAAACACTGTTCGGGTTTTCATGCTGTCCCTCATGAATATGCATGAGATACATCTGCATACCATGGGGGTGGTGCATAGATATGCAGCACAGGCATCTTTATTAGAGGCAGCATGGAACCTGAATTGTGTTTGGCCCTCCAGGACTGCATTTGGGAGACTCTGCTCTAGGTAATGCGCCTGTTTATGGTGTATTTGCTCTGTAGGGTAAAATGTAGGTGTTTTGGGCATGTTTATGTCATCTGCAATAAATGTTCTGTCTGTATTAGCATGTTGTAGTAGTGGGTAAAATATGGGGACTGTGTTTGGAGGCACCATAGCTGGGACTTGAACCTGTGACCTTCAGCCGCCAAACACACTGGTTGTGTGCACTGCACCACCGTGTTGCCACAGAGACAGTGCATTCCCTGGTGATACCATGACTGTTTGTCCAGCACGGCCTGTCTGTTGCAGTGCATGGCACCCACCTACACAGGGCTAGGCCATGGTCTGCTCTGGGCAGCTGCCACTGCCCCCTCCACCACCAGTACCCCTCCGCCACCATGCTGACATTGCCTTATATTGGAGACAGCATAAAACCTGAATGATTTGTGGCCCTCCAGGACTGCATTTGGGGGACTTTGCTCTAGGTAATGTGCATGTTTCTGCTGTCTGTGCTCGGTGGGGTAAAATATAGGCGTTTGAACCATGCGTATGTTCTCTGCAATAAAGGTTTGTCCTTACTATCATGGTTTAGTAGCGGGTAAAATATGGAAACTGGATTGGCAGTAGCCCCAGCTGGGACTTAAACTTGTGATCTTCTGCTCCTGAACACACTGGCTGTGTTCACTGCACCACACTGTGCTCACAGAGACAGTGCAGTCCCTTGAGATACCATGGTTGTTTGTCAGACAGAGCCTTTCTGTTGCAGTGCATGACACCGACCTACACAGGGCTAGGCCATGGTCGGCTCTGGGCAGCTTCCACTGCCCCCCTCCACCTCCAGTACCCCTGTGCCACCATGCTGACATGCCCTTCTGCTGGTGGTGCTGGTGGTGTGCAGTCTCAAGCCATCCAGTGTGCAGGTAGGCGGCTGCCTATGGTGCGTGTTGTGGGGTAGGGGTGCCTGCATAAGCATCCACGCTTCCCCCCAACACCGCCTGCCAATGTTCTGTGCCCTTGGGGGTACCTGCTGGGTACTGTTCCCTGTGACACTGTGATAAACACTTTCGTGCCCATGTTGGGCCCTCTTCAGTTGCTGTCTGGCTGCTGTTCAGTTTCAGCATTCCTAAGTGCCACCTAGGCATCTGCCTAGTCCACACTGTGCCCCAGCTGCACCACAGCATGTGCCGCCTGCAGCCCTCTGTATCCCCTTTCCCAGCATCTGTCCAGTTGCCCATTCCGACATGCCCGCCCTGCTGTTGTGGAACATGTGCATGCCATAGGTAACCTGTCCAATGGAGAGGGAAACCCTGATCAGTGCTATTTCACTGTGGGATCATTCACCTTTTATGGGGACGGAGCGTAGACCCTTCCAAAATTCATATTTATTTTTTGGGGCTTTCTTGGGAGTGTTTTTTGATGTTTCCCATTACTATCACTATTGCCCAGCTTGATTATGATTTTTTTTTATTTTGTTGGGGTCATTTTCAATGTTTATTTGCACTTTCGTTCCGTGCACATGTATCACACTTATCACTTTTTTGTAGGTTTCCCTGGTTTTGCTGTACATTGCTGACAGAAATGGTTTCTTTTCCCTTTAAATCGACTCTAATGCGAGGTTTTCACTTGCGTTATTTTTGGCCTCGAATTTCACATCGTTAGTGTGCGGGGAGCCTCTCCCCTCGCACTCTCCACCCATTGACCCCTCCTCTCCGCCCCTGGGGAGCCTTCCTCCGCCCTCCGGGAGCCTTTCCACGCCTTCAGCGCTCGTTTGTGCTGCTGCGTGCGTGAGCGCGCACTAAAGCACATTTTTGCCCCGTAAAGCATCATTAGCGCGCACTAAGGTACCTTAGCGTGCGCTAATTGCACAGCGCGCACGTTAAGAAGGTTTAGTAAACCTACCCCTTAATGTAATGAAACCTATATTGCAGTTGTTATGTTAAATTTATAAATTGTAACCTGTATTTATGCTGTTGATTGCAACCCACTTTGAACTCTTTCAAGTTAAGCAGAATAAAAATGAAAATTTAAGTCAAATAAAAATTATTACTCATTTTTAGATCATTTAAGAATGTGTTCAATAGCCTGGGGTTCAATGCAGATCCCTGAGGAACTCTACTATTTATCTTTCTCCATTGAAAAAAACTGACCATTTAATCTTCCTTTTAACCAATCTTTTTTTTTTGATACTATCACATATATTTGGGTACTGTCATCTTTTGCTCATATGGTCCTGACCCGAGGAAGAAGGTTTTAACCTTCAAAAGATAGGCAAAATATGTAACAAGTTTGTCCAATAAAAAGATATTCTTTTTTAAATTTTAGTTTATCAGTCTATAATAGAAGATTTCCCTCTATCCCATGACATTTTGGTGTATTTATCAAGGGCCAGTCTGTCTGTCTTTCTCTCCGTCCATCTCTGCGCATTTGCAAACAAACCTCTGCACCAGGAGATAACACAAGAGGAGATCAGGAGCTGGAGGCTCCAGAAGAAGTATGTTTATGTTTATGTTTATTAAAAACTTACTATACCGGGGGGGCGGAGCCTGATGTCCAGCGGGTAAGACGCTTCGCGCTGAAGCTCCCGAGAGGCCTACTTAGAATCCTGACTTAATACCTATACAAACTTACTATTTCGCTCCGGGCTGACCGGGGAACCTCGGGGGGGATGGCGGCCCATAAACCAGCGCGCTTGGACTTCGGGTCTCCTTCTTCTTCTCACGGAAAACGCTCCAAAACAGAGGTGTCCTCCCCACAGAAGATGGCTCCATTTCGAGAAAACCCCGAAATGCACCTGGAGATTTTAGAGGAAATACGCGGCGTGAAGGAATTGGTGCAGTCCAATGGAGAAGCGCTTAGAGCCATGCGAGAAGACTTTGGAGTGCTCCAGGACCGACTTGAAAGTCTCTCATTACGGCAGGACAATATGGCGGGGGTCCTCGACTCGCACGCGGTGCGCTTGGGCACACTGGACAAGGCTGAGCGCCAGATACAGAATCTTCAAAAGGAGTTAGAAGATAGCAATAATCGAGCCCGTCGCAACAATGTGAGGCTCATTGGAATACCGGAGGGGGTGGAAGCGGGAGATATGAGAGAATTCCTGCTCAAAACTCTTCCCTCCTTGCTGAAGATCACCTTTCATAAAGAACTGGAAATCGATCGTGCACACCGTGTTCCTACCCACATGGCGCTCAACCGAACGACCCCCCGGCCTATTATCTTTCGCTTGCTACGATATCAACAAGTGGAACAAATTTTAAATGCTGCTCGGGCGAACCATCATTTGGAATTTGAAGGTCACAAAGTCTCCTTCTTCCCTGATTTGGCAAAGCCTACCGTTGACCGACGGAAGAAACTCCTTGCTTTTCGCCCTCGACTTCAACAGCTACAGGCTCGCTTTGGCCTGTTGTATCCCGCGAAGCTCCAAGTGACTCTCCACAACCAAACCAGGACATTCGAAGATCCTGATCTACTATCAGCATTTTTAGACTCCAAAGAAGCAGAGCAGATGCGCTAATCCAACGACAACGACTTGGACTTTTATTTGCCGGCTCTGTCCGCCATTTTGAAGGGCCCGATGCGGCGGTCATAGTCAAGCACAGAGACTACCTGGACTTTCTTTCTTTCTTTCTATGACTTTTTTGTTTTTTGGTCTCCTATCCCTCCATGATGTGTGCCTCGGTCGGATTCGGAGCACGCACAGTCCTACAGGTTATGTGTTTTTCTCAATTTCGGCCTTCTCTGGGGCTTCTCCCCGCAGACACATGGTCGCCAGTAATTTTTGGGGTTCTGCTTCTTCTCTACCGCGCTGCGGTTTTTCTTTTTTAATGTGGGGCGCTTCATTGTATTATCTAAGCTTATTTTCTTTTATGCCATATGTACAGCCAGATACAGTCAATATGAGGGACATTGTGAAATTATGTGCGCTATCATGCTCAGAATTTTTAACTTGTCTAAATGGCCTTATGTAAAATCTTATCACTCAACGTAAAGGGCATTAATAGTCCAATCAAAAGAAAGAAAATCCTTAGCTATCTTAGCCATGAGCATGCTGATTTAGCGTTTCTTCAGGAAACGCACTTAAACTCTGCTGAAACACTGAAACTCAATGTTAAGCCTTACATGGTGGCTGCCTATTCTCCCGCCGTTTCCAAACGGTGCGGGGTAGCCATTCTGGTTAAGAAATCTTTGCAAGCTACTGTAATTGATACTAGCGCTGACAAGGAGGGTAGATGGGCCCGAGTACATCTTAAGGTTGGAGATAGTGAATTTACATGTATTTGCATTTATGCCCCGAATGTGGACAACCCTGCTTACTATGCAAGTATTGCGCAGTTGGCACAGGCCTCTGCCAATACTCCATTAATACTTGGTGGTGATTTTAATCAAGTGTTAGACCCTCTGATAGATAGACAGCCGCCTAGAACGAGTAGTCCACCCAAGAGTCTTGCTACCCTTACAGCTCTGATGCAAGATCTTGCGCTGGTAGATATATGGAGGCTGCTTCACCCCTCCGACTTAGAGTTCACTTTCTTTTCTGCCCCCCATCACTCCCAATCTAGAATAGATTTCTTTCTCATTTCCAAAGCAATGATTTCTCAAGTAGACACGACTAGGACTCATCCTCTCCATATTTCAGATCATGCTGCCATATCTTTATCATTACATGTCACTGCGCGGGACGATTCTCCCCGAGCTTGGTTTTTTGATAGATCCTTACTGGGTCAAAAAGATTTTCAGGTTGATATAAAGGCCGCTATCCAAGATTATTTTCATTTTAACTCTCCCCATGACACAGCGAGCTGGGCTTGGTGGGAGGGTTTTAAAGCATCTATCCGCGCAACTATAACTAGCTATCAAATTCGGCAGGGGAAACAAAGAAAGCAGCATTTACTGATTCTAGAGCAGCAGATAAAAGCTGGGGAGCGTCTTCTCACGTCCCGTACTGACCCATGTATTTTACTCCGTTTACAACGCTTGCGTTTTCAATACAATCAGCTTTTGTACACTGCTGCTGTTAAAAATATTGAATCACAACAAGGGCTATATTATCGGGAAAATAATCGTGCTGGCAAATTATTAGCAAATGCCCTTAAAGGACAAAAAGAAGCCAAGCGTGTTACCGCCCTCCGTAATCCGTCGGGGGGGGGCTTGGTCACTAAAGATACCGAAATCTTAGAACTCTTTCGTGATTTTTATACTCGGCTTTATCAATCTGAATGTGATTTTGAGCCAGATGTATTTGAACGCTTACTTTCAGGGGTACAAAGACCGACCCTATCTGACGAAGATAGAGTGGCCTTGGACACACCCTTTACTGTCTCAGAAATTCATTCTGCTATCAAGAAATGTGCCTCAGGTCGAGCCGCAGGCCCAGACGGTCTCCCTGCTGAATTCTACAAAACCTTTCACGCTGACTTAGCTCCAGTTTTGAAACTTTATTTTTCTGCTCTGGCCGAGGAGGGTTCTCCTTCTGGGTCCTTTTCAATGGCAAATGTAGTAGTTTTTGAGAAAGAGGGGAGAGACCCGCAACTAACAGCTAATTATCGTCCAATTTCCCTCCTAAACGCGGACTATAAAATATTTGCCACCATTCTCTCTACCCGGCTCTCTGATAGGATGCCTACCTTAATACACCCAGATCAATGCGGTTTCATTCCTGGTAGATCAACTGCTGACAATGCTCGGACTCTATGCCATGTACTGACTACCGCAGTTAATCTTGATCGCCCATTTGTTGGTCTCTCACTTGATGCTGAGAAGGCCTTTGATCGCTTAGAGTGGCCCTTCCTGTTTGCAGTCCTCCGCTGGTACGGATTCGGGGAAGGTTTTCTTCTCCGTTGTCTTCGCACCATGTACGCACAGCCTACAGCCAGTATATGTGCCAATGCTTTAAAGTCTCAGCCTTTTCCCCTTCAACGCGGCACTCGCCAGGGATGCCCACTGTCTCCACTTCTCTTCGATCTTGCACTCGAACCCTTGGCTTTGCTAATCCGGCAATCGGAGGAGATTCATGGAGTCCCCTTCACCCATAGGGAAATCAAAATTTCAGCGTATGCTGATGACCTTATGCTTTTTGTCTCTATAGACTCAGTACCGGCTGTCCTAGAGCAAATTGGTAAATACTCACAACTGTCCGGTTATAAGATAAATTGGACCAAGTCGGTAGCCTTTCCATTAAATCCTTTGCTTCATCAGGCAGATATGCAACCCTTCCCCTTTTTATGGCAACCTCGCATGGTCAAATACCTTGGGGTTCACTATTGTTCTCCTTTGGAAGACACTATCTCCTTCAATGCCAAAGACTTAACCTCTAAAGTCCGGGCGCTTACTCACCGCTGGACTCCTTTAACACTTACCTGGTGGGGTCGCTTAGAAACCATAAAAATGATGATTGTTCCGAAAGTGAATTATATCTTAGAAATGTTGCCCTGTCTCTTACCTCGACGTATATATAAAGATATAGAGGGCCTTCTGACTAGATACTTGTGGCAAAACAAGACACCTAGGATAGCGAAACATAAGCTGCAAGCAGATAAGGAAAATGGGGGTGTCAGATTCCCTGATTTCCTGAAGTATCATCAATCTTTTCTTCTCAAACAAGGCGCTCGTTGGCTGGAAGATCCAGTACCGAGTAGACCTGTGTGGCTAGACATAGAAGAGGACCTTTGCAAACCGATTCCTCTTACTTTTCTCCCTGGTATGACTCTCCCATCAGACTCCCACTTTCCACCAATGCTTTTAGACACCTTAGGTGCCTTTAATAATCTTATGCAATCTTTAGACTCCCGACTCTGTCCGTTAGACAAGCTCCCACTTTGGTACAATACTCGATTTCGAATACAAAATAAGCCGATGGCGTGGAGCCCCTGGTACACTAGGGGCATTTGGATTCCTAGTCAGTTGTTCCATGAAGGTCGCTGGAAAACTTTTAGGGAATTGCAAATTGAATTTGGTCTCCCAGCGAAACACTACTTTCAGTTGGTGCAACTTCAGCATTGCCTTCGGAGTGCTAAGGTGCTCCCGCCATCGGCCTCCCCTACACAAGGTTGGTTGGAGACTATCCGATCTATCGGTAGTTCACCGGGAGTAGCATCCAATTTTTACAAAACCTTATGTAATGCTATAACTAGAGATACCCCTATAGCGCAGAAAGCATGGGAGAGAGAATTGCATGTGACATTGACCCCGGAGCAATGGAGTCTTGTCTGGAGTAGAGTGACACGGGTCTCCCGATCCGCCTCATTCACTCAGACACTCTTCTTTCTAGCCCACCGGTGTTTTTACACTCCTGACAGATTAGCCAAATGGAACACTACTCAGGGCAATAGTTGTTGGACATGTCATGCGGCCATTGGTTCACTACCTCATGTTATGTATGAATGTCCTGCACTACAGTATTACTGGCGTCGGGTCTGGGGTCGTATCCAGTCTATTTTGCACTTTCAAGAGCCCCTTTCTTGGAGGATAGTGGGACTTCGCTCAGCTGCGGGGATCCCCTCTCTTCCAAAAACGGCTTACTTCCTTTTGGACTTTATGCTTGGCATTGCTATTTCCCTAATTACGAAATACTGGAAAAATAGCTCTCATCTGAGCCCCAATGAATGGTGGAATCATGTCTGTCTCTACAGTAAATATGAACAAATACCTCGTATGTTTGCTTCCCCCATTCAGACTCCTCATCATCGGTCTAAATGGAAGATGCTCAATGACTATGTACATTCTGCTCAATGCTCTCATCTGACTGTCTAAATTTGTATATATCTTTGTCCCATGATTATTCTGTATCGCAGATACTCTTTTGATTGTTTTGATGTATAATCACTGTTGTTTGGAAGCGTTCACATGCTGACATAATCAGCTAGAGAAGAAGCGTGGGGGTGGGGGGTAATTGGGTTTACTTTTCTTTATTGTATACTTGTTTTGTCTCCTTTGGTGTGTTGTTTCTTTTGTTTGTTGCAAAATGAAAATAAAAGTTTAAAAAAAAAAAAAAAAAAAACTTACTATACCGCCCATAACCAGGGCATCTGGGCGGCTTACAAACCAATAATTTTAAGAATCATTTAAAAAAGTTGTGAGGAAAGGAAGAAGAATGCCATTAAAATTTCAAAAGGACAGATTAGAGAAAGAAATAAGAACAGGTAAGGAGCAGAAAATCAATGAGGGGGAGGGGAGAGAGGAACAGAAGAGGGAGGAATGGAGGTTGAAGGCAGTGCAGAATGGATGAGTTTTTAATTTAACCTTAAAGATTTTAAAAGAAAATTCTAAGCAGAGGGAGGGCGCAAGTTCCAGAGATGTGGACCAAGAAATTAGAAGGCAGAGGAGCGGGTGGCTTCCAGGTGGGCTTGGGATGGGGAAGGAAGGGACATGCAATTGGCGTGAATGGACCGAAGACTACGGTGAGGGGTGTGAAGGTGAACTTGATCGGCAAGGTAAAGGGGGGTGCCGGAGTGAATGGACCTATGAACAAATATGAGAATCTTGTACTGGACCCGGTAGGAAATAGGGAGCCAGTGCAAACGGAAAAGGAGGGGAGTTATATGGTCAAAGCGAGAGGCGTGAGTGAAAAGACGGGGAGGGGGGCAGTATTTTGAATACGTTGGAGGCGAGTGAGTTGAGACTGAGGAAGACTGGCCAGGGAGACGTTACAATAGGCGAGGCATGAAATAACAAGGGAAAGAAGCAGAGTGATTAAAGCAGAAGGAGAAAGAAAAGGACGGACTGCACGAAGTTGTTTCAGAGAGCAGGAACGCTGTACAACAGAGGAGATATGATCTTTGAACGAAAGGGAAGAGTCAAGTGTGACACCCAGATACCGAAGAGAGGAAATGATAGGAATAGGTGAAGAAGAGAAAGAGGGAGCAAGAGAAAAGGGGGGGAGGGGGGAGTTTCTGAAAGTGAACCAGATTGCGGAAGTCTTGGAAATATTGATGTGTAAGAAATTAGTAGAAAGCCAGGAAGCCACCGCAGAAAGGCAGGTGTTAAGAACTGAAATATCAGAAGAATCTGTGTGGTGCAGGAGAAAGATATCATCTGCATAGTAGTAAGCAGAAACACCATGTTGTTGAATCAGGAGACAAAAAGGTGCAAGAAAAACATTGAACAGAAGGGGGGCGAGAACAGAACCCTGGGGGACACCGCAGGGGAGGGGGATGGAGGGAGAAGAGGAGGGCCCAGAGACAATTGAGAAGGACCGACAAGAGAGAAAGGAGTGGAACCAACCAAGAACAGTGCCAGTGAGACCTGCTTCCTGCCCAGTTGCCCGTTCCACCATGCCCACCCTGCTGTTGCCGGACATGTGCACACCATGGGGAACCTGTTCAGTAACAAGGGGATGCCCTGATCTGCACTATTTCACTGTGGCATCATTCACCGTCTATGGTGACAGGGCATACACCCTTCCACAGTTGATATCTTTTTATGAGGCTTTCTCAGAGGTATTTTTGGCTGTTTCCCATTGCTATCACTATTGGCTAGCTTGATAATGTTATTTTCCTCGTTTGTTATGGTCATTTTCACTGCTTATTTGCCCTTTTGTTCCGTGCACATGTATCACACTTATCACGTTTTGTGGGTTTCCCTGCCTATGCTGCACATTGCTGACGCTGAAATGGTTTCCCTCGCTGCAGATTTGCATCTACCTGCAGGTTTTCAATCGCGGTAGGATTCAGCCCTTGAGTTCACCATGTTGGGGTGCCTGGTGCCTCTCCCCGCCCACACTCCGCCCATTGACCCCTTCTCTCTGCCCTCTCTCCACCCTCTGCGGTATTTTACCGCGCCACGGACCCTTACGATCGTTAACTACTGTTTACGCGCGTTATGAGACGTCAACGATCGTTAACGTCTCATAACGCGCGTTGACAGTGGTTAATGATCGTTAATGTTACATAACGCGCGTTATGTAACGTTAACGCATTTTAGTAAACATGCCCCTTAGCAAACATACCCCCTAATGTTTGGGCATGACAGCAAGTGATCACTAAAGTGCATATTAACCAGCCATCGTGTGCTACGGTAGTGAGTGGGTGGTTAGGGCGAGTGGGGGCATGGAGAGCAAATTGCCACACATGTGAGGGTTAATTGCCACACGCTTAGTAGTAATGTGTTAATTAGCATGGATATACCTAACAATACCACTATGGGTATTGTTATGTGCACCTGCATTAATTGTGCTGCACATTAGTGAACACATGTGTGCGTTAATTGCCAGGAACATGCTGGTCACCAACCAGCAGTTACTGCACAGGGGGATTTAGCAAAAGGAGACCTTTATCCTAGAACTACTCCTGTCACAAGGTAAAACTATAATGCTGGTGAAAATGGATGCTCTAATATGATCCAATTTATTTCCATGTCAAGACCTTTTTCAACAGTAAGTACAGCAGCTCAACTTTTCTTGAGTGAAAATGCAAAACTGCATTGCTTGCTCTTTCAGATAGATAAAAGAGCTAAATTTTTATCAAGATTTGGGAAAGAAATAATGAAGTGTCTGAGGATACAAGTCAGATTATCAAGATTTCATCAAAATGATTATATCAGAGTTCTGACCTCAGTAAGATTTGCCAATCAATCTAGCAAACCATTGCAGAAGACATCATGTTTTGCTAATCTCAGCTGCCACCTCTTTTTTCTAATATTGGTTATTGGACAAAATGTAGATTCCAATGGGGCAAGCCTGAATTTCTCATCTAAGGGATATTCACATACAGCTTTAGCAAACCATGGTAGAAGTCAATAAGATTTGGGAAGATCAGAGATGGAGTAAGGTGTCACAGATGAAAGCAGGCAACAGAGTGTGAATCTCTACAAGAAGCATAATGATCTTAATACCATCAGCAACTCTTGACAAAATATTAATGTGTCTCTTTTACAGCAAGAAACAAACAAGACATGTAGCCTTCAAGGTGAAATGACTCAGACTTTTCAAATACACCCAGTGTTTCAAATATCACCACTACAATTCTGTCCTTACAAACATTTTCCTGGTCACAGAATGCTCACACTGAACTCAATGCTAGTGCGGGGCAAGAAGACTATGAAGAAGAACAAATGATACTTTAAAAAAACAGCTGCGTTAAACAACTTCATTTAGTTGCATGAAAAAGATATAATGCTTCAGAATGAAGGATCACATCTATGTACCAGAGGTAATTTAGAAGTTCCATGGGGCCTTCCTACAAAAGGGGGGCCAAGAGTGAAAGGTGCAACTTCAAACAGAAAGGGAGGTACACTGTGATGATAACTGGGAACTGAATGACTTACCTAAAGCATCATAGACAGACAATCAGGCAAGAAGCCACTGAAAAACAGAGAAGATACTAAGTCTACACTATCAAACTCATCCCCTTACTCCTGGGTTGGTCTCTCCCCTAAGGAGCTGGAATGCTATTTAGCAAAAACATTTCTGACATCCATTGGAGCTTTCCAACAATAAACATTATCCCTTTTGGCACATCACCAACTCCCATTCAGCTCCCACCCTGTTTGTTCATTGGGACCCCAGATAACGCTTGCCCACACCTAGTATTCTTTCAAATTTGCCACTACATCTTCATTGCTTAAAGTCATCACAGCAGTTCAAAAGAAAACCATATGCATATTAGACCCCATCCCATTAAATTGGTTAGGGGAATCATCTCTTGCTCTGCTCTCCATTGTCCTCCTCAGGAGAAAACTCTCATTCTCCAACAGTAAGTACTGCAGCTCAATTGTCTCCTCTATTATTTAATATCTTTCTTGCTCCCTTAACACGTCTTATACAGGATACTGAGATTAGCACATACTACTATGCGGACAACATCTTGCTATTCGCTTATACAGAACCATATTTACATACTTCTCCCGTATCAATCTATGTCTTCAAAAAGTCATTTCTTGGCTAATAGAGATCCACCTTAAACTTAACATCACCCAAACTTCAGCCCTATAGTCTATTGGAGGCATGACTCTGCCTACCCTCACTCCTGTCACCCAGGGCCGGTCCGTCCATTGAGCAAGAATGTTTTTTGCACAGGGCCCTGCGTTTCAGGGGGCCCCGCGCAAAAAATATCTTGCATCAGCGATCAGCCCAGCTAGATAATAAAAAAACACAGACCGGCTGCTGCTGCCACTGCCGCCGTGGCAGTGGCAGAATCAAGCACCCCGCGGGCCCCCCCCCCTGCCCTGCAGAGTCCTCCCCTTTCAGCATCAGCTCCCTCAGCGTCGGCTGACAGAGCCGCGAAGGGAGAGCTTCTCCTCTCGCGGCTCTGTTAATCCCACCACGGGGCTGATGGGAAATCCCATCAGTCCCGCGGCGGGATTAACAGAGCCACGAGAGGAGAAGCTCTCCCTTTGCGGCTTTGAAAGGGGAGAAAGGGGAGGGCTCTGCAGGGCAGGGGGCTCGCGGTGTGCTCGATTCTGCCGCTGCCACGGCGGCAGCGGCAGCAGCAGCCGGTCTGTTTTTTTATTATCTAGCTGGGCTGATGGGGGAGGGGAGTTAAGACTGGTAAGGGGCTATGGGGGGGGGGCTAAGACTGGAAGTGGGCTGATGTGGGGGTTAGGACTGGTAATGGGCTATGGTGGGTTAGGACAGGTAATGGGCTATGGGGGGCCTAAGACTGGAAGTGGGCTGATGGGGGTGGTTAGGACTGGTAATGGGCTATGGGGGGTTAGGACTGGTAATGGGCTATGGGGGGGGCTGGGACTGGAAATGGGGTTATGGGGGGGTTAGGACTGGACGTGGGCTGATGGTGGGTTAGGACTGGTAATGGGCTATGGGGGTGGGGGGCTAAGACTGGAAATGGGCTGATGGGGGGTTAGGATTGGTAATGGGCTATGGGAGGCTAAGACCGAAAATGGGGTGATGGGGGTTAGGACTGGGAGTGGGCTGATAGGGGGATTTGGACTGGTAATGGGCTATGGGGGGCTAAGACTGAAAATGGGGTGATGGGGGCATTAGGACTGGTAATGGGCTATGTGGGGGGCTAGGACTGGAAATGGGCTGATGGGGGTTAGGACTGGTAATGGGATGATGGGGGGGCTAAGACTGGAAATGGGCTGATGGGTGGTTAGGACTGGAAGTGGGCTGATGGGGGGTTAGGACTAGAAGTGGGCTGATGGTGGGCTTAGGACTGGTAATGGGTTGTGGTGGGGCTTAGGACTGGTAATGGGCTATGGGGGGGGCTAGGACTGGAAATGGGCTGAGTGGAAGGGGGGCTTGAACTGCAAATAGCTGATGTGGAGGGGGCTTGGAATGGAAATGGGCTGTGAGGGGAGGGATCTAGGACTGGAAATGGGCTGAGTGGGGGGGCTAGGACAGGAAATGGGCTGATGGAGGGGCTAGGATAGGTTTGGAAATGGGCTGTTGGGGGGGTGCTAAGATTGGAAATGGGCTGTAGTGGGGGCTTGAATTGAAATGGACTCATGGAGGGGCTAGAACTGGAAGTAGGCTCATGAGGGGCTTGGATTGGAAATGGGCTGAGTGGAGGGGAGCTAGGATTTGACATGGGCTGATGGTGGGGCTAGGAAAGGAATAGAAATGGGCTGATGGGGGGGCTGGGATTGGAAATGAGTGATGGAGGGACTCGGATAGGACTGGAAATGGATGGGGGGCTAGGACTGGAAATAGGCTGATGGTGGGGCTAGGATAGGATTGGAAATGGGCTGATGGGGGGCTAGGACTGGAAATGGGCTGATGCAGGGACTAGAAGGGAGCGGATGCTGGGTGGGGCTGGAACTAGAAGGGAGCTGATGTTGGGGAGGATTAGAATGGGATGGAGCTGGGAGAGGGAAATGGAGAGGGAAAAAATATTTTGTGTGGGAGGGAAGACAAATCTACAATTGGCCGGATATTGGGAGAGTAAGTGGGGATTGAGGATGGAGGAGTAAAATTTGAGTGGACGAAATAGGAATGAAGAAAGAGCAAAAGGAGAAAGATTAGTATGTTAAAGCAGACATAGAGAGAGGATGGAAAAAAACTAGAAGAGAGAAGAAAGGACAAATGGACAGCAGACGATGGAGAGTTAGCAGAAGACACGAAGAAACCAGAAGAAAGTAGCTGGAGCAATTACAACTGAAAAAAAATGCACGAAAGGTAGAAAAATATCTCTTTAATTTGAATTTATTAACTGGAATATGTCAGCTCTAGGAAATGTGCATCATTAACGTCTGCGCTTTGTTTAGTACAAGAGGAAATTAATTTAATTTAATTTATTTATTTATAGTTTTATTTCTACAGTGTTGTTGTACATTCCAAGTTTGGCTTTTGGGGTTACCAGTTTAATTATTGTCTTCCTGTTTCTAAATTGTGATTCCTTGTTTTGTGATGTTCTATGTTCTGCATGTGTTATTGAGCTGAGTTATTCTGTTTATGTAATTCCTATTTGACATTTCCACTTGTTCTCTTTCCCCAGTAGATCATGTATTGTTATTCTCTAAAATGTATTGGTTTAATATTTGCAGTGTTGCCTTTTGACAGGTAGGGTATGGTGCTTTGTGAGTCCTGGTAGTGCTGTTAGGATACGGCGGGTTTGCTATGGGTTCTAAATGTACAATTACAAGAAAATGATTTGGTCTATGTGGAGTATAACAGTACTGTATACAGGGATTACTCCATACAAACATACATCTAAAATAGCTGGTGATAATCCACTGCAATTATATCACAACTTCAATCTAACTCACTATTAACTAGATCCACAGGTATAGTCTCAGACTTCAAAAGCGCTTGAAACCATTGATTTGGTGAATCAGCGCTAAAATAGCATCAACGACTATTATGGACCGCCCTGTGTTTCACTTTTTTTGCCTTTTTTTTGAGTTTCATATGTGAATATCACCGAATATCCATCACCACATTTTGGGCTATAAATAGCTATAAAATGGCTTATCTTTTGTTGAATTATTTTCCAAATGACAGATTAATCTTCTTTTGAAATTACTCAAATCTCAATCTCAATGCCTTCCTCGGCGCCTAATTAGCGTTTCACTCCTGAATGGAGTTTCTTCAGGAGGATTCCAAAACTGCTGCCCACGTTACTCAGTAACTTCCTAGTTTGCAAAAAATGCCGCGCCGCGCCTTCACGCTTCTGTCCCCTGCAGCATGTACAGCAGCTCTGTGCGTGCAGCGGGGGACAGAGGCAGAATATCGACAAGACCCAAAGTGGGTTATGAAATTATGAGGCTATGACAGCAACGCAGGGGCTGAGAACCTCTTTGCTATGTGTAAGGAAGTAGTCTGTGGCTAGTGTCTTATGCATTCTGTCTCTTAATAGAAATGAGTGTAAATGAAGAGTAGAAAATAGTCTTCAGCTGTCCTGAATGAACCTGCTCTTGGCTGATCTCTGACACCAAGCAGAATCAGGCTAGGCTAGTGCTCCGATGGGCGACCACTTGGAAAGCCAGGAGCAGTAAATTCACTATCTAGAAGAAAGGCCTGGAAATCGCCTTGCCTATAAAACCCAGGGGCTGGGTTGCCAGCAGTCTGCATCGTCTCAGCATCACACATTGCATTGAAGGTGGGGTAAAGGGAGGATGGTTTATATATGGGCACCTACTGGAGTTTCTTATAATATGCAAAGACATTGGTGGCGTATTTCCTGAATAAACCCCTTTTTCTGTATATGTTGGTGTTGGAGTTAGGGCAGTCACTGGGAAAAAACACACTCGGGGCAAGAGTTGCTTTCAGAATCTCCGTTCCTTTTTGGATTCCCGTGTTTGTTAATTCACAGACTTATCTTAAAGTGCAAACGGCACACCATATAATTCGGTGTCCAGAAGGCTGCCCCGTTTACCCATCCCTTGTGACAGCTCCGGCTGTAGTTTTCCACATTAACTCCTATGGAGACAAGGTGAATGGGTTTTTCTGAGATGATGCAAATAGGAACTAAAATGTCAGCAGACATGTTTGTCTTCTTCCTGACCAGGAAACACAATACAGTTTCCCTGCTTTTCTTTTTTAGGGAACTGACATGTCTCAAAAAGGGATTGCCAAGCTCAGGCAAAAGGAAATGAAAGAGATCATATACCCTGAGGAACAGAGCAGAGCAGGCATAAAATGCTTCATTGTACAGTTATTTTTCTCCAAATGCACTGCTATTCAACCTCTCAAACAGCATCTGCTCAAGCTTTGAACAATTTCCGCTTGCATTCGTCAGCTTTCCTGAATATTTTTTGCCTTGGTGTCCTCTGCAGCCTCAACGTGGGGTGAATGGAATCCACAATGAAGAGTAGATTCCGGTCATTTCTGTAACTCTCTCATAATTTTATACACCTCTATCATCTCTCTCTCTCTCTCCTATTACATCTCTTTTCCAAGCTAGCGTTCTATTTCTTGAATCTCGTCTCATATGAAGTCGTTCTACGGCTTAACCATCGTTGTCACCCTTCTCTGCACCAATTACTGATGTGCTGTGCTCTTTATACATGGGCTTTACATAGTGGAGCAATATTCACTAAGCCGCCTAGTGGCAAGGCGCACATTTTATCAAATTTTCATAGAGAAACTGCCCAAATTATTTTCTTATGTACTAAGGTACCACTGCACCAGCATATTTTGAACCTGCTATATTTGCAGCTGGAGTTAGCTAGTGGAAACTACACATATATAGTTATGCATGTAGTTTTCTCCCCTGACCAACCTCATTTCTCAACCGCCAGTTTCTGAGCAGCTTCAGTATAACAGCCTAGCGAAATAGCGACGACATTTAGCTGCCTTTCACAGTACAATTTTTAAGTCCTGTGAATCTACTCAGCTAAGTCCTTTGCAAGCCGGATCATTCTGAATACTCCTTTATAGGACTATCTATTCCTAGCTTCAGCTTCATTTTCTGTTTGCCAGCTGCTCTTTTATCCTTGAAAGGAACTTACTAAGCCCTGTGCAAATAATGCACATTTGGGCCACGTTACCAGCATGGGGCTTTGAGTCGACTGTATTTTCCCCTGTAACTAGCACAGGAATGTCACGCTTTACCATGAAAAACTAGCCATAGGAGCAAGTAACACCATCCATTGAAATGGCATTAGTTGTGCCCACGCTACCGGTGCCAGGCGCAGTTGGCATGGACCACTAGCACCTACTCTAACCACTCCATGGCAAGAATGCTCCAGTTCTTGCACCGCTGCATGCCACCAGGGGGGCAGGAGGTATTAGTGTGGGGTCCTGCGCAACCTTTTGTGTGGTGCTGAAAGTACATGCTAACCCCTCACTACCCTGGTAGCATATGCTAGCAATTATGTCCCTAAGATCCTTTCCCTAGAGGAGCTGATTGAAAGAATTTTAGAAAATCCAAGATATTATGTCAAGATGATCTCTCTTCTCCATGGGCCTCTTCACGCCCTGATAAAAACTCCAGCATAAAATTGAAGCATATTCATCTCTATTTGTAATATCAGCAAATATATCATTCTGCCTGACTACGGTATCATTTTATTTATTTCCTCATTTATTTATCTATTTATTTCAAGATGTGTATATGCCGCTCACGGAAAATCATTCAAAGCGTTCACGACCAAAAGGCCCAGAACATACCAACTCAAAGTCAATATAGACACATCACAAGGCAGCACATACAACATAAACAACAAACAAATAAACAATTAAAACCAGTATTATACTATACAAAACAGCAATAGAACAGAACAAAAACAAATTAAAACAATCAATGTCCTGCACAGACTATCAATCTACTGTCAAGACTTAAAGATCAAACCAAGCTCAATCCAGCAGCTTTCCAGCCACTGCTACCAAAAAGCCAACTGGCCATATCTGGAACTGAGCAAGTTTTTACCTTTCTGCAAATATGAAATAAGTCCATTTCTATCAAATAGCCAGTGGAAGATAATTCCACAACAAATTGAAATGCCCTAGCCCAAGCTTTACCAGGCAGAAAGATATCTGCTGATATTACAAATAAAAATATATAGGATTCCCTATTATAATAAAGTTTAATTTCAGGATCCCAATTCCTCAACAGGACCCTTTGGCTAGTGCATAAACCCTGTACTATAACGGGAACACATCCCAAATATGTGTGAGTCAAGCCCTTTTCTGTATGAGATGAGTCATGGTCTCAGACTCAATTCCTCTATGAATTCTGTCATCTCTATTTAAACATTTTTCTTATTTTTATTTTGTAGTATTTAGTTCACACCTTCCCAGTAGTTCAAGGTGAGTTACATTCAGGTTAGACATCTTTCTATTATGGAGGAAACCTCAAGATACTGAGGTCAATGCATATTATCAAGGTAAAGATTTAATTTGTATGGCAGTATAATGAAATGCAATACATTATGCATCCGTTCAGATCCCCATCAGATCAAAGGAGTCTCTTTTCCTGTCTGAAGCTTTGTTTTTGTTCAGACTGTACCATTGTGAAGTCCTGGGCTGGTGCAAGAATGCCGTAGCTGCAAACTGTCTTCTCCCTTTGTGGCTGTAGTCATAAAACAGCACCTGCAGAAATGTGGTTCATTTAAGCTTGGGGATCTTTCTCCCCATACAAATGTTGGTTGCAAATTTTTCACAAAATGTCACAAATGTGAGCCAGGTGTTTGTCATGAAAGTGAAAGTCAAAAGCTCAACTACAATGAAAATCCAGCCTCAAATTAAAGGAACTGGAGGGTTTACTAGTGCTGCCTGATACACATTGAAATACAAAACTATTTAATTTGTTTTGTCTGTATCATTGTTTTTATAGAGTGAGAGAGCAAGAGAGAGAGAGAGAGAAGGAAAAAGACAGTCATATAAAATATAGATGGATGTATAAATTTCTGTATTTTAATTTACACCATTGTTTGCTTGCTTTTTTTAATTTGGATTGAGCTCATACTTTTTTCAGGTGAGTTACATTCAGCTATAGTAGGCATTTTCCTGTCCCCAGAGGGTTTACAACCTAAGGGGCCCTTTTATTAAAGTGTGGTAAATATATTTTGCAAACGTCATGTGCTGTCTGTGAGTGTCCAGCATGTTTCTGGCAGTTACCGAACTGTAGCATACATGAATGCACAGCACTCGTGCTAATTGCAAAATTGACAGAGCACGTATGCACCGCCGGGCTAATGCCAATGTGTTGTCCATGCCCACTCTCCATTCTGAACCCACCCAGCCACCTCCCCATTGCACAATACTGTATCTAGAAAGCATGGGAATTAGCACTCAGTAACAGTCTTACCGGTACAGTAAAGGCAATGTCTGCGCTAACAGTTACTGTGTGCTAATTCCCATGTTACCATTTAACGTAGTTTAGTAAAAGGGCCCTTAAGTTAGGATCTGAGGAAATGGAGGGTTAAGTGACATGCCCATGATGACAAACAGCAGTAGTGGGATTTGAGTCCCTGAACAAACACGCCCCTTCTCCACAATCAGGAATCGAGATTTTGCCAATCAGAAATAAAAACAGGAATGAATATAACTTGAGTACTCATTGCTGCTACAACAGAGTTAAATGTGTCATAGGTTGTTAGAGAATATACTACTTGATCATTGCCACTTGAATTTGCACCCCAATCTAAAACACTGACTCTTGTGTGCTATATATCAGTTAATTATTTGGTTCTAGTAAAAGTGAAGTAACTTTAATTATTTTATGCGATATTACCTTAATAATTTAAGAGAAAAACTTTTTTCCTAGTAGGAAGGGATGATTTTTTTAAACATATTAACAAACTGCAAACCTTGTATAGGAAGTAAGGAAATTAAATAACGTTTTTTTCTCCCATTACTCTCTTTCACAGGGTTTCTTTTGTTGTTGTTTCTTGTCTAAATGCAGTACTTAACAAGTAGCACAAGAGGGAGCAATTGCTCAAAATTTGTGTGAATCTACCAATTTATCCTTTCATTCATTATTCTTTTCTCATACTTCCTCCTGCCAAATGTAATTATTAGAAAGTAAAAGGGCAGTCTCCGCCCCTATTAAATAGTCTGGTTTCAGGGCCAAATATTTTGAACATTTTAACAAGAAAATGAGTCCAACTGTGACCCCAGTTGCCTTCATATCGAATCATGAAAGTAAAATAAGAGAAAACAGAATAAAACATGCTGGATTCTACTGCAGCTTTGAAAAAGGTAGGTGCACATGAGTGGAGGCCTTTGGCTTCTAATAATGCCTTACCCAGCTCATATTCAATTTAAATCCCCCAGGGCAAAAAGTGAGCCAGGCACTTGCACAGGCCGTTCAGCCACAAAAAGGGAGGGAGGAGTGGCTCAGTGGTCGGGACAGGTTACCTCAGGCCAGAAGGCTGGGGGTTCAATTCTCATATGGGGACAAGCAACCTCAGGCCAGAGGGATTGAGGTCTCTAGTCCCATGGCCACTCCTTGTGGCCTTGGGTAAGCTACTCAACCCTCCATTGCCTCAGGTACACTTAGATTGTGAGCCCTTCAGGGACAAGGGAATAAAAAGTGCCTGTTAGTATACATGTAAACTGCACTGATTCTAAAAAAAAAAAAGTGATGAACAGTACCAGCTACTAAAAACTGAAAATGCCCCTTGAAACTCACAGGATATGTAGAGAATGGCCTGGATTTCACACAGAAGCTTATGGATTACCTGAAACATTATCATGCAGGGCTCTGATGGGTTTTTTTTGCTTGCAGAGGCTGTATTCTCATTATATTGTGTCATTTAGGGCGTAAGTAAAACAGCAAATTAAGATATATAAAAGCGAAGAGACCCACAACAGATAACTAGAGCTACGGCTTTGTTAGCTCACATTTGGTTTATTTGGGCATCTTAAATTAATTGCATGCAAAATCGATTTATCATAGAGCAATCTACAAATTAGCACATGTGCACGCGGAGGGTAATTTTATAACAGGGCACCTAGGACGAGGTAGAGAAGGTGCCTATTTTTGGCCTATTTTAGGACAGGCTTACTAAACTGTGCTACCGGGTAGTGCATGCTTCAGTGTGTCCCAAGTGTGCCGCACTGGTATTTAGAACAGGGCGTTGCACTAAGCATCCCATGCTAACTGGGAGTGGGAGGGGACATGGCAGGTTAGGGCCATAATATGGGCGCTGACAGTCTAGTATACTATAGTTAGCACAGACCTTCGGGTACCGCTTCAGTGGGTGACATTAATTATGCCCACATACCATTCTGCATGATTGCAATATGCTGTCTGCATAGGGACAGAGATACAAGCCCACAAACATTAGCAAAGGCCTCCGTGCAAATATCATGCCACAATCGCATGCTATTGGCACAACCCTTAGTAAAAGCACCCCTTTATAAAGAGATGTAAAATATACTTACCTTTGTAAAATACTAGCACAAATCTTGCAGATCTAGGGTAAGTATTAGCCCGTAGAGTAGGCACCTATATGCGGATTTTATAAAATACGGGCGGCATTTTCGAAGGCATTTACACAGGTACCTGCCCTAGTTACTCATGTAAATGCCTTATCTGGGATTTTCAAAAGGCACCTACATGGGTAGTGCCTTTCAAAAATCCCAGATGAGTCCCTAATTCGCCCAGATGCTATGCGGTTAGCATCGGGGCGTGTTGGCGGCTTTCCAGGGTGGAGTGCAGATGGAGGAAAGGGCTATATGGGTAGCAGTGGTTTTCGATGCTACCCGCTTAGCCCTCTGCGCCTTAAGGATAGGCAAGGTTTTAGGCGCAGGGGCTAAGCGGGTAGCATTGAAAATTGCTGCTACCTGGCTAGCTCCTGTGGCTTCTGGGATGTGCGGCGTGTACCAGATTTTCAATGTCGGGGCCACATATGACCCTTGCATTGAAAATCCAGGTTAGACAGATGGCAGGTGGGCTATGCACCGATGCAGCACATAGCATAGCCCAAATGAAAATCGTGACCTACATCTTTAAATAGTAAATCTTCTCATGCTCTGCCCAAATTCCTCCCCTGAGCAGCCTATGCTATGAGGGTCTTTCACAAAACGGTGCCAAGGTGTTGCATTTAATGTGTCAAAAGCTGCAAAACCATGGTGTAGACAGCATGTCCCTGGCAATTAATAAGAAGATCTATCCCCTAACACATGTCACATTAGTGTGGGGGCACTTAAAAACACTCATTGAAGTGGGATTTGGTAACACTGTGCTAATTGTGTGGCATGCAGTTAATCCATGCCAACTGCTCAGAGCTCACCATGACTGCTCTCCACTCCACCTACTCATGTCCCTAATGCAGGAGGCAAAGCTAGCGTGAGAATCAGACTGTCCTGGCCCTGTGCTAGCTGGTAATGCGTGTCCAAGGCACACTTTTAGCGAATACCAAACATGCACTGCTAGTTCTGAGATATGATAGAGGTCTATAAATTAATGAACGGAGTGGAACGGGTAAACGTAGATCGATTGTTTACGTTATCAGAATATAGAAAGACTAGGGGACATGCAATGAAGCTACAAGGTAAACTATTTAAGACTAATAAAATAAAATATTTTTCACTCAATGTGTAATCAAACTCTGAAATTTGTTACCGGAGGATGTAGTAAAGGCTGTTAGTGTAGCTGGGTTTAAAAAAGGTTTGGACAAGTTCCTGGAGGAAAAGTCCATAAACCATTGTTAAGAAGGGACCCAGGATATCAATGCTTGACCCAATACAAGCATTGTGGAACCTGTGTCTTTTGGGGAAACTGCTAGGTACATATGACCTAGATTGGCCACTGTTGGAAACAGGATACTGGGATTGATGGACCTTGGTCTGACCCAGTATGGCATGTCTTATGTTCTTATGTTCAGTTAAAGACCCCCTAATTTTAATAATTATAAACTGCACTCCTAATTTTGCACTCCTAATTTTAATAATTATAAACTGCTTTGCTGTACCCATTAAAAAGCAATATATTAAGGGCTTGATAATACCACTGAATTTCCACAGCTGCCATTGCTGCTTGCCCTGGTGATAACCGGTTAGCGTCAGTGCATTCCAAGATTGGCAATAACTGGTTAGCACTTGAGTGTTCCAGGGGTGGCCATAACCTGTTAGCATCGGGGTGTTGCAGGGGTGGCAATAACCACGGAACGGCAATATTGAGCCAGTACCTGGTTATAGCTATATGGGCAAACGTCAGGAGCATCAAAGGCAGGCCTAACCTTTGCCATGGAAGGTAACCGGGCAGTGGCTGAATATTGCTGCTGCTCAGTTAGCTCTCTGCAAATTTGGGCAAGCCGATATTCAATGGGAGGACCGAATATGACCCCGGTATTGAATATCCGGGTTTAAAGTTCGGCGGCAGCAGCACCTAGCTGCATTAGATCAGCTAGCCACCACTGCTGAATATCCAGCCCTAAATTTATAATAAACCAAACTGAATTCTGAAGACTTTTTGGCATGACCTAATTTAATAAGAGGCCTTTTAGGCATATACATCAGCTTTCTGCATGCAGAAGAAGGATATAAAATTATCTCCTAAAATTTCTAATGTATGTTAAAAATTTCTTCTTAGCAGAAATCACCTCCTTTCGGGTAAGGTTTGCCTCTTTGCGGATGATACCAAAATCTGCAATAGAGTAGACACCCAGGAAGGGGTAGATAACATGAGGAGGGATCTAGCTAAGCTTGAAGAATGGGATTTAATGTTAAAAAATGTAAGGTCATGCATTTGGGCTGCAGCAATCCAAGGGAGCAATATAGTATAGGGGTGAAGTACTTTTGTCCACTAAAGAAGAGTGGGACCTAGGCGTGGTTGTGTCTGATGATCTTAAAGTAGCTAAACAAGTAGAAAAGGCGACGGCAAAAGCTAAAAGGATGCTTGGGTGCATACGGAGAGGAATGGCTAGCAGAAAAAAGGAGGTGATAATGTCTCTCTATAAGTCCTTGGTGCGACCTCATTTGGAGTATAGTGTGCAATTCTGGAGACCACACCTTCAAAAGGATGTGAACAGGATGGAGTCGGTGCAGAGGGTGGCTACTAAGATGATTAGTGGTCTTCATTATAAAACATATGAGGACAGACTTAAGGATCTTAATATGTACACCTTAGAGGAAAGGCAGGATAGAGGTGATATGATTGAGATGTTTAAATACCTCCGTGGCATAAATGTTCAGGGAGAGAGCCTCTTTCAATTGAAAGCAAGTTCTGCTACGAGGGGACATGGGATGAGAGTGAAGGGAGATAGATTCAGGAGTGATATGCGGAAATATTTCTTTACAGAAAGAGTAGTGGATCCGTGGAATAGTCTCCCAGTGGAGGTGGTAGAGATAAGGACAGTAACTGAATTCAAAAAAGCATGGGACAAACACAGAGGATCTCTAAAGGTAAAAAGGGGACTGTTGCAGTTGTTATGGAAGGACAGACTAGATAGGCCATGTGGTCTTTTTCTGTCATCATATTTCTATGTTTCTATGTTTCTATGAAATATGTGAAATGGTTTATAAAAAGTACAAAAATCAGGTAAAAGTGCAAAGATGAACTTAAAATGAAGTAAGACATCCTTACTGGTAACTATTAAAGTTAGCACGGTTTTATCATAGGTGTATTTCGACAATTTAACTGATAGAGAACGCAGCATGCTAGGATAACATGTTTTGAGTGCATGCACAAATCTTTCGGTGCAATTCACTGAAGATATGCATTTCACTAAAAGTCAATGCTGCATTTGAATATAAAGTGCGCAGTTGTCCAGGTAGCTGCAAGGAGCGTGCCTGTTTTTAGCGTGTGCACAGTATCCTAATTTTGAACAAGAAACTATTTAAATGGTAGTTTGCATGCTTGTGTGCTTCTTTCCTTCCCTGAGCTGAACATTGCCCTGGGGATACCTGCCAGGTTGACGAGTCCCTGAAGGTAAGCCACATTTGAATTTAGGTTTCCATTTACAAGTTTATTCATATCTACACACAATGGGAGCAAGACATAGGATGTTGCTTGCACACTGCAGGCATTTCAGATAATTTAGGCAGGTTAGAACTTTGGCAATTGTTCACAACACATACGTATGGAGTCACAGGTTCACTCAGCTTCTTAGCTTGGCTGTCCTAGCCATCAAATTGCTGAAAATACTGAGGTGTTTCTAGAAATTTCTTCTGAGGCCCCAGTGACCAAACAGGTTCCTCGGGGAAGGGGTCACTGAAGTGTTGCGTCAGGCTATGTGTAGCTTCTCTTAAACGCTTACGTGATCATTCCTGTGTCTCAGAATGTCTGCAGCTTAGAAGACCAGCACCCTCCAAAGCTCAGACCCCGGGTGGAAGCCAGGCAGAGCCCCCACAACACTTCCATGCAATCTAGACAGAAGCATATGCACACTTACTTTGGAAGGCTGAGGAGGGAAACCTAGATGCATTAATTCTTTTTAGTGTGGCTAGATTACTTTGAAAATTGTCATGTCCCTTTTGATTAGATAAAAAGAACGAATTCCAAGCTAGTTTTTGAATAATAGAAAACTGGGCTTTTTTTCTCAGTTTCACTGCTAATGTCAACCATTTAGTTCCTCGCTGCATTTTTTTGTTTTTGTTTTGTCTTTCAAAAGTGGTGTTTGTGGAGATATATTCCTCCCGTGAAATAGGAGGGAAGACTGTAAACACTCCACATGCATCTACAACTCTGACCAATCATGCAGGTGCCTTCAAAGCAAATACAAACGACTCCTGTCTTGGCAGCCAATGGATTAAGTTGCACATTGTTTAATGTACTGGTTTACTTTGGCTTTAGTGCAAAGTTTCTGTGTTCAGGAAGGGATTTAACATGTGAAAAGCTGCTCTGAGCTGAGGCTAAAATGCTGAGCTAATTTGAGCACAGTCCCCACGTTAATGCATGCAAACGTGCTGAAGATGAAATTAAACACATTGCAACAAAGTGTGCTGAAAGTTAGGGTACAGGATCGATATTCAGCGGCAGCGTTCAAAGTTTTTAAGGCACCTGGCCAGTGCGGCTGAAAGTAAAACTGTATATTCAGCATTGCAGCAGTTATCCAGTCGACAGCTATATCCAGCTGCTGTCCAGAGAGCTAAGCTGCATAATTTAGGACAGCCATTGACCCGTTCTTTGCAGTTTACTTATCCGGTAAGCAGCTGAATTTTACCGCTGACCGGAGAGATGCCACAACTGTCCCTGCTCCACCCACAGACTGCCCTGGATTTAACTGGGTACCTTTCCTGCTGACTGGGGAGATATTCAGCGGCACTATCTGGAACATGCCACTGAATATCGGGATCACTAGTTAGCAGCCCATTTAATGTGGTAAGGTAGGGTAACCGCAGGGAAACATGTGGGGCATGTCCTCAACAGTTAACACAGGACCCTTCACTTGGGGTTTAGCACATGCTAACATAGGGCATTTTAGTAAACATGTCCCTTTACTTTCACGTTAGAACACTTTTTTTACTTTATTTTTCATCACACAGTTTTAAATATTATGCATGTCCATTATATGAGAGAGTGGAGGAGTAGCCTAGTGGTTAGAACATTGGTTTGGTACCCAAGAGACCAGGGTTAGGTTCCCACTAACGCACCTTGGGCAAGTCACTTAACCCTCCATTGCCTCAGGTATAAACGTAGGAGTCCTTTTATTAAAGTGTGCTATGCAGTTGATGCATATTTTTTCACATGTGATAGCTATGTGCAAGGATCCATGACAACAGTCACCACACGAGCATAACAATTCTCGTGCTAATTAAATCACTTACTGGGAGGGAATAGGTGGGTTAGGGGTGGAGAGGACATTGCAGTTAGGGCGGGGTACATATTGCGCATTGTCAATGTTGGAATTAGGGTAGGTGCATCTAATGCCACTTCAATGAGTAGCATAAGGTGCACCCACAGTAATTGGCAAAGGCCAAAGCAAATGCTATGCCTGCACAATAATTGTCAGACACATACTGGCCACACCCCCAAAATTACCACAGTGCGGTTGCACCTAACAGGCATTGATTTTGACTAGAAACATAAGTCTACAACCACTACTGTTAATCATTTGTATAGTGCTCCAAGGTGTATGGATTGCTGTATATATTTTATTTAACAGGTTTTATATACTGCTTTATCATTTCAGTCAAAGTGGTTTACATTGAAACTTAAACTTGGTAATGTACATTAAACAGGGACATTGATAACTTGGATTTTTTTTCTGAGACAATGGAGGGTTAAGTGACTTGCCCACTAGCAAGAAGTGCTAGTGGGAATTGAACCCTGGTCTCTGGGTTCCCAAGCCAGTGCTGTAGCCATTAGGCTACTCCTCCACTCCACTGTCTTGCATATAGATGTAAGACAAAGTTCATGCTCATCAGAGATTACAATCTGATCAAGACAAAATATGTGGAGTTCAGTTCTAACAGGGGCATGTCTGGGCCGTCCGTACATCCAAACAATGGACGGGCCCCAAGTGTACCCGATTCTGCACCGTGGGAGCTAGATGTCCCCGCAGTTGCAGGATTGGACATGGAGATAACCCGGCATGCCCCTGATCCCGCCATGGGAGACGTCCTCTCTGCAGTCCATCCAGCCCGCCCTATGATCCTGCTGGTGTGTCGGTGCCCAGCAGGAGCACTGAAAGCCCGAATCACCAGCACAAGTTGTTTCCCTGCCGCACAACCCTTGGCAGGGTCTGCCAGGCCTGGGATCGGGTGGCAGAGCTAGGATCACGTGGTGGGGCCTCACCTCCTGCGGCTCCATGTCCTGTGGGAGGCTGTTGGGCCTGATTGCAGGGGTGCCCTGTGCTTATTCCACCTCTGAGGTGAAATAAGTTGGGTGTCCTAATGGAGTCCACCAGACATACAGGGCCCTGACTGGAACAGGCCCTGTAAGTCCAGGTACCTTGGCCCATCCCCGCTCCATCCACTTGCCGCCTCTGGCCCTCCCCCTCCCGCCCCTGTCCAGTGCTCCCTGTGTGTGCGGCAAAGACTGGGCACAGAATTGGGCGTCGGGCAGAGATGGAAGTTGGATGTCCAACTGGGACATCTGACCCCACTATTCGCTTCTCTTCATTGGGTCCATAGTGAAACCGGGGACTAGAGTATGGTAAGAAACAAATAAGTAGTGGACAGGAGAATGAGGAGCATCAGGATCCAAAAGTGGTTTCAAAGAGGTGGGTGTTAGCCTGGATTTGAAAAGGGCTAGAGAAAGGGCCTGACGCACAGACTCAGGTAGTTTGTTCCAGACATATGGAGCAGCAAGATGGAATGAATGAATTCTGGAGTTGGCAGAGGAAGAGAAGGGCCCAGATAAAAAGGATCTGCCAGAGGAGCAGAGTTCCCAAGGAGGGGTGCAGAGTGAGATAAGAGGAGAGATAGTGAGGAGCCGCAGATGAATGTACTTATAGATCAGTAGGAGAAGTTTGAACTGGATGTAGAAAATGATAGGGAGCCAGTGAAGTAACTTTGGCATTTACCCTTCCTTTTTTTCCCTGTAAAACCACCCTCCCCCTCTGTATTTGAGAGCTTATAGGTAATTCTGATATTTTCTTTTTTGTGGAAATAATTTCTCAATATACACTTTGAGGCCAATTCCGATCGGGGCATGTCCGGGCTATCCAGACATCCAAAAAATGGATGGGCCCAATATGTGGAGGAGTGGCCTAGTGGTTGGGGCAAGGTACTTCAGGCTGGAAGGTCGGGAGTTCAAATCCCACTAGAGGACAGCAACCTTGGGCCGGAAGGACTGGGGTTTCTAGTCCCACAGGTGCTCCTTGTGGTCTTGGGCAAGCCACTTAACCCTCCATAGCCCATGTTCCCTGTAAAATAGTTATTTCCAAGTTATAATGCCCTGTTCAATGTAATTTCAGTTTGTTCAATGTAAACCGCACTGATGCAGAATAGCGCGGTATATAAGAGAATGTAAATAAATAAAATAAATAAAAAATAAATTCTGTAACCGTGGAAGCTAGACGTTCTCACAGCTGCAGAATCGGGCACTTAGAAGGCCCGACGTGACCTTAATTCTGCAGCGGAGGACATCCCTTCCCCTGCCTGGCCAGCCCACCCTATGCTCCTGCTGGTGTGCTGGTGAATGGCATCCTGTCACCAAGGCATCAGGACACCAAGCAGGAGCGTACATTGCCCGTCAGCTGAAAAAAGAATTTCCCATGCGGGAGAAGCCAGGACTGGGATCGGGCGGCGGGGGCTTACATGCATCCACTCTGCCTGTTTGGTGGGGCTTCCTGGCCGGATCCCCGCTGTCGATGGGACTTATTTCACCCCCAAGGTGGAATAAGTCCCACGTCCATCTTTCCCTCACTGGACGTACAGGGCTTTGACCTGAATAGGCCCTGTACATCCGGGTTGTGTGGCCCATCCCCGCTCTGCCCACTCTCCACTACCACCCCTCCTCTGCCCGCCCCTGTCCAGCACTCCCCGCACAATGCTGCTGTACGTACAGGGAGCCAGGGACTCTGAAAATGGTGCCAGCAAATAGCGGGATTTGTATCTCCAAACCGGACATACATCCCCACTATTCACTGTTCAGAATGACCCCATGTGTTATTCCAGAATTTACCTTGTTCTGTACAACTTTTGTCTTGTTTATATTCATGAAAATTCAATAAAGATACAATTAAAAAAAAATCCCCAAGAATAAGGGAAGGGGAAGATGCATTCAGAAAAGAGGATCACCAGGAGTCAAAGTCTGTGAGAAAGGTAGAGGTGGACTTGTTGGGGGGTTGATAAATGACAGCTAGCTGGGGAGGTAGTGGAGTAAATAGGCAGATGGCATTGACTTCAAAGGAAGCAAAGGAACTAGAGAGAGGTAGGAGGGGCTGAAATTGGCAGGACTGAGAGAGTAGAAACCCAACACTGCCACCGCAGCCAATGGACCGAGGCATATGGGAAAATAGGCAGCCTCCATGACAGAGGGCAATGACTGAAGCAGAGTCTGCAGGGAGAAGCCAAGTTTCAGTAAGAGCCAGGAGATGCAGAGTATTAGAGACAAAGAGGTCATGAATGAAGGCAAGTTTATTGGAGTTCCGAATGCGCATTCCATAAGGCACATAAAAAGGGAGAGGAGAGGGATATGAACCAGATTTGAGAGGTTAGGAATTGATCTGCCTTGGGAGTGTGAAAAAAGTCTAGTGGACCAGGGTTTGGATTGATATCTCCAGATGAGAAAAGGAGAAGGAGAAAATGGGGGAGAGAGGATGAGGCATGACGGAAGCGAGGGCGAGGTTCCTTCAGTGAGAGAGGAAATGTCTGAATGAGAGGAAGAAAATGGTGACGTTCAAGGGCAGATTTATTTATTTAACAAGGTTTATATGCCACTTTCTTTTTCAGTCAAAGCAGTTTACATGGAACAAAACCAACAGAGTAACTGCTTAATAAAGAACTAGTTTACATCATAAAACAGATAAATTCCTGAGAACTGGGTTGGGGGGATTTTAACTGGGGCTAACGTTGTGGTAGTAGCATCTAAGTTATCGTCAATTTGCTAGGGATTAGGGAAGGGGGCTTAAACATGAGTGAACAATGTAGAAGTAGTGAAGAGGGCATGTGGTAATGGGCGATGGGGGGGTGTTTTATCCTATTTTGTCAAATACAAAGAATTTGGTGAAGAGGTGGGTCTTGAGGTTTTTTTGTAGATCGGGTACAGTTTCAACAGTTCTTAAAGTTTCTGGGAGGGTATTCCAGATTTTAGGTGTGAAGAGGATGAAAGCTCGGTTGCATGATTGTTGACAGCTTTTTCTCCTGATAACATAGATGATAACACAGAAGAGAAAAGGGCAGGGGAGATGGGGACAGTAAGGAGTAGGTAATGAGAAGTAGGGCCATGCAACAGATGGAATGAAGGGATAAGATTCGGGAGGGTTAAAATCAAGAACACAAAGTGATGTGGAACCATAGGAGACAGAGATAAGAGAATGCAAGTCAGAGGAGATAAAGGTAGAGAGGGAGCAAAGAGGTCCTGGTGGGTTCAGGTGCACCTGAGTAATTGTGCCAATGAGCAGAGGAAGACTGTGAAAGAAAGTTACACCAGGGGTGGGTGGGTAATAAAGTGAAGTGTTAAGGAGGGAGAGATAGCACTGCAGAGAACAGGAGCTGGGTAACGGACAGACAGAAGATAGAACAATCTAGAAATATAGAAAGAAAGAACAATATACAAATAAATAACAAGCTAAATTCTAAACAGGCACAAGAAGATGCCTGAAGAGAACATAAAAGTTAACAAAGGCTTACAATGAGGGTACTCTCCAAGCAGGATCACTAAAAGGAAGTTCAGCTGCTCACCTGCTAAGTGAAGTAAGCTTCTGAATAAAGCCCTGGGGAGAGGGAGGGGCTTCCAAGTGCTGAAGGCAGGTAAGTGGAAGCAGGCAGATGCTACAGGAAGTGCCCTAGTAAAACTCAGACAAGGCAAAAACTTAAACTTTAAATATTTACAGAGGAATAGGGAGAAGAGAAAAGAAAAAGCACTCTTACCTGTTCAGTCAGTAGTAGAGCACAGAGATAATAAAGTGTTAAGGAGGAAGACACAACCCTGCAGAGAGCAGGAGCTGGATAAAGGACAGACAGAAGACAGAACACACACTGAAAATCTAGAAATATAGAAAGAACACTATATAAATAAACAACAAGCTAAATTCTAAACAGGCATAAGAAGATGCCTGAAGAGAGCATAAAAGTAGCAGAGGCCTACGATGAGGGAGCTCTCCCAACCAGGAACCTCAGGGACAAAAAACTACTGCACTTAGTAAAAGGGGCCCTTTAGATTGTAAACCCTCCCAGGGATAGGAAAAATCCCTATTGCTCCTGAGTGAAACTCATCTTGAGCTACTCCTGAAAAAGGTGTGAGCTAAATCTAAAATCCTTTCCCTTGTGAGAACATCAGAAATTAAAATTTAGTGCTGTTTTTTTATCATGGCCGTATTATATCAGCCTGTTGAACAATGCTGGGTGCTCTCATCTACTATTTGAAATCATTTAGCTCCACTGAAGTCTACTGAAGCTCGACTCATTGCTCTCAATCCTTCTTCACATTTTATCTCCTCTAAATCTCTCCTCTCCTACCTCCATCTTGTTTTCTCTTATCTTATTTAACTCATGTTGCCTTCTCCATCTGTTGCCTCAGTCTTTTTCAGTGCTCTCTTCTATACTATCATTTATTTTTATTTTTAAAATATTATCAAAGCACTTTCCAAAAAGCCCTTCCAATTTACATCAATTACATAATAACCCCACTTACCCAGCAAATCGCAATAAAACTTACCAGTTCAATATATCGAAGAATCGTCATAGTCCATTTGTATTACCCTATGACATCCCTCACTTCCACAACACACTCGTTCTTCTTAACCTGAGCACTTAACCCTATTTCCCATTCTAAGTCCACAGAGGAATGCAAAATACTTTTCATAGAGTGAGAGCTTAATCTGTGCTTGAATTTTAGCATAACATGATTCATTTCTAACCTCTAAAGGGAAGGATTTCCACAAATGTGGTGCTGAATAACTGAAAGCTGCTCATGTAATCAGTTCCAGGCTTTGCAGAGGGTGCAGGGACCACCAGACACATATGATTGCTAGAGCGTAAAGCCCACCTGGACTCATAGTTCTTCAACAAGGCAGTCAAATATGATGTACTCCCTAAGTGTAAACTTTGAACGCTAACATTAACAACCTAAAACAAGCTTTGGCTTCTGAAAGCAGCCCATGCAACACATTTAGCAGAGGTTCCCAACCTTTTTAGTTGTGTGGACCCCTTGTTAACCTCCAAAATGTTTAGGGACCCCCAGTTTTTTTCTACAACTCTTTCTGGGCAAACTTGCCTCAATGCCAAGCCTGTCCCCACATGCTCTCTTTATCTCTGTTCCCCTTCCTGTCTCCACAAGTTTTTCGCCACCAGCCATTCTTCACCAGTCTGTCTTTCTCTTTCCCTCCCTTCATCCAGTTCCTTCCAGTTTCTCTCTCTCTCTCTTTCAACCTCTCTCTCTTTCCCCCTAGCCAGCCCCTAGCAATACTGCAAACACTCTTTAATGGTCTCCCAGATCCTCAGGATCCAAGAATCACAATTTGGGAATCACTGAAATAAGAGCATTGGAGTGAGAAGATCAAATTTCCTGGCACCCACAATAAACCTAATAGCTGTATTCTGGATCAACTAAAGCCTCTAGTAATCTATAATAGAGATCAGGGCCGGCCCGTCCATTGAGCAAGAATGTTTTTTGCACAGGGCCCCGCGTTTCAGGGGGCCCCGCGCAAAAAACATGTTGCATCCCAGCAAAGTTTAAAAAAATCATAAACCGGCTGCGGCAGAATCGAGAATCAGCCCATTTACAGTCCTTACCACCACCCCCCCCCCCATCAGCCCAGCTAAGTTAAAAAAAAACAACAACCCAGAAACCGTCTGCTGCTGCCGTGGCAGCGGCAGAATGGAGAATCCCGCGGGGCCCCCCTGTCCTGCAGTCTTCTATGCGGCCTCCGTCGGCTGTCAGAGCTGCGCGAAGAGAGAGAGCTTCTCCTCTCGCAGCTCTGTTAATCATGCCGCGGGGCTGATGGGAAATCCCAACACCCCCCCGGCGGGATTAACTGAGCCGCGAGAAAGGGAAACTCTCCCTTCGCGCGGCTCTGAAAAGCCCGCGCTGAGGCTGCATAGGAGACTGCAGGATAGGGGGGCCCCGCGGGATTCTCCATTCTGCCGCTGCCACGGCAGCAGCAGCCGGTTTCTGGGTTTTGTTTTTTTTTTAAACTTAGCTGGGCTGATGGGGGGGGGGGTAAGGACTGTAAATGGGCTGATGGGGGGGGGGGGTTAGGACTGGTAATGGGCTAAAGGGGGTACGGACTGGAAGTGGGCGGATGGGGGGGGGGGGGGTAAAAAATGGGAATGGACAATGGGGGGTTAGGACAGGTAATAGACTATGGAGGGGCTAAGACGGGAAATGGGCTGATGGGGGAAGTTATGACAGGTAATGGGCTATGGGGGGCTACGACTACAAGTGGGCTGATGGGGGGATTAGGACTGGAAACGGGCTATGGGGCGGTGGGCTAAGACTGGAAATTGGCTGATGGGGGGTGTTAGGACTGGTAATGGGCTGTGGGGGGCATTAGGACTGGTAATGGGCTATGGGGGGGGGGGGTTAAAACAGGTAATGGGCTATGGGGAGGTAAGAAGACAAGTGGGCTGAATGGGGGATTAGGACTGGAAAAGGGCAATGGCGCGCTTAGGACATCAAATCGCCTGATGGGGGGTAACAACAGGTAATGGGCTATGGGGGGGCTAAGACTACAAGTAGGCTGATAGGGGGTTAGGACTGGTAATGGGCTGTGGGGGGGCGTTAGGACTGGTAATGGGCTGGGGGGGTTAGGACTGGTACTGGGCTATGGGGGGGGTTACAACAGGTAATGGGTTATGGGGAGCTACGACTACAAGTGGGTTGATGGGGGGATTAGGACTGGAAATGGGCTATGGGGGGGTTTAGGACAGGTAATGGGCTGATGGGGGGTTACAACAGGTAATGGGCTATGGGGGGGCTAAGACTACAAGTAGGCTGATAGGGGGTTAGGACTGGTAATGGGCTGTGGGGGGCGTTAGGACTGGTAATGGGCTGGGGGGGTTAGGACTGGTACTGGGCTATGGGGGGGTTACAACAGGTAATGGGATATGGGGAGCTACGACTACAAGTGGGCTGATGGGGGGATTAGGACTGGAAATGGGCTATGGGGGGGTTAAGACAGGTAATGGGCTGATGGGGGGTTACAACAGGTAATGGGCTATGGGGGGGCTAAGACTACAAGTGGGCTGATGGGGGGTTAGGACTGGTAATGGGTTGATGGGGGGGTAAGACTGAAAATGGGCTGATGGGAGGGTAAGGACTGGAAGTGGGCTGATGGGGGGGTTAGGACTGGTAATGGGCTATAGGGGGTTCAGACTGGAAGTGGGCTGATGGGGGGGTTAGGACTGGTAATGGGCTATAGGGGGTTCGGACTGGAAGTGGGCTGATGGGGGAGCTAGGACTCATAGGATGGGGGGTTGCTAGGACTGGAAATGGGCTGAGTGGAAGGGGGGCTTGAACGGCAAATAGCTGATGGGGACAGGGGCTTGGAATGGAAATGGGCTGAGTGGAAAGGGGGCTTGAACTGCAAATAGCTGATGGGGAGGGGGGCTTGGAATGGAAAGAGGCTGTGAGGAGAGGGAGCTAGGACTGGAAATGGGCTGAGTTGGGGGGGGGCTAGGACAGGAAATGGGCTGATGGAGGGGCCAGGATAGGACTGGAAATGGGCTGTTGGGGGTGCTAAGGTTGGAAATGGGCTGTGGTGGGGGCTTGAATTGCAAAGGACTCCTGGAGGGGCTAGAACTGGACGGAGGCTCGTGGGGGGCTGGGTGGGGACGGGGGCTGAGTGGAGGGGAGCGCGGAGTAGACCTGGGCTGATGGTGGGGCTAGGAAAGGAGTAGAAAGGAGCGGATGTGGGTCTGGGATTGGAAATGAGCTGATGGAGGAACTGATAGGACTGGAAATGGATGGGGGAGCTAGGACTGGAAATGGGCTGATGGTGGGGCTAGGATAGGATTGAAAATGGGCTGATGGGGGACTAGGACTGGAAATGGGCTGATGCAGGGACAAGAAGGGAGCAGATGCTGGGTGGGGCTGGAACTAGAAAGGAGCTGATGTTGGGGGAGGATTAGAATGGGATGGAGCTGGGAGAGTGAAATGGAGAGGGAAAAATATTTTGCGTGGGAGGGAAGACAAATCTACAATTGGCCGGATATTGGGAGAGTAAGTGGGGATTGAGGATGGAGGGATAAAATTTGAGTGGATGAAATAGGAATGAGGAAAGAGCAAAAGGAGAAAGATTAGTATGTTAAAGCAGATGTAGAGAGAGAATGGAAAAAAAAACCAAGAAGACAGAAGAAAGGACAAATGGACAGCAGATGGAGAGTTAGCAGAAGACACGAAGAAACCAGAAGAAAGTGGCTGGAACAATTGCAACTGAAAAAAAAATGCACAAAAGGTAGAAAAATATCTCTTTATTTTGAATTTATTAACTGGAATATGTCAGCTCTGGGAAATGTGCATCATTAATTTTTGCGCTTTGTTTAGTAGAAGAGGAAATTAATTTATAGTTTTATTTCTACAGTGTTGTTTTATATTCCAAGTTTGGCTTTTGGGGTTCCCAGTTTAATTATTGTCTTCCTGTTTCTAAATTGTGATTCCTTGTTTGGTGATGGTCTATGTTCGGCATGTGTAACTGAGCTGAGGTATTCTGTTTATGTAATTCCTATTTGACATTGCCACTTGTTCTTTCCCCAGTAGGTCATGTATTATTGTTCTCTGAAATGTATTGGTTTAATATTTGCAGTGTTGCCTTTTGATAGTTAGGGTATGGTGCTTTGTGAGTCCTGGTAGTGCTGTTAGGATATGGCGGGTTTGCTATAGGTTCTAAATGGGCAGTGTTTGTAGTAGTTCCTAATGTGCCTGGCGGTTGGTACTGGATTATAGTAATGTAGAAACCTTTTAGTCTTTCTTTATCCATATACGCATTAAGAGGCATGTTTACTAAAAGTTAGTGTATGGTAACATTATGCAAATATTTATGCAAATGAGGCACCTTATGCAAATGAGGCCCCACACCGAGTCTCCGCACATGGCCCCGCACCCCCCTTGGGCCGCCCCTGATAGAGATCATTACAATAACCTAGTTTTTTAATAACATTGCATGGACTAGCAATCACAGATCTTCTTCTAAATAAGGTAGCAGTTAGCACAGTTGCCTCATAGAGTAAAAAGATGTTTCAATCATAGCCGACACTTAAGCTTTTAATGATACTCATTGGTTCAGTCTTACTCCTAGACTCTAAATTACATCATTAGTTTGAGACACACTGGGTCCAATATTCAACATGATTAATGTGGTAGCACACTAGCTAACCATTTTAATCATGGCGACCGGGATATTCAACTGCATTAATGCAGTTAGTGCCATCGAATATCCCTGGGAGCTGCCGCTGAATGCCCCAGTTAGTTGGCTAGCATTGGAGCGTTACGGGGATAGACTGGAGGCAGCCCCCGTGGATAATCGGTCAATGGCAATATCCAGCCGCTGCCTGGTTATCCTTAAGCAGCAGGCACCTTAAAGGCTGGCCTAACTTTTGCCACAGAAGCTAGCTGGGCAACAGCTGAATATCACCACTGCATGGCTAGCTTTGCCTCGATCTGGCAGACCCAGATATTCAATGCCGGTGGCTGGGTATGGCCCCAGCACTGAATATTCGGTTCTTAAGTTCGACAGTGATGGCTAGTTGCTTTACAATGGCTAGCCACGACCGCTGAATATCAGGTCCACTGTCTCAAATCTGTAGAAGAACCTTATTCATAAACTCTCAATTTTAGTTGGGTTGGCTTCAGCTTCTCTTGTTTCAACCTCTATTCTACCTCCCTTAAGAAGTTGTTCACATTATATATAACTATCCATCATCCACATGACAGTAAACACTATGCAAGTCAAAAATCTCCATCAAAAGAGTTAAATATATACTGAAAGAATAAGAGAAAATACAGAAATCTGTGCCACTCCACATTCCACCACAATCTTTCCAACACAGAGGTATTCCTTAGCACTTGAAAAGCTGTCCCCACTAAAATAGGGAAGAATAGGCTAAAACCAGGCCCCTCTCTAATTCTTGCCTCTTGCAGACATCTCAGAAGCAAGCTATAGTCAATCGTACTGCAGACAGCCACAGAAGTTAACTGAGCAACAGCCATATAAGACTAAGGGGCATGTTTACTAAAAACCGCTAATTTGCGCGCCGCAAAATAGCGCACTAAAAGCGGTACTTAAGAGCGCTTAAACGCCCCGCAATCGTGCGTGTCACCCCCGCACAGGTGCGCGGCACAATAACGGGCCCCGCACAAGTACGGGCCCGCAAATGTCCGATAGAGGCGTGGAACGGCTAACGGAGGGCGGAGGAAGGTTCCTGAGGGGCGGAGAGACGGGTTTAATGGGTGGGGAAGGGGAGGGGAGAGGCTCCCCGCACATTATCGGGGCCGAATCCCAAAGCAAAACTACCGCGAGTGAAACACTCGCGGTAGAGGGCATTTAAAAAGAAGAGAAACCATTTACGTCAGCAATGTACAGCAAAATCGGGTAAACCTGCAAAACGTGAGCAGTGTGATACATGTGCACAGCACAAAAGTGAAAATAAAAATAGAAAGTGACCACAACAAAAATATCACAAATAGTAATGCAGCTGGGGAACAGTTATAGTAATGGTCAAATATAGAAAACACACCCAGGAAAGCTCCAGAAAGAAGAAATGAATATTGGAAGGGTCTACGGAGCGGAGACTCATCCAAAACAAATGTCCTTTTTGGAGCTTTCCTGGGAGTGTTTGCTATGGTTGCCCATTAATATCACTTTTGCCCAGCGTGGTGATATATTGTCCCCCAGTGTCTGTGGTCATTTCCGGGGTTTATGTGCACGTTTGTCACCAGACAGAGTGCATGTGCCCACAGTAAAAATGCGTAGAGCAGGGTTTGTGACTCCATCCTGCCAGGTATACTACCTCCAGGGGCTGCATTGTCTCTGTGGCCATAGTGTGGTGCAGCAGACAGAGCCAGTACCTCTAGGACCAGAGGGTCAGAGGTTCAAGTCCCAGCTGGGGCACATGCCAGCCCAGCCCCTACATTTTACCCACCACTAAACAAAGATAGCGCAGACACCTCTGTATTGCAGGGAACATAAGCATAGGGAAAACACCCATATTTTACACAACACTGCAAAAACACAACAACAATGGGCATTACCTACAGCCAAATCCCCCAAATGCAGTCCCGTACTGCCACATTGCAATCTGGTCATCTGCTGTATCTGAGAGAAGCTCATGCCAGCATGTTGGCGGACGAGTACATATGGTGCAGGGGGCAGTGGCTGCTAGCCACAGAAGACAGAGGCCTAGCCATGTGCAGGCTAGCACAGTCCACTGCAACAGACAGGCCCTGCCGGATCCACAGTTATGGACGTTCCAGGGAAACCAACCAATCTGTGGCTACACAGTGGTGCAGTGCACACAGACAGTGCATACAAGAACAGAAGGTCACAGGTTCAAAGCCCAGCTGGGGCTTCCACCAATCCTAGTCACATACTTTTCCCACACCTACACAGTGATAGTAAGGACACACCTTTGGTGTCGAGGACATATGCAATGGTAATACGTCTATCTTTTACCCCACTGAGCACAGACACCATGAACAGGGGCAGTACCTAGAGCAGACTCTCCCAAATGCATTCCTGGTGTGCCACACACCAGTCAGGTTCCATGCTGCCACTCATACAAATGCCTGTGCTGTATATCTATGCACCACCCCCATGGCATGTAGATGTAGCTCATGCATATTCATGAGGGACAGCGGGAAAACACGAACAGTGTGATGCAGACCTGGACTGGGGTTGGGAATCTCTGCCGTAAAGCAGCAGCCAACAGGGGCAGACACACCCACACCCACACCCACAGGCCCCATTGGCCAATGTCTCCTGGAGAGGCAGAACAGTGGACCCTGCGTGCATCTCCCAATACTAGCAGCTGCATACCTTAGCAATGTCACCCTACACCTGAGGCATACGGTACACAGCTCTGAGATGTTTGCTAGGAGTACTGGCAGATAGATATCCATACGTTACGCACATACTGCTACTTGACCCCATCAGAACAATCTGTTAGGTGTTTGCGGGGCGTGCTCCATGACTGGCCTCTGACGGTGTTTACCACCCTGGGGAGTGACCCCCAGCAGTACTGCGTACCATATCCATGCCTTGCCGTGCCTAGGACAGGTTTGGTGGCCAAGGCTAATTACCTCCTCAATAGTAGCACCATGCTGGCATAGGTGTGGAAGTATGTGTCTCTATACAGTGGGTGCTGGCTGCAAGCCCCTTCCACAGCCCACACTGCCAGCACTGTTGCCAGTATTGGCCTGCTAATGTGCATAATGAGTAGCAAGGGACCATGGGTATATCTCAGACAGGGTGGGCTGACCAGGATGCAGCTGCACAGGGCATAGGGCACTGGCAGGGACATGGTAGTGCCCGGCCACCACCTACACAGACAGGGGGACCTCTGTATGTGCTGCTGGGGGATCACTCTCACCCTGAGTGTTCAGTGATGGCAGCATGGCTAGGCACACCCATAGTGCTGTATTGTGTTTCTCTCATGTGATATATATGGGTTTCCTGTTGGGGCCTTTTCACTGACTTATCTGCTTGTGTGTGCTGCCACCCCAGTTGTGGGTGCATGCATTTCCATCAGGACCAACCAGCAGACTGAGCACAGATGGTATGTGTCTTGATGGAGTGCCTTGCAGGGTGCAGTGGCTGATGGCTTGCTGCAGGAGAATATCAGATAGTGGTGGGGTGCATCTATGAATGCCGTGGGGGGTGTTTTACTTCCCCAGCAGGACTGGGGTTGATGGTTGACTCTGCTGCCATGGTGGGTGGGAGGGGAAAAGGATGGTATGGGGATCTGTTGGGGGAGGTGAAGAGAGAGACCCTGTTTTATCCACCTGGGGGTCCGGGGGTGTTCCACTAACTGTGGCAGACAGCGATCTCCAAGATGTTTATACAGCACCTACCTATTTCACAGGTTATTGCTGCTTTGGAGCTCTGGCCAAGGTGTTGTGCACCTGGTCCTGGGCGCATCATCACACACTCAGGGTGGGCATAGTAACCGCACAATGTGATGGTGTTTAGCTACTCTTTGCCATTTGTCCACCCACTCAGGACACCCTACCAGGCTGAGGTGCTGTGTGGGTGCACAAGGACACCTCCCCCTACCAGGCCGGGTAGCTTTAGGGGTGCAGTTCCCATCTTGTGTGCATCTGTGGACAGCTGATTTGCATGTGCAGTGCATTATGGGTACGGGTGGCCTAACCCTATCCTGTTTACACCAGCAGACTGTCTGTGATGTGACGTGCAGGCTATCTGCAGCCAGGCAGGAGCTTGCTTAAAGCTATAGAGGTGTAGCCCAATGGTTATGCCACTGCTTGTGCAGCCAGAGGTCATGGGTTTGTACTCACTGTGGGGTTCTATGATAGGGTTTTCTAAAGCATTTTTTACATTTACTGTACATATGTTGATGCCTGCAATAACACCCTCAGCGTACTGTACCCATAAGGTGCCTCTGAGGGTGCTTTATTGGGCGCCCTATAGGGCACTTTATGGTTGGCATCCATATAGGGTGCACTATACATTATCCTGTGTCGCAACATACATGCTGCCCTATAGGGGACATTCTAGGGTGCCTTGGCGGACGGTGCACTGTAACATGTGCCTTATGGTCCGCCTTATGTTAACATGCTGTGAGAGTGCGTTTGCTAGTAGTTATCACAAAATAGAATTAAAAAGCCTCCTAAAGCACTCCACAACATAAAATATACTGCCTCAGCTAGCCTTTTTCAATGGGCATTGTGAGGGATTGAACCCCTGGTCCTTGCACCATTGGTCAGTGTCTTAACCATTGTGCTGTGGCTGTGTTCCTTTGCTTTAGCATCAGCGCGCTGCATCCTGCTGCCCACAATTAACAGTGCGCCGCCTTATGCCGCCCCACAATGAACAGTGCGCCGCCTTATGCCGCCCCACAATGAACATTGCGCCGCCTTATGCCGCCCCACAATGAACAGTGCGCCGCCTTATGCGGCCCCAAAATTTTTTTGCCTCCTGACACACATTTCCACATTCAAGGTGGTGCCTCAGCCAGCCTTTTTGGGCTGCACACACTGGGGGATTGAACCCGTGGCCTCTGCACCATTGGTTATTGTCTTCACCGTTGTGCTACGGCTCTGTTCCTATATGTGCCCAGCTGCGCCCCACTTAGCCTTCCCACGCGCTAATGTGGGCCCCGCACATTAACGCGACGCGCACACATACGGTCTTTTTTTTTCCTTTTTCGGCCTGAACCGCCCACTCCTTATATGGCACAGGCACACTACCGCGGCCCCGCACGTTAGGAATGTTTAGTAAACATGCCCCTAAGTAGCACTGTCTCCATTTCATGGCCTTTTCAAAAACCTGAATGAAAAGGGTGAACAATGCTTCACCTCTCTACATATATTTGTAACTGCTTCCAATATATTTTTTCAGTCAACTTTGTTACAAAAGGAAAAATTGATACTGGCCAATAATGATCTAGTTCAGAATTTCCAAACCTTTTAGGTTATTTGGACTCCTCATCAACCTCCAAAAAGATAACGGAACCCCAATTCATCCCTTACACTCTTCCTGGACCCCTCCACTTAGTGCCAAGCATGTCCCCACTAGCTCTCTATTTTCCTTCCCCTTCTACTCTCCATCAATTTCTTTCTCTCTTTCCCCCTTCCAGACTGCCTATCTCCAGTCATGCCCCACAATCTCTCTCTCTGTCTTTCAAGCCAGCCAGTCCCCTCTCTTGCTTCTCCAAATCACTCTCCACCAAGGTGGTTCTCGCAATTTCTTTCTCCTTGGTCAGCTGCTACCATTCTCTCTCTGCAGCAGTGAATGTCATCTGCATGGATTACAGAAGCGTAAAAATATGCTTTTTTGCTCTTCTGTGTACTGCAGTCCCACAAGGGCCCACAGACCGTAGATTGAGAAGCACTAATCTAGTTTGTTTATATCCAAATCCACACCTTTCAAAATTGGTTGCATCACTTCTTCTTTCGAGTTACATTTGAACCCTACTTTTTACTGTCTTCTCTCTGTCCTTTCTCACCTCCCTTGCTTGTTCATGTCTACCCTTATCTTAGTAGCCGTAGCTACTTTATGCCCTTCAGGGGAGATCTCTGCAAGCAATCATTTCAAGCAGGCTACCAACCTTCCTGACTTTCTAGTCAGTGCTAACTGTAGACTTCAAGATGCAATGGGAGAGGATAGGCAGAAAGCAATTCTCCTGAACTATTTCCCCTAGCAGCTCTGGCAGCAGAAAGAAATGGGAGCATGGAAGAGAAGCATTTCCAGCCTACCTTTAACTAGTACTATGCACATTGTACTTCCAGTCTCTCTTTAAAAATTAGCTAATATAGGGGGTTATTTTAAGAGCACTATTCACGATTTGAATGTCTGCAAAAGGGTGTGCAGATGTCCAAACCACAGAGACGTCCTAGGGGCCAGTTTAGAAGCTAGGTTTGTAGATAATCCCAGCGCAAGGATACCCTAGTCAAAATGGGGGCATGATGGAAGAATGGCCGGGGCATTCATAACAATCTGATCTCATAAATTCCCTGAACGTCCCAAATCCCTGCTCCCTGGCGCCAACAGGCATCTAGAAAGTGCTCTCCTGTATTCTGCTCTATGTTAACGAACATTGATGGGGAACAGGGGCTCGTGTCTTCACTTTGCCACTGGAGGTCACCTTCTGCTAGCTTGCCTGAGATGGATGGTCCCAAACCCAGCGTTTCTACTAGGGACATCTGTGTGGCTGCCTGCATGCACATCCATTTTAGGGACATCTATGTTCCAGAAATAAGCCAGACATAGATGTCCCTACGCTACCACTGATTTTACTTGGATGTCCTTTCTGAAGTCCTTTCATAATGTCCACATGCAAAAAGCCCCTGTCCACTTTGCACCTGCTAAGTGGGCAGGGGGGAGTAAAATAGCATATATACTTGTGAAAATGACAGGTACAGGGGCTGTTTTGGATCTCCAATATGAACATACCCACAGGAAAATCTCTTTTTAACTGGGCTACAATTCCTGTGCTGTTGAGCTCCAGACATAGTGTTTCACTGCTCTGAAGGAAGCAATTTACGGACAGATAACATTTATCTGTACAGTGCTTGAAAATTGCCCTTTACAGATATAATTTAGAAGGCACTTGAACATGTAGGGCAAACACACAAGTGAACTCTTGTAACAGGAGCATGTGTACACACAGAGTATTTTCTTTTTTAAGTGCCATCAAGTCAAAGCTGACTCCTGACAACCCAGCAGCCCCTGGGTTTTCTTGGTAAGGTATGAGCAGAAGAAGATTGATAGGCCTTTTCTTCTGAGGCATTGGAGAGTAAAGTGACTTGTCTAAGGTCACAAGGAGTGCCAGTGGGAACAGAGCCCCAATCACTTCGGCATTAGGCTGTTGCTCTAACTACTAGGGTGTTCCTCCTTTCCCACAGATGTATGTGGCAGTGTTCCTAGGGATAGAGACTAGGTGCAGGCAAGGCTGGATTTAAGATTTTGACACCATAGGCAAGAGCAGACAGAAGACGCCAAAAAGCAGGATGAAGGAATGTCAGAGTCATGATAGGAGAGTCAGGATAGGAGCAGAGGAAGGCCACAGTGGTGTCCCTTGAAAGTAGCATAGGCACTTGAACCTAACGTAAGTAGGAGCAGGCTCCTCTTTGACCTGGGTATTTGGCGCCCTAGGCAGTTGTCTCTATTGCCTATGCCTAGATCCAGGCCTGAGTGCAGGGGGGTGGGGAGGGTTAGAGTTGACATTCATGCATGTGATTTAAAAAATATCACCCATACGTGATTATAATTAGAGCAGTGTGAAGTGAAGTGTTTCACTTCAGAGCAGTGAAACACTATGGGGTATGTTTACTAAACTGCGTTAGTTTGATTCGCGTTAGGAGCCGCGTTAGTAGAAGAAATGCCAAAAAAGGACATGGGCAGTACATCGTTACCAATAACGCGCGTTATAAGGCGCCGCGCAACGATCGTTACAGGGCGCGTTACTGCGCGTTAAGCTTAAGAATGCGCGCAGACACCCTAATACAGAAAAAGAGGTGTAGCACAATGGTTACTACCCAGACTGATAGTGCAAGGGTCATGGGTTTGATTCCCCAGTGTGCCTAATGAATAAGGCTGGCTGAGGTGTCATGTGTAACCCTTTGAAGGCCTACTATAATATTTTAATCCACATTCTGCAGCCGGGTTAAAGTTTGCATATGTCAGGAAAATTGTACCCGTCTTATTCAATATGTTCCAATAGTGCCGTTCCCTCTGCCATGGTCATGTATTATATACCATTTGATAGTAATATTTAGGCAGAAGTTTGGATCCCGAAAGTTTTGGGCTTGGGCTGGAAAAGGTTAAGTATTGGGCTGTGAGGAAGTTCACTTGTACTGTAATAGTGCTGCCAGCAAACACACCCTCACAGTGGCGTAACCTAGAAGGCACTCCACAGGGCACCCTAGAAGGCACTCCATAGGGCACATTCTAAAGTGCGCTGTCTGCCAAGGCACCCTATAATGTCCCCTATAGGACACCATATAAGGCACCGTATAAGGCGCCCTATAGGGCGCCTTATGAGCCACCCTAAGGTGACAGTATCCTGAGGGTGGTTCTGCTGGCAGCACTAATATACAATAAAAATAGACAATGCCTAAGACAGCCCTATCGATGAACCTGACTGTGGGTTTTGAACCCATGACCTCTGGCTCCATGGGCAGTGAAGTAACCAGTGGGCTAGAGCTGCTAAAAAACACCTGGCTGGCTACAGGAGGACTGCACGGCACCACACCCACATTTTTATTTATTTATTTATTTTTATTCACATTTATATACCGCATCTTCCAAGAGTTCAGTTGCGGTTTACAGTTAACAATAATTAACAAATCAAGTTTGTTTTACATGGAACATTGCAATAATACAGAACTTATTTACAAGGAACATCATATAAAGTATAGAACAAACAATGTGGTATAATACCGAACAGTGTGGAAACTATATACATTCTGCTGTGGTTACCAGGAGAGGGTCAACCCATCCGTACCCAGGATGCACAGCACATGTAAATTTATTTATTTTATTTTTATTTATTTAGCTGCATTTATATCCCGCTTTTCAATGGGTCAAAGCGGTTGGGGGATACATTTAACACAAGGGGATATGAGACACATACACTAATACTTACAGGGAACATGGGCAATGGAGGGTTAAGTGGCTTGCCCAAGACCACAAGGAGCACCTGTGGGACTAGAAACCCCAGTCCTTCCAGCCCAAGGTTGCTGTCCTCTAGTGGGATTTGAACCACCAACCTTCCGGCCTGTAGTACCTTGTCCCAACCACTAGACCACTCTACAGATGATCACAAGATGGGGTAGGGGGTGCCGACGGTGTGTGTTAGTGGCACAGAGTAGCTACAGACCGTCACAGTGTGCGGGTCCTGTGCTCATCCTGAGGGAGAGGTATGGTGCCCAGCACCATTCTCACAGCACCTGGCTGTGCTGAGATAGGCTATGCTGCAGGTCCCCATCAGTGCCAATGTGTGATAGGTAGTCCTTGCAAACACCCCTAGGATATGCCTGTGTTCATCTGTATGTCACATCTAGCCCTTGTGGACTATGATGCACCCAGAAAAGTGCATACCCTGTGTGGGTGCCATGGTCACATGATGTAAGTGAAGGGGGGTGTTGGGACCCACAGGGAGATTACATACCACCACCCAACGCACCCTCTGGGGCTCAGGGTGGGGGACAGGATCTCCCACCAACAGATCCACTTTCTACCCCCCTGCAATGGTGGCAGTAGAGGGGACCATCACCCCAGTCCTGCTAGGGATCAAACACCCTACAGGGCAGGCAATGCAGAGCAGTACACATCCATAACCATCGACCAAGAACTGACCTTCAAAGATCACATAAAGCAGACCGTTAAATCCATTTACTACAAATTAAGAACGCTGAAACCCTTAAGACCACTACTCGCCTCCAATAACTTCCGAACCGTCTTCCAAGCCCTTATAACACCTCATTTTGACTATGCTAATATCATCCTGCATGGTCTACCCAAGAGCACCCTCAACCCACTCCAATTGGCGATGAACTCAGCAGCCCGCATCCTCTGCGGCACTTCCAGTAGAGACCACATCACCCCCATACTAACAGAGCTTCACTGGTTACCCCTACAAGCCAGGATAACTTACAAAGCACTCCTGCTATCCTTTAAAGCAATTAATCAAATAGCCCCACCCTCCCTCTCATCACTTATTATCAACACCCCCACGAACAGACTGAGAAGATCCGCAGCCGCCAATACTCTTGTCGTACCAAAGGAGTACACTAAATGTAACCAAACAACCAGAGACAGGGCTTTCACCTTATTCGCTCCAACTTGCTGGAATAATCTCCCTCCTCATATCCGATCAATAAAGGACCTCTCTCAATTCAGAAAGGCCCTCAAACACTACCTATTCTATCATCATCTTTTAGGCCCTAACCCTACACCTCCTCCCACCATCTCACAAATCACTCTCACAGCCTCTGACATTCCAACAACATAGTCATAACAGAACACGACCTAGACGCTCTGCACACCCAAAGTTACGACCCACTTTAACTGTAAATTTCCAGAGGTAATATATCTTTCTGTATATAGCTTGTATATAGTTTACCATGTTGTCTCCAAGTTACTGACCCTGTTATAATGTAAGCAAAAGACCCTGTTATAATGTAAGCAAAGGACTGTTCTAATGCGAAATTTGTTATCTGTAAACCGCACTGATACCAAAGAGCGCGGTATATAAAAACTGTAAAATAAAATAAATAAATAAATAAAAATAACACCATAGCAGACAGACGGCAGGTCTGGAAATGCTCAGCTGCCCCCCACCATTACCTGACATTCTCCAGCAGCAAGCCTCCAGCCGCTTCACCCTGCAAGGTGTTCCAGCAAGACACATACTAGCTGCAGACAGTCCGCCAGCTAGTCCATAGTGCATGGTCCTGGAGGAGATGCACGTACCCAGAACGGGGATATCAGCATACACACCAAGCAGATAAGTCAGTGATTGAGCCCCAAAAGAAAACCCATAAATATCACATGGAAAAAACACTATATAGCACTATGAGGGAACCTAGCCATGCCATGGTCACTGCTCAGTCAGGGTGAGAGTGACCTCCCAGCAGGACATGCTATGGCCACCCTGTCCGTGCAGGTGGAACCGGGCATTACAATGTCTGAGCCATTGCCCTATGCCCTGTGCAGAAGCAGCCAGGCCAGGCCACCCTATCCAGGCTATTCCCACGGTACCTTGCTCCTCATTATGCACATTGGCAGGCCAATACTGGCAACAGTGCTAGCAGTGTGGGCTGTGGAGGGTGTTGGCAGCCACCACACACTGGATAGACAGACACACACTCCCCACAACTATGCCAGCATTGTGCAACTATAGAGGTGTTGGGCAGCCCAGGCCACCACACCAGTCCTGGGCACAGTGCAGGCATGGCTATGGTACGCAATACTGTAGGAGTCACTCCCCAGATTGGTAAACACTGTCAGACACAAGACCTGTAGCACACTCCACAGACATCAGAAAGGTTGCTATGATGCAGCTCACTCCGAAAATTGTACTTAACCTAGGAATTGCTATCTGCCAGTAATCATAGCAACCTTTTGATAGATGTGTACCATATTCCCAGGTTTAGAGTGGCATTACTAAGGTATGCAAGTGCTAGTATTGGGAGATGCACGCAGAGCCCAAAGTCCTGCCTCTCCAGGAGGCTTTGGATAATGGGGCCTGTGGGTGTGGGTGTGTCTGCCCCTGTTGGCTGCTGCTTTACGGCAGAGGTTCCCAACTCCAGTCCTGCGGTGCAAAACACTGTTCGGGTTTTCATGCTGTCCCTCATGAATATGCATGAGATACATCTGCATACCATGGGGGTGGCGCATAGAAATGCAGCACAGGCATCTTTATCAGAGGCAGCATGGAACCTGAATGGTGTTTGGCCCTCCAGGACTGCATTTGGGAGGCTCTGCTCTAGGTAATGTGCATGTTTATGGTGTCTGTGCTCTGTAGGGTAAAATGTAGGTGTTTTGGGCATGTTTACGTCATCTGCAAGAAAGGTTCTGTCTATATTAGCACGTTATAGTAGTGGGTAAAATATGAGGACTGGGTTGGCGGAAACCACAGCTGGGACTTGAACCTGTGACCTTCTGAATACACTGGTTTTGTGCACTGCACCACCATGTTATCACAGAGATGGTGCATTCCCTGGTGATACCATGACTTTTGGTCAGACAGGGCCTGTTTGTTGCACTGCATGGCACCCACCTACACAGGGCTAGGCCACGGTCTGCTCTGGGCAGCTGCCACTGCCCCCTCCACTACCAGTATCCCTCAGCCACCATGCTGACATGCCCTTCTGCTGGTGGAGCTGGTGGTGCGCAGTCTCAGGCCATCCAGTGTGCAGGTAGGTGGCTGCCTATGGTGCAGGTTCTGGGGTAGGGGTGCCTGCATAGACGTCCACGCTCCCCCCAGCCCCGCCTGCTAATGTTCCGTGCCCTTGGGGGTAGCTGTTGGGTACTATCCCCTGTGACACTTTGGGAAACACACTCATGCCCATGTTGGGCCTTCAGCAGTTGCTGTCTGGCTGCTCCGTTGTTTCAGCATTCGTATGGGCCACCTAGGCATTACCCTAGTCCGTACTGTGGCCCAGCTCCACCACAGCATGTGCCGCCTGCGGCCCTCTGTATCCCCTTCTCCGGCATCTGTCCAGTTGCCGTTCCGACATTCCCGCCCTGATGTTGCGGGACATGTGCACGCCATAGGAACCCTGTCCGATGGTGGGGAAAACCCTGAGCAGCGCTATTTCACTGTGAGCTCATTCACCTTGTATGGGGATGGCGTATTGACCCTTCCACGATTTATATCTGTTCTATGGAGCTTACTCGGGGGGGGAGGGAGGGGTTGATGTTTCTCATTGATACCACTATTGGCCAGCTTGGTTATTGTTTTTTTCCAGTTTGTTGGGGTTATTTTTAGTGTTTCTGTGCCCTTTTGTTCTGTGTACATGTATCACACTTATCACAGTTTTTTGGTTTCCCTGTCTGGGCTGTACATTGCTGACACTGAAATGGTTTCTCTCCTCTATAATGTGCATTTAACGGCAGGTTTTCATTCGTGTTGGAATTCAGCTCTGAAAATCAGCGCGTAAGTGTGAGGGGAGCCTCTCCCCACCCACTCTCCGCCCCCTGACCCCTTCTCTCCGCCCTCTCTCCTCCTTCTGCGGTGTTTTACCGCGCCACGGAGCATTCCGATCGTTAGCGCATCATAACGCGCGTTATGTACGATTACCGCAGTTTAGTAAACATACCCCTATGTCTGGAGCTCACCAGCACAGGATTTGTAGCCCAGTTAAAAAGAGATTTTCCTGGGGGTATGTTCATGTTGGAGATCCAAAACAGCCCCTCTACCTGTCTTGGCACCAATACAAACACAATTAGACCGGTCTCGGAACAGGTGTAAGTGTCTGCATCTATTTTCCTTGGGGTCAATTTATTACGGCACATAGGGACAGATATTACCTTAACAAAATAGGTGTAATGTGTGTGCTTTGAAGGCCGATTTTGGATTGATCATTGAGATAGGAACCGAGACACGTGGATTGGGGTGTGCTAGGTGCTCCTGTATTTTACTAAAGGTTCTGCGGAATGTGGAATATTTTATAAAATACCTGGAAGGATGCCAGCAGATACACAGGTATTTGCTTGTAGGTTCAATGGGAAGAATGATTTCACAAAACTGCTCATTGGCAAAAAAACAGTATCCTAATCTCACATATTTCTGTTGCTGTGTGGGTCTTTGTGATCTTAGACTAGTCACTTAACTCTCCATTTTCTCTGGAGGTTTTAAGGCCAAAACAAGCACTTTCCTGATGCCTATTCGTGCTTGTACCAGGTGTAAATTTGGGCATGCCTGCAAATGTCCTCATTGCTGCTGAAATTGAATGGAGACGTGTAAGTCTATAGCACTTCCACCACACCCCTCACCTAGTTAGACATCCCTGCAACAGAGACGTTTGTGGAATGACTGCAGAGATATCTCTGTGATTTCAAAGTCTTCAGACATCCTGCATCATGACTAAGGGGTATGTTTACTAAACTGTGGTAATGTAGCAGCGGCTATGTTAACGCTTGTTAGGTAACGTTAACAGGCGCTATGTAAAGTTAATGTGCGTTAACGTTACCTAACAAGCGTTAGCGTTCCCAGCCGTGGTAAACACCGCAGAGGGTGGAGAGAGGGCGGAGGGAAGGGGGTCAATGGGTGGGGAGTGGGCGGGGAGAGGCTCTTTTTACACTAACGCGGGAACTGAAGGGCTGAAAAGTACCGCGAATGAAAACCTGTCGTTAGATGCACATTTTCAGGAGAGAGAAACCATTTAAGTGTCAGCAATGTACAGCATAGGCAGGGAGCCCAAGAAACGTGATAGTAGTGCTACATTTGCAGCAACAGCACAGTGCCCAAGTATGAAAGGCCACTATGGCGATGGTGCAGATGGGGCATAGGGGGCTGCAGGCGGGACATGTAGCGGGGGCAGCTGGGGTAAAGGGTGGACTAGGCGGGTGCCTAGGTGGCACATAGGAACATAGAAACCGGAAATCAGCAAGACAGCAGCTGACAAAGGCCAAATACAATCCACCTATATCTACCTGGTCCACCCAAGCTAACAGTTGCCAGGGCACTGACCTGACATCCCCCCCAGCCAACCTTCCCCCAAGCGAAAGGGACATACTATTGGTAGGCGGTGATGGGGGGGATGTGAGGATACTCATGTATGCCCCCCACCCCGGACCCCACTCCCTAGGTGACCGCCTACCCACACAGTAGATGGCCTGGGACTGCGCACTACCAGCACCGACAGCATATGGTCATGTCAGCATGGCAGGGGGGTGTGTGCCTATGCTGGTGAGGGTAGTGGCACCTGCCTGCAGTGGACCTAGGCCATGCCCTGTACCAGTACACGGTGTGCAGTGCAACATAAAAGGTCTGCCTGAGGGAAAGTACAGGTAACTCCAGGGACTCCCATGCATCTGTGGCAACAGCATGGTGCAGTACACCCAGCCAGTGTGTCCAGAAGCAGAGGGTCACAGGTTCAAGTCCCAGCTGTGGTTCCTGCAGAGCATGTCACCATATTTTACCCTACAATGCAGATACAACAGCAGCATGTGCAAAGCACAAAGCAGCGGCGAACAGGGGTACAAACACCCACTCACACAGGCTCCACAATCCAAAGCTGCATGGAGAGTCAGGCTGATGACCCCAGCACAGAGCTGCAGTTATCACCAGAGCACTACTACTACCTCCTGCACAGTTTATCAATGTCAGCACTGTGATCAGGACCAGTGTGGCGGACAGAGTTGCCAACCACCCCTATCTTTGCAAAATGCTGCCATAGGAGTGTGTGTGTATGTGTATGTATGTCTATCCATTGTTCTGTGGCTGCCTACACCTCACTGGGCCCACAATGTCCCTCTGCTACCAGCGTTAGCCTCAGACACCTATTCTTTACCTATAAAAAGGGTGCTTGTGGGCCCTTTGGGGGTATATAGAGTCTACCACTTTGACCTGTAAAGGCACTATTACACAAACCTCATGCAAGTCTAGAAACCACTCTGCCCCAATAACAGGAGGCCATGTCAGACAGACCCTAACACGGGGTACACACTAATCTGGGTGGTGTCCTGTCCCAGAGGACCACATGTGACTGCAGGCTACAGATGGACACCAAATTACCTTAAAATGCACTGCAAGGAACACCTGTCACACACTGGTAGTGATGGAAATATACAGCAAGACCTATCTCTAGCACTACATGTACTGCGGACCTAGTGCTGGGCACCCATCCTATCCACCCATCCTATCCCTCGGAGTGAACACAGAACCTGCACACTGGCATGGTCTGTAGCTACTCTGTGCCAGTATCACGCACTGTCAGTTCGTCTTTCCAAGCTGAGATACCGGAGAGGTGCAGACCCCATTTGGTGATCAGCTGTAGACAACTATTCAGCATGTGCATTGCATCATGGGTACTGATGGGGTTACCCTATCCTGGCACTCAGAGCAGACAGTTTGTGCAGTGACCTGCAGTCCTTCTGTACCCAGCCATTGCTATGAGATACACCACAGAGGAATAGTCTACTGGTTAGTACAATGCCATTCTCAGCAGTGTTCCTGGGTTCAATTCCTCATTGTTCCCTCCTTTTATGTCTGTCCTATTCAAATAGTTTGCATGCCTGTGACAGTCATATTTTTGCAGATCTGTGCTGCCAGTCCATAATACCCTCGCCACAATTGCCAACATTCATTCAGTCCGTCTATCTGCATCTATCAGCTGTGTAGAGTCCAGTCTGCCTGTGCAGGCTGCCACCCCATGTCCTGCACTGCTACCCTTTCCTGCATTACGCCTCATCGTGTTTGCCTTGCCTGTGCCTGATCTTTATGGCACCACCACTCCTCTGTCTACCCATCATTGTAACTATCCTGCCACCTCCGCCTCCACTGGGGGACACATATTCCCATCGTCTGCCACCAATTGTCTTTCCAGTACTTTACATTGCCAACACCCTGTGCTGTGGAACAGTTGCCCCCACCATGTTTGTCAACAGTACTGGCAGCCACATGGGATGCCCGCAGATATGGCAGGTCCAGCGGCTCCCAGCTCTCCCTCCTTCACTCGCCTGTTCATTGCCTTTCCTCAGTGCTCTATCTAGTGTTAGGGCTACATCTATCTCTGTGCCTCACAGGTCATGCATGTCATCCTGAAGCACCTTTCAGCCTTTAGGGCACACTAAATTAGGGCACCGTAACCTTGTTAGGCCACCTTGACCTATAGTTCCATAGCCCAGGGTGCCTTCTACAGTGCCTTGTCCAGGGGTGCCTAATACAGCGCTTAGCCTAAGGAGCCCTATAGGGCACCTTACGAGGCATCTTATGAGGCACCTTACAGGGCACCTTATAAGGCACCTAACAAGGCACCTTATAAGGCACCTTACAAGGCACCTTATAAGGCGCCTTACTTACAAGGCACCTTACAAGGCACCTTATAAGGCGCCTTACAAGTCGCCGTATAAAGTTCCTTACAAGGTACCTTGTAAGGTGCCTTATAAGGTGCCTTGTAATGTGTGTTAGTCCAAGGCGCCTTGTACCGTGCGTTAGCTGATACGGCTTGCTGTAACGATGCACCACCGCCTTTCTATGGGCATCTGTACCTTTACCGCGGAACCTAACGCAGGTGACATTACTGCAGTTTAGTAAACATACCCCAAAGTCTTTTAAATGACCTCCTTTGCACAATAATATGGTGTTCTGTATGAATTTGCATGCTTTGTTTCTCATTATTATTTAACTTGTACTTGGTGAGCTCTAAAGACATGTGCCAGAAGAAAATAATGCACAGTTTTTTTCTTGAAGGCATGCTATTTGGCAAAACACATGCAATTCTCTCTTAATACATATTAGTAATTACCCCCTAATATGGCAGCAACACTATTTTTTAAATATTTTCAATAAATGCTTATATTAAATAATATAAAAATTGACTACCATATTTGATTTGGAACATTGATCCAAACTGAAACTTGGATGGTTTACTCCAATGTTTTTGAACGTTGAACAGTATCAAAGGGCTAACATCAAAGCTTTCCTTATTAATAACGATAATCAAAATCGCCGCTGAATATGCTCCTCACCGTTTTTAGGTGGCGTACTGGAAGTGGGGATGGGACATGTTGTGGGTATGTTAAGGGAAGATTGAAAATCTTGAATTTTGTTGATGAAAGAGGCAAGTTCAGTAGCAGTAGGGAATGTGGACACTATAGAAGAATTTGGCATTATGGGTGTTAGGAAGAAAACAAGACTGAAAAGTTTATTTTTTTTATTTTGGGCTTTATGGATGAGTAATAATTTCTTGCTGCTTTAGTGACTTTGTCCTTTTATATATTTTTTCACTTACATTGTGTTACGTGGGCATCTGTTTCGTTCTGCTTCCGATCTCTTTTGGCCTTCTTTAGGTGTTTAAGTAAGTTGAGACTCGGGTGTTGCCATGGTTGCTGAAGTTTCTGTGGGAGAGGGTAGTTGGAGTTTATGGAAGTAACAGAGGTTAAAGTCTCTTAAGGTGTGATTCCAGGTGGAATTTTTTTCTCGAATGGATAAAGAGATGATAGTGGTGGGAAAAGGAAGTAGGGAGAGGCAGATGTTTGCAAGTTAATGAACTTACAAAAATTGCTAGAGATTTTTCGAGTGGAGGAGCTCAAATGATTGTCTGTCCAGCTTAGTGGACAAGTTAGAGAGGAGCCAGTGGAGGAGTCAGTGGAGGCATCAAGGCATTGCTGGCATCATGGATATGCTTCTTTGGTGAGTTGGTGAATGTATCCATTGTTTGACATGGAGGGAGTTCATGAGATCAATGAAATTTTGTCTCAGTTCAGGGTAGGATGGTCAAAATATGTAATAAAGTCTGCTGGCTTGATTAGGTTAGAGCAGTGGTTCTCAATCCAGCCCTCTGTGCCATTCAGATTTTCAGGTTATCCACAGTGAATATAGTATGCATGAGATAGATCAGCATAGATCAGTGGAAGTAGTGCATGTAAATCCTTCTCATGCATATTCATTGTGGATATTCAGAAAATCCATTTGGGTATTTCCTGATATTGCTTTTAAGTTTGCCGCCTTACAGCTTCATCATATGCCCTCTAGCTTTACTGCTTCCCCTTCTTTGAAAAAGGTTTGTTTGTTTATGAATACCCTTTAAGTATTTAAAGGTTTGTATCATATCTCCCGTCCCTCCTGTCCTCTATACATATTTGGATCTTCAAGTCTCTTCTCATACGTCTCCTAGCGCAGGCTCCAAACCATATCTGTGGTATGTATATGTGCATACCCATGACTTAGAATGCACACAATCGATCGTGTGGCTAAAAAGGTTTCTGTGCACACTGTGTATACTACACACCTAGAAAATAAATACAAAAAAATGCACAAAAATTGGGAAAAGTTCATTTTAAAGCAGCATGAACACTGGCTTGGTAACCAAGCAACCAGGGTTCAATTCCCGCTAGCACTCCTTGTGGCCTTGGGCAAGTCACTTAACCCTCCATTGCCTCGGAAGAAAGGGCTGGCAATCTACTTCCGGTGACACTGCCAAGAAAACCCAGGAGCTTCTGGGTCGCCAGGAGTCAGGACTGACTCGAAGGCACGCATTGCATTGAACCAAACCTAAGGGGAGCCTGATATTCTGTGGCGAAGGCTATGCGGAGATGTTCAGTGGCACTAACCATATTGGTGCTGCTGAAAATCCCTCTAAGCAGCATTTACACAGTTTGCAGGTCTGTAAACCATGTAAATGCCTTTGAATATCCGGCCCTAACAGTTTCTATTTTAGGGAACTTGTTTCCTTTCCCTGTTGCTAACGACTCTGTTGATGTTTTAACTCTACATATTGAAAAGTAATAGTATTGTCACTGCTAGAGTTAGGCTAGATGGGAGGAGGTAGTTACTGTAAATATGTAGGAAGAAAAACATGACATAGTTGTACAGGAAGGCTCATGTCTCCAAAGCTTTACCCAGTTCAAATCTATGGCATAAGCATGTGCAGGCCCAAAATAATCTTTGTTTTGACTTTGTTTTAAACAAATTTTTAGCAATTTTTGTATGTGTTTTTATTTGTTTTGCTCATATTAGTTTTAAAAATGCCAATTTAGAAAGGGTGTCCAAGTGCAATCTGAGATGTCTAGGGTAAAATCTGCAGAAAAACTCTGAGGACATTTTTTTTTTCGGCCTGATCATAGAAACAAAGACATCCTCAACATACAGTAGATGTTGCTGCTACAAATGTTTGTGGTGTGGACGTCTATCACATGCTACTTTGCATATGAGGATATCTATTGGTTTGGCAAAATGAAAACAAGAGCACTCCTTCCTCATCAGTGTTCATTCTTATCATGCAAAATATAGAGGATAAGAGTATGCCTCCTTCTGCACACCCTCCGGATGTTTGGCTGGCAAAATGAGCACTTTTCCAATGCCTATTCGTGCCTGGAGCAGGTATAAACTTTGATGTGGCTCGGAACATTTCTGAAAACTGGTGAGAATATCCAAGTTCTTGGGAATGCCCCGGATTCATTTCTGCCACACCTCTTTCACGGCCTGGACATCGTTGCACTACGGACTTCTCTGGAGCTGGCTACTGAAATGCCTCCAGAGATGTCTCTGCAATTTGAATGTCTGCATGCCCACCTGCAGACATCCAACAGACAAATAAAGTTTGTAAAATAATTGCCTACCTTTGTGCCTGCAATATGTGCTATGGCTTTTTTGCACATACACATTGATTGTGCACACATACATTTGTAGAAATATATGTGCACAAGTGATTTGCATGAACTTTTATTTTTAGGCACCTAAACGAATGCCCAAACCAGCCCATAGTGTACATGCCGAAGGAATAGGGGGAAGTGATTGGGCCCAAAATTTTAAAACATAAAGGAATATCAGAAAAGGAGCTATTGACTGATTCTGGCATAAAATATAGAAATCATCATCTTTTTTTGCCAAATGAATATCTTACAAATTAAATTTTAACAGATTTCTTTTAAATACCCTGCATTGGTATGAGTAAGTGGAGAAGAAAACTGTAAACCTGCCAGGTACTCAATTTATTTCCTGCATTTTTCTACAATAGATAATGTTTTAAAATAAATAGGTTTCAATTTCATAGAAAGTATTTCTATAAACGGTGTGTGCTGTGTGTCCAGAATGGTTAGTCGAGTTGTCCAACATTGCTGGGGTTAATGTACTAACAGGGGACTTTTACATCATCAGGTCCCCTGTGGGATCAGGTGACCAGTCAGTAACTGCTATAGGAGGTCATTGGTGAACAGGTGCCCTACATGGAAACATGGAAAGAGTAGCCATAGACATGTAAATGCTGGTTTTATGATGCCTCTGTTTACATGGGCACATGCAGCTTCGTTTGGGCGGGAATACATACGCATATATTTTTTAAAAAGGTTCTCATTGGCTTTTGTTCATTTTGACTCATTTTGGAATTTATATGAATGACTGAGGGGCAATGGTACTTAATTTTCTATTTTCAGAATAATTCAAAAGAATGCAAGCGTTGGTATTCAGAAGCTTGCTTCCTTAACTGGTCACTATGCTAGGCGTGGTTTGGTGAAATCCAGCATGAAAATCTGCACCCACACGTGTAAAGCACTAGCGCTTGCTCATACATCAAGTGACATTGTTCTTCTCTGAATGTGTTCTGTTTTAAAACAGCTGTTCCCACATGTACCTCTGCACGGCCTTATTCATAATTTACAAAAGACTCTGCATTCAGAAGGCCTTTTACAAAATATGCTGACAATTATGATCGTTCTGGCTTGGACATTCCATTCTCATCCTACACTGCCTACAGGATGCAGAATGGGGCTGGAATTGTTCTCAGGTTCTCTGTGTCAACCAAAAGGCCCAAATTGACCATTCTCAGCTCTTGGTTCAGGTCAAAAGGTTGAGAAGTCTTTTCGTGCCCAGCTTTCCTCTCTATCCCTAGATGTAGTAATTTTATACTAAAAAGACTGAGCATTTTCAGAAGCTTTCTAATTCACACATTCGTGAGGTTTCAAAATTACTGAAACATGTCCTTCAGAGTAAGCACAATGTGGATGGGCAAACCACCTTGTCACACGTTTACATCTGATTTCAAACCCTCTTTGGGAAAAGTGAAATGTTGAGATGGACACAATTTAGACATCTGTCCTAAGAAACAAAACAGCCAATGCTATCTATTCTGCTAAAAACAGAGAAGTAAATCTCCGAGGGACCGAACTAAATATCCCCTGAGACAGCTTAAAATAATCATTTTGCAGCATAAGAAAAAAAAAGTGCCATTAGGCAGAATGCTGCTTTGATATTAGCCATTTGCACAGCTCAAGTGTTTGATAGAATGAGGTTTGTAAGATTATAAACTGTAGCAGTGTCTGAGAAATCAGTGTCCTGCATTTTATTGTACCATCATATGGATCCCTCCTTACCATATCATCTAACAGATAATACTGAATCTGCAATTTTCATATTCATTTTCTGTGCACATTTTGTCATATTCTATTCTTCGCCATCTATTTCCTCCTGTTCTTTTGTGATCACAGTAAAGCTAGTGAGTAATGGAAATGAGCTCTCAGGAGATACTGGTATTTCATCAAAACAAAGATTTCTCCCTGTGTAACGAAAAGCCTCCTATATGACGTGGTAGCATGTCACTGAGCTAAGCATCTCAAATTCCTATGGATTCTGGATAAAAATAAAATACTGATTTGGTGATCCCTAGGTAGGAAAATCATGTTATCAAGATCTGACTGCTCATTGGTTCTTACTTGACATGACAACACAAAGCTCGATTCCTAAACCTTAATGGTGGCTCCTAAATCCCCAGTGGTCCTGGTTCAGTAAGCCTAAGGGAAATCTTTCCTGAATACGATGGCCGTATCTATTTTATTTGACAATTGCACAGGGGTTTTCACATTTTTCTCCTATTTTTTCTTATTATTTTGCAGCACAGTGAGAAAAGCCCTTTAAAACCAACAAGAGTCCACATGAAAAGTATCCATTTGCAAAATGATCTGTTAAATAATATTGTCTTTCTGAAAGTTTCATGCTAATCGAAACCCCTCAAATTTAAAAGCTTGTAATTGAACACTGTATTTTTCATTAAGAAAAGGCATGCTTCTGCCTATGCTGCAAGACTGACATATTGTGCAATAAACAGCAATCAGCCTAAAGACACTATGTTAAACAAACCAAGTTTTGTTTTGCTAAACTAAGCAAAATTAGTTGAATGCCCTAAGTAATAGTTGCTAGTGTGGGTTTTTTTCCCCCTAAATTATTTCTCCACTTGTTTTTGTGTCTGTGCATAAATTAAAAATCTGCTGAAATTTATTATTCAACTGAGATGTAATTAATATGCAAAATTATGCAAATTAAGATGCAATTAGGCTTCAATTCTCTTGTGGAATTTTCCATTATAATTTAATACAAAGTAATAGAGTAATTGGTGTCACGTGTAATTACGGTTACTCAAGTGTACTTGCAGACGTGCAAATGATGTGGTATATGTTAGTTATCCTATGCAAATGCACCATCCTGTCCCCTAACACATGACGAATGTGTAAACAACAATGAGTCCAGAAAGAGCTTAATGACAGTGGCCCCAGTTTCTTTCCATGGGCAATCAGGCATATGAGGAATTGCAACATACCTGGTCACACTTACTCGCGACTTGAAATTAGATTTTATGCAATACTCTTGATTATACTTAATTTGCAATGCGCAATTATTTCTATTAACAATGCAAGCATAACATAGAGTTTAGGTCGTACTGCTCAATATATATGACAGTACTGGTATGGGGGGCTAAGGCTTAAAGTTGTTCTAGAGATATGTGGTCCAGGAAATATCAGTCATTTCTCAATATGCATTCAAATTAAGGATATCGCTTTCTGGATGTAATGGGACACACTGGTTCACATGTTCAGGTCGAGCTTTCTTTTTGCACTGCAGTTCCTCACTCCTAAACCGAATAGAAGTCTTATTCCAAGGAGGCATAAGAGGGTCATTATATACAGGGTGCCTAAATTGCCGCATGCGTTTACATATGTGCATCATGGTATTTTAGTGATTTATGTGCATGCATGGACACTTACACGCGTGATGTAGTCAGTCAATCTTCTGACAAGTGCGTGTGTCAGACCAAAGGTGCATACTTTCACTTTAGGCCCAGGGGTGGAGTTTGGGCAGTGTGTGGGTGGAGCATAAATTTAGTCCCCCAAGTTATAAAATATTACAAGGTATGCACATTCTTTACAAATCTAAGGGGTGAGCATCTACACCAACCCTGGGGCTGGCATACAGTAAGTGTTCAAGTCCTATTTGATAAAGAGAAGTCTGCCCATCCTTCACTTTATAAGATGGGTGTGAAATACACGCGTAGAAATACATAGAAAACTAGCCTCCACATGAGATTTTCCAAAACTGTGGCTTCTTGACTGGCCTTTCCCTTTAATCCCTTTGGGGATCCCAAAGCTCCCTTGCCGCTTCTTTTCGACTGCTGCTTTCCAGCTGCTTCCCTTTCTCCTTTTGCTCTCCTTCTGAGTTAGCTTTCCTTATCTATCAGTGAACTAACAAAGGCGCTGTCCATCAAACAGAATCTTGAGTGCAGGGCCATCAGTACACTCCTAAAGATCCTCCTAATCAAAATGGTTTTAATCTGGTTTTCAGGATAACCATATTGAATATGCATATTTGCAAACTTTTGGTATCTCTCTATATAATGTACTGGGGGGTAGAGGGGGGCTAGAAGTGGAGTCAGGCTGTCTTTGGAGTGCAGGATGGGCCTCCACGCATCAGCCTGCATGTGCCAGTACCTGTGAGGGGCAGATATGTGTCAGATGCAGCTAAAGAGCTCCAGAGCAAGATCGGGGGACTCCAGTGCAAGCCTCAAGTAGCAGCACTGCTGGCTTGCAGGAGACAAAGACCCACGGAACTGCGGAAGCTGATGAACTTTAGGGGGGTGCGAGACCTGAGGAGGGACAAGAAAAACTGCTGGGGGAAGGGGAGGTGCAGCAAAAGGGAATGAGAGAGAGTACTTAGGGAGTGAGAAAAGGAGAGAGCGCATGAAGGGGAAGGGAGAGAAATACTGTATTTTTGTTACCCTGCAAACCAGATGTTTCAAAAGGCCTCTGGGATCAGAATGATTCTATTCCATTTTATCCTGCCTCCAGTGGAATTTTGACCCAATTTGCCTAGTGAGTGGTGATTCTCTTTGGGTAGAGAAAGAGTTTTTTTATAAAATGAAAAATCAACAAAGTATGCAGAAAGAGATGTACGGAGTATGCACTGTAGAGATGTCTAAAGCTTGCTTTTTTAAGGATTAAATGGCCCATAAAGGTACTCTCTCTCTCTCTCTCTCTCTCTCTCTCTCTCTCTCTCTGTTGGTTTTCTTTCAAAGTATTCTCTGTCTGTTGGTTTCTGTTTTAACAGACTAACATGATCCTTTATTTTTAGAATATGTTATGGGGCAAATGAGCTTATGCTTTTGGTTCATTCAATGGTAACTAGTAACACAGTCATGCAATTGCAAACCATAAGTGGTAGAGGCACCAGGCAAGACTAAAGATCATTGCCAGAGTAATCCTGTGATCTATCCTCTCGGACTGCTGAAAACTCCTGACTGTGACAATAGAGATCAGCAGAACCCTTCCCACTGTAGCAACAAAGATGGCCACTACCCTCTTCTCCTACACCTCTCTCCCCTCCACAATCACAGGCCTTTACTAACAGCCCTCGTTTTCTCTATAAAATGCTACTGCCTCTGTCAGGCAACTCTGGAGCCATGAATCTTTGCTTACTATTATGCAGTGATGATCAGACTCACAGACGGTTGGTGACGCATCTTTTTGAGGAGGCTAAAGTGGGGTAGGGTTGGGGTGGGACTAGGCCAAGGTGGGATGGGGCATGGCATGGTGTGTTAAAATCCTTGAGATGGACAGCAATACCTATGTCAGCAGTAAAGGGCAAGTGAAGGCACTTCTGAGAACAACATTTCACTTACCTTCACTATGTGACTGGTGAAACTGCCCCAGCTGTCCCCACCCTGTCGTTAGTACCTTTGTTACAAATGATAATATTCATAGAGGCCAAATTCAGATCGGGGGACGTCCGGGATGCCTGAACATCCAAAATTTGGACATGCCCCAAAGACACCCAATTCTGCAACCACGGGAGCTATTTGTTCCCGTGGTTGCAGAATTAGGGCACTTGGATAGCCTTGACACCCTGATTTTGCCACAGAAGACGTCCTTTGCCCTGCACGGCCAGCCCTCGATCTGGCCTCACATGGCCAGGGTCCGGATGCAGGGAACTTACTTGATCTTCCTACCTTTTTTTCCCAGCTCGGCAACAGGATCCCCTGACATCCAGGAGGACTTATTACACCTCTGTGGTGGAATAAGACCCCGTCTAAGTTCACGGCCCTGGACATCCGGGGTCACAGCTCGCCCATGCCCCTCCTTTGCTCTGCCTCTGGAAGGCCGCCTCCCACCCCCATCTAAGCCTCCCCATACAAACGTGTGGTTCATCCCAATGAGACATCCATCCCCACTATTCACAGCACAAAATGACTTCCAATGTGAGCAGTAGTGTTCAGCCGCATTGTAACAGAAATTCTGTGGTTACTGGCAACAATAAATTAATTTTCCTATCAGTCCTTTTGGTAGATTGCCAAATAACCAATAGGCTTCAAATCTGCTGGTCTTTAGTTAATTTCTTAGTTACCAAGTATGTTTGAAATACATATCACCTGTTTTAGATGTACCAGACATATTGCAAAGGAACAATAAAACCCTACAAAATTAATTCAAGACCTACAGTATAGAGCAATTCTGCCAAACCATAACAACAATACCTTCCAGGAGTCACGCAATAAGGGTCTACCAGGATAAAAGGCAGAACTGTACACATTGCAGTAGGCACTAGAACATCAACACCTATTGAGAAAATGAAATAAGCCACATAAATACAGATCAGTTCTACACAGACATTAAGGGGTAGATTTACTAAACTGCGGTAATGCCATTTGCGATAGGTTCCGCGGTAAAGGTAGAGATGCCCATATAAAGGCGTGGGTGTTGCATCATTACAGCAAGCTGTAGCAGCTAACGTGCGTTACAAGGTGCCTTAGACTAATGAGCGTTACAAGGCGCCTTGCAAGGCACCTTGTAAGGTGCCTTATAAGGCGCCCAGTAAGGTGTCCAGTAAGGTGCCCAGTAAGGTGCCTCAGAAGGCACCCTATAGGGCCTCCTAGGCTAAGCATCATATTAGGCACCCTTGGACAAGGCACCAGAGAAGGCACCCTGGGCTATGGAACCATAGGTTAAGGTGGCCTAACAAGGTTATGGTGTCCTAGGTTAGTGTGCCCTAGGGACTGCAAGGTGCCTCAGGATGACATGCATGACTTGTGCGGAACAGAGACAGATGTAGCCCTAACACTAGATAGAGCACTCAGCAAAGGCAATGAACAGGTGAGTGAAGGAGGGAGAGGTGGGAGCCGCTGGACCTGCCATATCAGCGGGCATCCCATGTGCCTGCCAGTACTGATGACAAACATGGTGGGGCAGCTGTACCACAGCACAGGGTGTTGGCAATGTAAAGTACCGGAAAAACAGTTGGCAGACAATGGGAATACGTCTCCCCCGGTGGAGGAGGAGGTGGCAGGATAGTTACAATGATGGGTGGACAGAGGAGTGGTGGTGCCATGCAGATCAGGCACAGGCGAGGCAAGCATGAAGAGGCACAATGCAGGAAAGGGTAGCAGTGCATGACATGGGGTGGCAGCCTGCGCTGGCAGACAGGACTCTACACAGCTGACAGACGCAGATAGACGGACCGAGGGAATGTTGGCAATTGTGGCGAGGGTATTATGGGCTGGAAGCACAGATCTGCAAAAATATGATCTCTATAGGCAAGCACACTATTTGAGTAGGACAGGCATGAGAGGAGGGAACAACGAGGAACTGAACCCATGAACACTTCCAAGAATGGCATTGTATTAACCAGTAGGCTATATCTCCATGGTGTATGTCACAGCAATGTCTGGGTACAGCAGGATTGCAGGTCACCACACAAACTCTGCTCTGAGTGCCAGGATAGGGTAACCCCACCATACCCATGATGCAATGCACATGCTGACTAGCAGTCTATAGCTGATCACCAAATGGGGTCTGCACCTCTCCGGTACCTCAGCTTGGAAAGACGAACTGACAGTGCATGATACTGGCACAGAGTAGCTACAGACCATGCCATTGTGCAGGTTCTGTGTTCACCCCGAGGGATAGGATGGGTGCCCAGCACTAGGTCCGCAGTACATGTGGTGCTCGAGATAGGTCCTGCTGTACATCCCTATAACTACCAGTGTGTGATAAGTGTTCCTTGCAGTGCATTTCAAGGTAATTTGGTGTCCATCTGTATCCTGCAGTCACATGTGGCCCTGTGGGACCAGACACCAGACAGATTGGTGTGTACCCCATGTTAGGTCTGGCTAACATGGCAGAGGGGTTCCTAGAATTGCATGAGGTGTGTGTAATAGTGCCTTTATAGGTCACAGTGGTATACACTACATACCCCCAAAGGGTCCACATCACCCTTTTTGTAGGTAAAGAACAGGTGCCCCTGCCCCAGGGAAGCAACCTCCATCCTGTTTGTATGAGACAACCCTCCAGGGTTGCTGGGCCAGAGCCATACCAGCAGCAATGCTGGGGTTAGGTCTGGAAAACCCCAACTGCCTCCCACCACTGTCTGCCAGTCACCGGCAGACAGCACAGTCAGACTATACCTTATAGGTGTTCTGACCATGAACAGTCTAACTGCAGACAGTCCACCAGCCAGTCCATAGTGCATGCTCACAGAGGAACTATGTGCAGCAAGCAGGCATCTCAGTGATTCGGACCCCAGCACTGGGGAACACAAACATATCACTAGAGGCAGATAATATAGAGCGCTATGTGGGAATCTAGACCTGCCATGGTCACTGCTCGGTTAGCGTGAGTGTCCTCCCAGCATGCCATGCTGTGGCCACCCTGTCCATGCAGGTGGTGGTCAGGTACTACAGGGTCCCAGTCATTGCCCCACACCCTGTGAAGATGCATCCTGGCCAAACTGCCCTTTCCGGGCCATACCCAAAATATCTTGCTCCTCATTATGCACCTATTCAGGCTATCGCTGGTAACAGTGGGACATTTTGGGCCTAGTGAAGGATGAGTAGCCACAGAACAATGGATAGACATACACACACACACACTCCTATTGCAGCATTGTACAAAGATAGGGGTGGTTGGCAACCCTGCCTGCCACACTGGTCCTGATCACAGTGCTGACATTGCTAAACTGTGCAGGAGGTAGTAGTAGTGCTCTGGAGATAACTTCAGCTCAATGCTGGGGCTAACAGCCTGACTCTCCATGCATCTTTGGATTGTGGAGCCTGTGTGGGTGGGTGTTTGTACCCCTGTTTGCTGCTGCTTTGGGCTTTGCACATGTTGCTGTTGTATTTGCATTGTATGGTAAAACATAGGGACATGCTCTGCATGAACCACAGCTGGGACTTGAACCTGTGACCCTCTGCTTCTGGACACATTGGTTGGGTGTACTGCACCATACTGTGTGATAAAGCTGACACCACTGAGCCTATGGAGTTAGAAAAAAACATTGACTCTATTAAAGAATCAGATATGTGTAGAGTGCAGTTAGATAGAAGTGCAGCTAGAGGGAGCAAGTAAGGACTCTCACGAGGAAAGCTGACATGCCCTAGAGTAGAGGAGGCAAAGCCTAATTCAAAGAGTAATCAAACACACCTGTTTAGAATGCCAGGAACTTTAGCTGAGGAACGCTCTTATAAGCAGTCCCCAGTTAGGAGAGAAAGAAGTCCTCAGGAGGGAAGTCCTCAGGAAAGGAGTCCTCAGGAAAGAAGTCTTCAGAGGGGAAGTCTTCAGAAGAGAAGTATTCCAGGGAGAGGAGCAGAAAACATTGCTGCTGTAGAGAGGAGGATAGCTCCTATTGATACTGAGGAGAGAGAAAGCAGAAGGCTCCAATTACAAAAGGAAAGGCAGCTGAACTGGAAGTCTTTACAGGGAAAATACAAGTCCCAGGAAGGACAGTCTCATATTGGAGAGCCCCAGAGAGAGGTCTTCAGAGGAGACAGAGAAAGCAGGAGAGTGCTTTGCAGATGATACGCTGGAGATCCACAGCTCAGAGAGCCGAGGTACAGATACAATTCCTTTCCTAGATCTGAGCCAGGTCTTAGAGAAGCCTGGAAATCAGGGAGCCGTGGCTATAGCAAACCTAGTTGGCAGACGGTGTGGAAACCTGCACAGAAAGTACTAGCCAAAGATCACATTACCTGTTTGCCAGAACAAGCAGAGCAGGGCTGGCAAGGCCTGGAGAGAACCACTGACGTATTGCCAGACCTACCGAAGGAAAACCCAGGCTTAGCAATTAACGTAGCAGAGCCAGAGACTATGCAATTGGACTTTGTGGAACCTGAATTTGCCCCGTTTGAATGTCCTATGGACTGCACACGATGTATTGCAGGGAGTGTGGAATCCCTACCTGAACTATAGTGGCTAGGACATACTTGAAAACACTGTTTGCTTAAGCTGAAAAGAAGAAGCTTTGACTTTGATTTATTTGACCTGTTTGTTTGCTTTCAACCTGCCTAAGTAACAAGAACTGTGAAACACATTTAACAGTTTGGACTTGGTAAATGTTTGGTGATAATCCAGAATAAGGTGAAACCTCTTTGCTTTCATTTGGAAACCTTTTGTGCTGTATGGGAATAAAACCCTTTACCTTACCACTTATATTGGCATTCACAACTATTCATCATAAAGAGGTGAACTATTAGTCCCAGAATCCCTCTAGGCAAAAGATGTTTCTCACTTCAAGAAAGAAAAAAATATCCACCCTGACCTCCAAGCCCGTTGCCAAAGGGAGGGGCTGTGACAACTGTTCTACCAAGGAAACAGCAAGCTGCCATGTGGCAACCAACACTAGAACCAGTCCAGAAACGTGGCAGGAAAAACAAAAGCCTTTATTTATTTAGAGGATCTTCAAGATGGTTTACAAGTTTTTCATTTATGTGTTATCATAGCTTATTATCCTTTTATATGGAAAAGGATATATAGTTAAAAATGGGTTACATATCCATTGGGTTCACTCTTGCTCCTCCTCACGCTCCTCCTCTGACTAGTTCCTTTCTGTTTATAGCTACTGCTTTGTTTTTAAGTTGTTTTTTTAATGATTTGATGAAGATGATTTTTAATGTGTATATACATGTTGATAATTATTTATGGAAAGGTTTTTACATGTGCATGCACTTTGTATTTATAATTGGTGTTGTGTTTTTACATGTATATGATTAGGTTTATAGTTTTAATGCAGGTAATGTGACACTTATTTATTTGGATTCCGTCTTTATCCAATTTTTGATATGTGTTTTGTTTTTAGTTTTTAGTTTTACATTTTTAAATGTATTTTTTACTTATGTGTTTTGGTTTTTAATTATTTATGTATTTATTTATAGTGAGCCAAATACCCCTGAAGAAGTATATATGAAACACAGCCAGTGTCGGGTTATTGGCACACCCATCCTCTAAATAAATAAAGACTTTTGTTTTTCCTGCCACGTTTTTGGACTGGTTCTACTGCACCACACTTTTGCCACATATGCACAATAGTCCCTGGGGCTACCTGTACCTTTCCTCAGCCAGACTTTGTATGTTGCACTGTACACCATGTACTGATGCAGGGCAAGGCCTAGGTCCACTGCAGGGAGGTGGAACTGCCCCCTCCAGCACGGGCACACCCCCCTACCAAGCTGACATGGCCATTTGCTGTCAGTGCTTGTAGTGCGCAGTCCTAGGCCATCCACTGTGTAGGTAGGTGCCCGCCTAGGGAGAGGATCCTGGGGTGGGGGGTATACATGGACATCCTCACATCCCCCCCCCCCATCACTGCCTACCAATATTATGTCCCTTCCACATGGGATGGCTGGGGGAATGTCAGGTCAGTGCCCTAGCAACTATTGGCTAGGGTAAACCAGGTAGATATAGCTGGACTGTGTTTGGCCTTGGTCAGCTGCTGTCTTGCTGATTTCTGGTTTCTGTGTTCCTATATGCCACCTAGGCGCCTGCCTGGTCAACCCTGTGCCCCAGCTGCCCATGCTACATGTCCATCCTATGGCCCCCTATGCCCCATTTGCACCATCACCATAGTGGCCATTCATACTTTGGCACTATGGTGTTGCTGAAAATGGAGCACTACTATCACATTTTTTGGGCTCCCTGCCTAGGCTGTACATTGCTGACACTGAAATGGTTTCTCTGTCCTGCAAATGTGCATCTAACGGCAAGTTTTCATTCGCGGTAGGATTCAGCCCTTCAGTTCAGCACGTTAGTGTGAAAGGGGCCTCTCCCCGCCCACTCTCCGCCCATTGACCCCTTCTCTCCGCCCTCTCTCCATTTACCACGGCCGGGGACGTTAACAATTGTTAAGTAACGTCAACGCATGTTAACGTTACATACCGTGCGTTAGCGTTACCTAACGATCGTTAACGTTACATAACGCGCGGTATGTAATGTTACCGCAGTTTAGTAAACATACCCCTAAATGTGAATAGAAGATTTGTCCTCTTTTCACACACACGGACCTAAAAGTGCTTCACCACAGCTGTGTTTGCCGATGCAGCAATGCCGCCCTCTGAAGCCTGATTACGTTTAGCCTTCCATCGGGGTAGGGTGGTGGGGGATGACAGCAGCAGCAGCATTCAATTTCGGGATTTAATGCACGGTGAACTACCACATTTTAGTAAACATGCCCCGAAGTTGGGACAGCTGTTTTTCTGGACTAACTTTAAATGGTTAGATTTCCATTTAGTGGGCTGAATATCACCACTAACTGGATAACAATCAACTCTGCCCAGAGACTGCCGCAGCACTATCCAGATAGTGACGAGATGATGAGACAAAATATTCAGCGATACTGTCTGGATAGTGCCTGCATTTATCCATTTAGCATCCCCATAAGTTATCAGGATGAAGTTATGTGGTGGTGAGCCAGTGAATAATCGTTTTCACTTTTTTTAAAGCTGGATTTAAAAGAGATGCTCCCTGGGGTGTGACTAAGTGGAAAGAAACAAGGCTCATAGAAATAAATGTGCAAATCTATGTGTAATTATTTGTCATTGTTCCACTGCCTGTGGGAATAGGAAGTCTAAAGTCCACAGATGCTTTCTATCACCTACCTTATAGCAGCTTTAAATATGCAAATGCACAGGTGTTTCTTTTGTGAATTAGCTGCAATGCACCCCTGAACACATGTGGGTACACACTTTACAGTAACGCAAACTATTGAAATCTGCCTCTTAAGAAGCTAATTTCATAAACCATTTTTTGCATAAAGCTCTATTTGGGGTGTGATTTTATAAGGGGTGTCTAAAGTTCTGAGTGTGCTTACTTGCAGGTTTACAAGTGTTAATGACCACTTACACAGGAAATGGAGTCGATTGCTGTTCTGAACGTGCATGCATTGGGTCGATGGGCGTGCATAGGGGTAGAGTTTGGGCAGGTCAAGGGCAGAGTGCAAATGCGTGCACCTAATTTATAAAAGACTCTAGCTTACGCGCATTCTTCACAAATCTAGGTCCAGAAATTTACTCTAGCACTAGAGCTGGTTTACGTGCTCTCACCTAGGTTTGCCACATGTTTCCCATCACTTACGTCGTATTTTATAAAGAACATGAGTACTTCACTTTATAAAATAGAAGTGAAATAGTACTGTGAAAAAGTCTTGCATAGCTAGTGCCGAATTGGCAAGTTTTAGTTGCTTATTTGTGTTTATTTATGTGTGCTTTATATACCATCTTATCAATGCATCAAAGCGGTTTACAGATTAATGAAACAGTATACCTATAACATTAGGTGCAATTGAACTATTAACCATGAACGTTGAACTTAAGTTAGATAAGTTGTTGGGATCACAGGGGAAAAATGTGTTACAATTTACGTACAACCCCTTTGCATGCCATTTTTTTCTCTTGTCTTTTGTACAAATCTCGACAATCCTAGTAGGTCAGTGAACTTCAGAGTAATATTACAGTTAAGCCATAGGTATCTCAATTACTCCAATAGCATGAAAATATTTTCCAAACAAATCTCAACTTTTCCTATCTTATTTGGATAAGTTATTTTTAAACTTTTCTATGTATTAGAAACCGGGTCTCAGACTAATCGGGAGCTGCAGTAATGACAGTGCCGCCAACTGCTCCTCTTTTGCATCAATGACCCATCTTTATATTTCAATTTGCTTTTTTTTTTTTTTTCTTTAATTTCATTCCAAATAAAAAATGGAACAATAGAAAAGTCAGGCTTATCTTTGTAGCGATGTCCCAACGCCAGACTCAGCGCTGCTACGTTTCACGAATGCTTCGTTTCTTCAGGGGCTTACAAGCCGACTTCAAATATTACCAATTTTTCAAACACATTCACCCAAGACATGCACCTCATCAGGTACAAAAAACGCCGCGCATGCGGCTTCTGATGTTCTGATGTTCTGATGTTTTGTACAAATCTGACAAATTTGTCATGCCTTGAGTGTTCTTTTATGATTGGTTGTGAACCTGTTTACAAAGATGCAATGTGTGTCCAAAATGTAGTTGTGTTTTCTGTTCCGTGTATGTGGGCAGTGTGCATGTTTTATTCTTGATTTCATTAGATAGCCCTGGAAAGGACTGTGTTTTGTTGTTGGTGGCCATTAGTACTTGATTTGTCATCCCTTGCTCTTTCTCACCAGATGACATCTGTCTAGCATGGAGTGGACCAATCTGATGAGGTGTTCTCACATTATGATGCAATTCCAGGCTCCAATCAGTGGCTCAGTCAGTTCTCGCTTGGTCCGTGGCTGCTTCTTGGCAATCTCAAGTGATACCTTGTACCAAAAATTCTCAATCGGGTTGAGATCAGGTGACTGAGCCAGTCAATGGTCTGAACTCCATTTATTTTCTTCAAGTCGGCGACAGTTTTCACTCGGTGGCAAGGTGCATTGTCATCTGCCAGGAAACAGATGCTCAGCTGATAGTAGCATGCACTTCTGCAGAATTCCTATATATTATGCTGAATTCACCATCCTGTCAATGATATAGATTCTTCTAACACCACTGGGTGCCATAGATACCCAGATCATGAACTTGGTTGGATGTTTCACGGAGATATTCATGCACTCTAGTTTGTACTCTTCATAAGGAAACCTCCACATATAGGTTTTGCCCTGGTCATCCAGAATGTAGAATGTGCTTTCATTGCAGAACAGAACTTTCTCCCAGTCAGCCTTGCTCCATTTTGAGTACTTGAATGCCCACTTAATGCGTCTCTTCCTCTATTCCACAGTTAGTAGCAGCTTCCTCCATGCCATAGAGCCCCTCAACCATACTTCAAGCATCGTTTTATCACACTGGAAGTGCAAACTGCAGCGGAACACTTCTCCTTCCATTCCTGCAGAAGCTCAGAGGAGATTAGCTTGCGGTTGCCAAGAAATATCCTTATCAAGGCCCTGTTGTCCCTCTAGGTTGATTTTCTAGGCCGACCGCTACGATGTTAGTTTTGCATATTTCCTGTCTCCTTATGCATCTGAAGAATGCGGACAACCATGCTCTGATTACAGCCGATCTTTGCTGCAACTTGTGGGCTGGAATACCACTCCTCATGCAAAACCGTCACCTGGACCCGTTCCTCCATTGATAGAAAATATGACCTCTTCACCATGCCAGGATGTTGAGCATGAGATGTGATACACACCAGTTGATCCACATTCAATTCAAACCCTGTGTGCCACCAATATACCATACACTGATTGACTATCAAATATGACTTTCTATTGGCCGAGGAAGCTCAGTATTCTATTGGTTCATTGTGATCCAGCTTTGACACAGAATCTGGTTGATCATACTGAAACATCGTTTCCTCATGACAGCCATACAAAAGTTCACAGACAAGTAATTTTGTATGCAGAAATGGCTGCCAAATTAAATTTGCAACAAAACAGTAGATAATAAGCCAGGATTCTGCCACAGAATTTGGAAAGATTGTCAAAATAAAGAGAACAGCTTGATCATGTAGCCTATGCAAGAATTTTGCACACCGCTGTTTATAGCACTACAAAACATACGCAGTGCTTTACAGACACATATAAAAGACGGTCCCTGCTCATCAGAGCTTTACAATCTAATCAAGACAGACAATACAGTAGCTGAGAACAAGGGAACAAATAGGGAGTGGTAAGGAGAACAAGGGATCAGGATCCAAAAGAAGCCTCGAAGAGGTCAGCCTTTGGAATGGATTTGAAAAGGGGCAGAGATGGAGCCTGATATACAGATTCAGGTAGTTTATTCCAGGCATATGGGGCAGCAAGAAAGGATCGAAGTCTGGACTTGACAGAGAAGAAAAGGGCATAGAGAAAAGTAAGTCAGTAGAAGATCAGAGTTCACGAGGAGGGGTGTAGGGAGAGAGGAGAGAGGAAAGGCAGTGAGGAGCAGTAGAATGAATGCATTTGTAGGTCAGAAGGAGAAGTTTGAAGTGGCTACCGAAACAGAAGGGGAGCCAATGAAGTGACTTGAGAAGAGGGGTTACATGAATATAATGGGGCTGGCGGAAGATTAGCTGCAAAGTGGAGTTCTGAACAGATTGAAGGGGAGAGAGATGACTCAGAGGGAGACCAGTAAGGAGGAGGTTACAATGGTCTAGAAGGGAGGTAACTAGGGAGTGGATGAGAGTTTTAGTAGTGTGCTCAGAAAAGAAGAGTCAAATTTTGTTGATGTTATAGAGAAAGAAACGATAGTTTGTAGTAATCAACTGGATGTGTGAGGAGAAAGAGAGGGAGGAGTCAAAGATACATGTGTTTTGGCCAATACTTACAAAATTACTCTCCAGATGTACATAGATGGGCTCTTATAAAATTAGGTCATACCTAAAATTATGTGCGGTGCAAGTCAGCGCATGCATGTATAGTAAGCAAGCATGGGGGCGGAGTTTAGGTGAGTGTGGGCGAGGTCACAATTTATATGTGTATTTTATAAAATTTTGTAAAATGCTAAAATTTGTTCCTGCTCCCGAGCAGGCTTAATGTCTGCCCCTTCAATGTAGGGGCTACTTTTGCAGAATTTGTACCTTCTCCATCTCCAAATCTTGGCGCCATCTTCTAAAATTACCTCCAAGTGGGAATTCCTATCCAGTTGGCTATGGGTAGGGGAAACTTGAAAGACCCACATGATAAATGAGACAATAGAACAATCATTAATAGAGGAAAAAAGAGACAGTGAAGGTGAAAGCTGAGGGAGAGAGAGAGGGCCCTACTGTATTTACTAAAATGCTCTAGAGCTTTGCAATTATTTCACCGTAATTGCCAAGATTAACATACAGTAACTATAAAACCACTTTGTATGTTGAGGGGAATTCTCTGTATTTTTTAAAGGGTTGCCATGCAGTTAACCCAGAGAAAGTCACTACTGCATGTCAACAGCAGGGCCGATAATGCATGATGTAGTTAGTCGCACCTCTTGAGGCATGGCTAGCTGCTCTGTTAGCTCCCAGGTTAACCGTTACAGTAGTGTACAGTAATTCCCATGTTAAACAGCTAACAAGCAGTAGTACTGTAAATTAGCCCTAGAGATGGGTAAGACAGTGGGGAGAGAGAGGACATGGAAACAAGACCGATAGTGGTTGGGGAGACTGTAGGGCAGGGGTTTTCAACCCAGTCTTTGGGGAACTCTAGGCCAGTCAGGTTTTCAGGATTCCCAGAATGAATATGCATGAGACAGATTTGCATGTTCTGCCTTCATTGTATGCAAATCTATCTTATGCATATTCATTGTGGGAATCCTGAAAACCTGACTGGCCTAAGGTTCCCTGAGGACTGGGTTGAAAATCTATGCTGTAGGGTAATACAGGTGGTGGTAGCAACAGAGATTGCCACCACTCCAATGTCTTTCTTTTGGGTTGCATAGCAACTGCCTGTGCAGCTGATTTTTGTTTTGCTGTACGGAAGGAAGCTATAAAATACTCGGTGGAAGGAAGCCACATCTGCCAGTGTCAGAAGATTTCATTAAAGCGTAGCCTTCATTGAACTTTACCACAAATTAGTCGGAATAGCATTTCATTTAATTCAAAAGTATGTTTATTCAAATATTGTTATAGCACGGTATATAAGAGAATGTAAATAAATAAAATAAATTTAAAAAACTCCAATAAAATGTTCTTCAAACTAACTGTGTCAGTGTTCAGCAAAAAATAAACCTCTTTCACCTAGATGGACTCAAGTTTAAATGGTCAAACAATGGTGTGTTTGGGATGGGGTATCAGACATACATTTCATGAAAATCAGAGACATGGACTGAATCAAAGTTCAGCTCTTTGTGTTTAGTCCATTTGAGGAATGATTTGTACGGTAAGCTCTAATGCAATTTATGAAGGGTGTGGGTGGTTCTATTACAGACTCAAATTTGTCTGTGCTTGACCTTAATTATTACTTTAAAAAAAAAATAAGATAAGCTAATTTGTACTTCATTCTCCTTCTAGTGATACTGACTGTTGTTTGCAGCCGGCTTCTTCTGATTAATTTCTACCGTTACTGAAGGGGAAGTGAGCAAAGTGTTATTACTCTTTTGATCCTTTTCTGTCAAGACGGCCCAAAAGGAGTTTGCTCCAGGGCTCTCATATAACCAATGCTTCATTTACCAAGGGAAGTGTTGCTGGTTGCTTAAAAAGGTCATTGTACAGCCAATACTAAAAACGAAAGAGCTTTGGATTGGAATGAGGCCTCATATTATAGGCTAATTTCTAATTTGCCCTTTTGGGGTAGTAGAATTATTTTGTATAACAAGTGGCTGATTGTGTTACTGGATCTCTCTGCCATCTTTGACACAATTGACCATAGTCTGTTTATATAGCGTCCAAAGCTGTTGATTTTCCAGGGAGTAGTTTTGAGTTGGCTTAAATTTTACTCTTTAGGGTAATCACATACTGTTTTATCGAATAGTTCTCAACTGGATGAAAGGGGACTTTGTTTTAGGAATTTCACAAGGTTCTGTTTTAGATCCCTCACAGGGCCAGTACTACCATTAGGCAAACTAGGTTGCTGCCCATTGCCACATCTGCTACCCCTCTCCGGGACCTACAGAGGCTGCAAAGACCTGATTCAGCCCCATGGCATTTGCTTCAAAACTTTGGCACCACGGGACTGTTTGCTTCTGCCCCCATCAATGCCAGCTTCCTGCATGCATGGGGGTGGAAGTGGCTTCTGCTCCCATACCAAAAGGCAGTCAGCATCGGGTGTCAGTGGGGGTGGAAGGAGGGCCGGCCCGTCCACTAGGCAAGCTAGGCGGCCACCTAGTGCGGCTGAACTGAGTAAGCGGCTTTATGCCGCTGCTTTGTTGCCTGCGGCAGTCTATGTGCTTTGGCACACATGGCTTGCTGCTTCTGATCCCCCTCCAATGCATCTTACTGTTGGAGGGGGGCCAGACATTTCAGGTCATGTAAGCTGAAGCATATGGCCTGCCACGGACAACAAAGCAGTGGCACAAAGCTGCAGATTTTAAAATGCTGCCACTGCTGCCTACCTTCCCCCCTCCCCAAGGTGGAATCAGCGGTAGTGGGAGTGGGGGACTGGCAAAGCCCTGGTTCCTGCCTGTGGTGGCAGAAACCCTTGGCCTATCCCTGGGTGGAAGCAAACCATCCCATGATGCCAACATTTTGAGATAAGTACCACAGGGCTGTTTCAGGTCACTGTAGGTCCCTGAGAGGGGTAGCAGCAGCAGCAATGGGGAACAGGGAGGGGGGTACAGAGGATGAAGTTCACCTAAGGTGCCTCATCTCCCTTCTCCGGCCCTGCTCAGCCCACTCCTTTTTTGCATTTAAGCAGTATGGTGTTTGAGGATTTAGGTTTGCAGACGACATCCAACTCTAACGTAATTGATTCTGATCAGATACTGGTTATTGACTGATTGAAAATTTGTCTGGAAGCAACAGCTGATTGTTGGGTTTTAATACTGTAGATTATGGGTTAATTCTTCAAAAAACAAAGTTTCTTTGATTGAGTTACTAAAAAAATAAGAATAACCTTTTTCACCATCTTTATGGGGATATTGTATTTTCAGTCTTTGGGCTTTGTTCGATTAAACCCTCATTTTCAAACCCCAGGTTTCTGCAACTGTTTGCACTAGTTTTCCTGTCTTAAAATGCTTCATCACATTTGCCATATTCATAAGCAAAATGATGCAGCTCCATGCTCTTATTGTTATCTGTATTGTCTAGTCTATATAATAGTCTGTGGGGATTACTTTAGAAGTCCTACTCACATTTTAAACATTGATGCAGCTGGCAACAATTGTGGAAGCTGCATCCACATGTTAAAAGCAATTTTACAAAGGTTGCACGGTACATGGTTTCACATTGGGCAGGTCGATTTATGCACCTTTTTCTAGGAGGCATTCCAAGGGCCTTTCAGAGAGTGATTTGGACAGCGTCAGCATTTCCACATCTTGGATGCATGTCGCATAGGCTGGCAACATGCTGAGTGAAATTATGAACGTGCCAATTTGTACCTGCTATAAATCACGAATAATCATTAGACCTTGCTGTCTTTAAGGACTGCTTGATGCACTGGTGACCCTTGCCCTCCTCTCCCTGTTCCTGACCAGAGCAAGGTCTCCTGGAAGGGGAGAAATCAAAGGGGTTCCACCCTTCCATGAGGCACAGGTCCCAAAATGTGGGAAGAGGGTGGCAGATCTTGGAGAAGTTGCTGCAATGATGTGCTTGAGTCTGTGGTGGTGAAGGTGGGGAGTGGAGTTGCAATCATCTTTGGTGCATGTGTGGACTGGGACAATGGGGGTGCAGATGGTGTTGTGCAGTTTGCAGAGCTGCAGAGGGCCATGGCACATTACTCCATGAAGTGGCGCAAGTCTGTGCTCAGCCTTCATTTTCTCATTGAGGTTCTCTGTTGCCTCCAGCTGTCTCCCTTCTAGATGGATATGTGTCAGCGATCTTCTAAGCACCTCAGGCTTCTCTGCTCCTGGAGCTGTACATTCTGCTGCAGAAGATAATCACCACAGCACAGAAGTTGATAACTGCATTGACTGACGCTAAAGATCTCTTGGTCCACACCTGCTCTTATGTCCTCAGGTACCTGAGTTTTGTCAAAGGGAGATGAAGATGGAAGCTGAATGTCACCCCTCTTGACATCATCTTCACTTTCCATCAGGACATCAGAAATGCTGCCCTACTATGGATCGCCGGCCTCATTCTCTCCACTCATTCACCATTTGCAAGCTGTCTATCTACTCATTATGACGATGCATGCATAGCCATTGACACAAAAAAATCCCTTCTGGTACAGAGGTGCACAGTATGTGACTGAGGATGACATTCTCACTGGTGCCCAGGGCCTGTATAGCATCAATGATGCCCATAACTGTATTTATTTATTAATTTAAAAGGATTCACATACTGCTTTATCCTGAAATCAAAGCGGTTTACACATCAAACAAATCAAAATGTGCGTGGGTGCGGGCATGCAGTTAGAATTGACAGTGTAAAATATGATTGCGGGGTGAGCTATATACAATGAGATCTATGTACAGGTACTATATATATCTTGCAGGGAGGGTGAGGTGGGAGGCAGCTTGGATAGGAGCTGTGCCCTCCAGTGTCACACACTGTGCATATCCAGAGCAGGCCACATGTTCCTCAATGATCTTTGGGAGTGGGTGCTGCTGGGACGAAGGGTTGGGACTTGGGAGGGGTCCCATGCATTCCATATACACACCAATGCACATGCAGCAAAAGCTGATCAGACTATATATGCAATGCTATATAACATATACATGCAGCCCATTTGCAACATCATTAGAGCATTTAACGTGAGCTGTCTGATATATGCGGATGACATCCTCCTATATATGCCTTTCTCAACCGTTCAAATGGACCTTACTCCTATTATAGAATGTTTCAATACCATATCGGACTGGCTACAAGCACAAAACCTCCGCATCCTGCACAAGAAAACAGAGGTACTGTTCATCGCTAGAGACACAAACTTTACCCCACCAACACATATAAAGGTCAAAGAAGCGGAATTACAAACCAGAGAAACAATAAAATACCTGGGAGTCACCTTAGACAGACACCTTGACATGAAATACCATATAGGCAACGTCGTGAAAGCGGTCTATTTTAAGATCCGTTCACTCAGGCATCTGCGCTCCCTACTTGAACCAGATGATTTCCGGACTATATTCCAAGCTCTGATACTACCGCACTTTGACTTTGCTAACTCCATCCTACAAGGGCTTCCGCAATCCACACTAAACCCGCTACAACTAGCCATGAATGCTGCAGCCAGGATTCTCCATGGAGCCACCAGAAGCGACCATGTGACTCCGATTCTAAAACAGCTTCATTGGCTACCTATACACGGAAGGATTATCTTCAAAACATTAATCCTCTCATTCAAGGCCATCAAGCGCCTGTCCTCCACAGCACTTACTGATCTCATTCAAACAGTGCCCCCCAACAGAGCCAGGAGGTCAACCGCCTTAAATCTATTAACTACCCCGAAAACATTGACTAAATGCAATAACATGACAGTGAATAGGGCCTTCAGCCTTTACGTTCCCAAAATTTGGAATACACTCCCACCAAACATCCGAGCCATTGCTGACCTGACCCAATTCAGGAAGGCTATCAAATATCACCTCTTCCTCCAATACTACCCAGCCAGCAATGATTCCAGATAACACCAACTAAGAAACACAGCCAGCGTTGTTTCTAAATAACACCACCAAGAAACACTGCCTTTCTTACAGCCCATTCTCACAATGCATTTTATATTTGAAACTGACTTATTTTATACTGTTCAATTCAATCATGTTATAGGTCTTTTACGTCATGCATTTGACCTATTTCATGTGTATATTTCATGTATATAGTTCATGTATATAGTTCAACCCCCCTGTTATCCAAGTTTATACCCCTGTTCGATGTAAAACCAAACAGAAGTGTGTTTTGGTCATTTTGTTATACTGTGAACCGCGCTGATGCCGAATAGTGCGGTATATAAGCAACTGTAATAATAAATAAATAAATAATATGCTGTTGACCCCAATTCTTGCCAAATGATACACTCTTTAGAGGGATTAGGAAACAGGAAATCTGATGCTGGGCAAGAGGATAGAGATGGGCCTGGGGCAGAGCACAGGAACATGGTATGTAGGTATGTAGTGGTACATAGCACTCCTCCCCCTCCCCCCCCCCCCCCAGAAAAGAAGGCCAGGAGAGTGTTCTAACAGTCCCTTGGAACATCTCTCCAAATCAGTCATTATATCATCAGTTGTAGGGTGCTTTTGTGGGAATTGACTGACCACTGAGGTACAGCAGTGTGGGTCACTACCTCTGCCGACACAGTGCAAAATGAGGGGGACATTTCCAAGGCAACAATTAGATCATTACAGTATTTCAGCTGCAGAGTTGACAGAACATCAGAACATGCCAGTAAGACACCAATGGGGACTGTGACCCCTGGAAAGGTTTGGAGCATACAGTCCCACAATGGGTGATGTCTGTGAAGTTCCAGCCCAGCTTTCACTTGAAACTATAGCCAGATTATGGCTCTCTAACCCAGGGGCGGCCCAAAGTGGGTGTAGGGTCATATATGGAGACTCACTGTGGGGTCTCATTTACATAAGATACCTCATTTGCATAAATAGCTGCATAATATTAACGTGTGCTTTTAGTAAACATGCCTCTTAAAGAGTGTCTGGATAAAGAAAGACTACCAGATTTCTATATTAGTATACTCCAATGCCATCCACCAGGCACATACGGAAGTACTATAAACACTGCCCATTTAAAACCCATAGCAAACCTGCCGTATCATGACGGCACTACCAGGATTCATAAAGCACCAAACCCTACCTATCAAAGGGCAACACTACAAATATTAAACCAATACATCTCAGAGAATACCAATACATGTCCTACTGGGGAAAGAGAACAAGTGGCACTGTCACAGAAACTACATGAACAGAATATCTCAGCTCGGTTACACATGCAGAACATAGACCATCACCAAACAAAGACAAGGGATCACAGTTTAGAAATAGGAAGACAATAATTAAACTCGGAACCCCAAAAGCCAAACTTGGAATGTGCAACAACACTGGAGAAATAAAATTATAAATTAATTCCCTCTTGTACTAAACAAAGCACAGACGTTAACAATGTACATTTCCGAGAGCTGACATAATCCAGTTAATAAATTCAAAATAAAAAAGTATTTTTTCTAAATTTTGTTGTTTGTGCATTTTATTTTTCAGTTGCAGTTTCTCCAGTCACTTTCTTCTGGTTTTCTGCTAACTCTCCATTGTCTGCTGTCCATTTGTCCTTTCTTCTCTCTTCTAGTTTTTTCCCATTCTCTACATCTGCTTTAACATACTTATCTTTCCCCTTTGGTCTTTCCTCCATTTCTTTCTTTATTCCTTTTTCATCCACTGAAATTTCACCCTTCCATCCTCAACCTCACTTACTCTCCCAATCCCTGGCAATTGTAGATTTTTCTTTCCTCCCCCACAAAATATATTTTTCTCTCTCCATCCTCACTCCCCCAGTCCCTTCCCCTTCTAATCCTCCTCCAACATCAGATTCTTTCTAGTTCCAGCCCCACCCAGCATCCACTCCCTTCTAGTCCCATTCTGCAATCCCACTGCATCAGCCTATTTCCATTTCTGACCCCCCATCAGCTCATTTCTAGTCCTAGCCCCCCATCAGCCCATTTCCAGTCCTATCCTAGTCTCTCCATCAGTCCATTTGCAGTCCTATCCTAGCCCCCTCAGCCCTTTCAAGTCCTATCCTAGTCCCCCACCATCCATTTCAAATCCTTGCCCCCAATCACCCCTTTCCAGTCCTCCCATAAGCCCATTTCCAGTCCTAGCCTCCCCATCAGCCATTTCCAGTCCTATCCTAGCCCCTATCAGTCCATTTCCAATCCAAGCTCCCCCCATCAGTCCATTTCCAATCCTAGCCTCCCCATCAGCCATTTCTAGTCCCATCCTACCCCCATCAGCTCATTTGCAGTCCAAGCCCCCATCAGCTCATTTCTAATCCCAGTTCCCCATCAGCCATTTTCAATCCCAGTTCCCCAATCAGCCATTTCCAGTCCTATCCTAGCCCCCCTTCAGCCCATTTCCAGTCCAAGCCCCCCAATCAGCCCTTTCCAGTCATATTCTAGTCTCCCCATCAGTCCATTTCCAGTCCAAACCCCCTCCTCTATCGCCCCATTTCCAATCCTAGTCTCCTCATCAGCCATTTCCAGTCCTAGCCCTCCATCAGCCATTTACAGTCCTTATCCTAGCCCCCATCAGTCAATTTACAGTCCAAGCCCCCCCCCCCATCAACCTATTTCCAATGCTAACCTCCCCATCAGCAATTTCCAGTCCCATCCTACCCCCATCAGCCATTTCCAGTGATATCCTAGCCCCATTAGTCCATTTCCAGTCCAAGCCCCTCATCAGCCCATTTCCAATCCTAGCCTCTCCATCAGCCATTTCTAATCCCATATTATCCCCCATCAGCCCATTTGCAGTCCAAGCACCCCCATCAGCCCATTTCTAATCCCAGCTCCCCATCAGCCATTTCCAATCCTAGTCCCCCAATCAGCCATTTCCAGTCCTATCCTAGCCCCTATCAGTCCATTTCCAATCCAAGCTCCCCCCATCAGTCCATTTCCAATCCTAGCCTCCCCATCAGCCATTTCTAATCCCATCCTACCCCCATCAGCTCATTTGCAGTCCAAGCCCCCCCATCAGCTCATTTCTAATCCCAGTTCCCCATCAGCCATTTTCAATCCCAGTTCCCCAATCAGCCATTTCCAGTCCTATCCTAGCCCCCCTTCAGTCCATTTCCAGTCCAAACCCCCTCCTCTATCACCCCATTTCCAATCCTAGTCTCCTCATCAGCCATTTCCAGTCCTAGCCCTCCATCAGCCATTTACAGTCCTTATCCTAGCCCCATCAGTCAATTTACAGTCCAAGCCCCCCCATCAACCTATTTCCAATGCTAACCTCCCCATCAGAAATTTCCAGTCCCATCCTACCCCCATCAACACATTTGCAGTCCAATCCCCCATCAGTCCATTTTAAATCCTAGCCCCCCCCATCAGCCATTTCCAGTGCTATCCTAGCCCCATTAGTCCATTTCCAGTCCAAGCCCCCTCATCAGCCCATTTCCAATCCTAGCCTCTCCATCAGCCATTTCCAGTCCCATATTATCCCCATCAGCCCATTTTCAGTCCAAGCACACCCATCAGCCCATTTCTAATCCCAGCTCCCCATCAGCCATTTCCAATCCTAGTCCCCCAATCAGCCATTTCCAGTCCTATCCTAGCCCCATCAGCCCATTTCCAGTCCAAGCCCACCGATCAGCCACTTCCAGTCCCATCCTACCCCCCATCAGCCCATTTACAGTCCTATCCAAACCCCCATCAGCTCATTTTCAGTCCAAGCCCCCCCATCAGCCCATTTTCAGTCCAAGCCCCCATTAGCCCATTTCCAGTCCTAGCCCCCATCAGCCATTTCCAGTCCTCTCCTAGCCCCTCCATCAACCCATTTGTAGTCCTATCCTAGCCCCCTTCAGTCCTTTCCTGTCCTATCCTAACAAACCTCATCAACCATTTCCAGTTCTAGCCTTCCCCCAATCAGCTCTTTCCAGTCCTAGCTCCCCATCATTCCTTTCCAGTCCTATATTAGTCCTCTCATCAGCCATTTCCAGTCCTAGCCCCTCCCCCAAATAAGCCCATTTCCAGTCCTATCACCCCTCCCCTCCCTCCCCCCATGAAAAGCCCCACACCTGTCTGCTTGGCTTTACAGGGAGCCAGGCAGGCCCCGGCTCACCTCTCTACAGCTGCCAAAGTGAAGAACACTGCTTTTCTTCTCTTCAGCAGCTGTGTTCTAATGTAGGCCGCTGGCGCGCTGAGTGCACAGAAGGAATAGACTCACTCTCCATCTCAGACACATAGCCGTCTGCCTTAAATACAGATCTCCCACTACCACTATCAATAACATCAAAATCCTAGACTTAGCATTGGCAAATACCAACACAGACCTCATGCTACTAGAAGATTTCAACCTCCCCTCAGTCTTCCCCAAACAGGCAACATACTTCCTAGAAGATATGGTTTCCATGGACTTCTCTCAACTCATCTCCATTCCAACACACAAAAATGGAAACTGCACCAGAAGTAAACCCATTCACATTTTTACTCCCCCTCCACCTCAACCACTACCAGTCCCCTAGTCCGAACACATTCTTATCAATTTCATCCTTCCCCATTCTGCAATTGAAAACCATACAAACCAATCTCAACCAACCAGACACTTCAAACATTTCAAGAAAAGAGTATTCCTTGATAAAATACTTCCCTCGCTAGATATAAACACGAATGATAACAACACGCTCATATCCAACTGGAACAAGGTCCTTGGAGAAGCAACCACAATTACCACAGCAAACCTCCCCTTCAAGAAGCACCCAAAGACACAATGGTGCACCTTAAACCTAAGAGATCTCAACAAACAATTGTGGAAACAAGAACGCAAATGGTGAAAGACCAACTGCTCAACTGACTACAATACCTGCATGGCTCTATTGACAGAATACTGATCCACTACAGATATGTGTAAAAAAACATACTACACCAAACTCATCAATGCCTCACTCAACCAACCAAGGGAGTTATTTGAAATAGTAAAAAACCTATCAAAAAACACCTAACAAGGACAATCCTGATACCTTACTGAGTTTTCAGGAGCTAGCAAACCACTATAAATCCACAATAATACCATCAACCCCACAGATCAATCACCTCACTGACGCTGGAACCACAAAAAACTCCTGGACCTCCTTTGACACTATCAGTAAAGAAAATATAAAATACACAATCACAGCCCTTAACACAACCACCTCCCCGCTACATCCTTGCCCAGTCAGCTGGATCAAATCAACCAAAGCTGAACTAAGTCTATTCCTTCTGAAAATCATCCAGCTCTCCCTATCACAAGGCCTTATGCCAAGACGTTTGAAATCCACTTCTATTTGCCCCCCTAAAAAAACACAAAATTAGACCCAAAATACCCTGCATCCTACAGACCCATTGCCAGCCTCCCATTTCTATCCAAAATAATAGAGGAAACTATCCTCCAACAACTGCAAGAGTACATTGACAATCATGCCCCTCTGGATCTGCAACAACATGGCTTCAGATTGCACCACGGAGTTGAAATTCTTATCACTACCCTAATGAACTGACTCATTCAGCAAAGTCCTTGATACTGTTCCTCTTAGGAGGCTTATCAATAACTGAACAGCCTTGGAATGGGTCCCAAAGTGGTGAACTGGATCAGAAATTGGTTGACTGACAGATGACAGAAAGTTATGGTAAATGGAACTCACTCAGATGAAAGGAAGGTGATTAGTGGTGTGCCCCAATCCTGGGACCAATACTGTTCAATGTATTTGTGAGTGATATTGTTGAAGGACTGAATAGAAAAGTCTGTCTTTTTGCAGATGACATGAAAATTTGCAACATAGTGGATTCCCCTGAGGATGTGGATAACATGAGGAAAGTTCTACAAAAACTGGAAGAATGACCTAATGCTTGGCAGTTAAGACTTAATGTGAAGAAGTGCAGTATCATGCACTTGGGATGCAGAAATCCAAAGAAATTGTATGTGATAGGGGATGAGAGGTTGGTGTGCAAGACCAGGAGAAGGACCTTGGAGTGATTGTTTCTGAGGATCTCAAGGTGGTGAAACAGTGTGACAAGGTGGTGGCCAAAGCCAGAAGAATGCTGGGTTGCATACAGAGAGGAATTACCAGCAGAAAGGAGGAAGTATTGATGCCACTATACAAGTCACTTGGAGACCTCACTTGGAATATCGTGTTCAGTTTTGGAGACCATATCTCACAAAGAATATAAAAAGACTGGAAATGGTTCAGAGGAAGGTGACCAAAATGATTTGGTGCCTACACCAGAAGACATATGAGAAGAGACTTGTACACTCTAGAGGAGAGGATGGATAGGGGAGATATGATGCAGACCTTTAAATACTTAAAGATATTAATAAACATACAAACTATTTTCAAAGTCAGGAACGCTGCAAAACTAGAGAACATCATGTGACGCTTCAAGGTTGTAAACTAAAAGGCAATGTCAGGAAATACTTTTTTACTGAAAGGGTGGTGGATGCTTAGAATGCCCTCCCGATGGAAGTGGTGGGGGCAAATACAGTGACAGAATTTAAAATGGCATGGGACAGACACAGTGAATCCCTTTATAGCAACAGGATAAAATCAAAATAAACATGACTATCTCGTATATCTCAACAAATAGGGGTGACCTACACAAAGCGTTGGGTATACCCCTAAACAAAGGCATGGGGAGGGGTGACCTGCATGGAGCGGCAGGTGCACCTATGCTTGCCACCTTGCTGACAGATTAGATGGACCATGATGGTCTTTATCTGCCATCATATACTATGTTACTATGTTACTATAAAAGGAACTCAAAAACCGCAAAGATACATCCTGATTTTCCTAGACCTCTCAGCAGCCTTTGATACTGTTAACCATAACATTCTCCTCCAAAACCTTTGCTCTGCAGTACCATAAAGCATGGTGTTACAGTGGTTCCACTCATATCTAGAAGAGTGACAATAACAAGTAAGAATGAGCAACAGTTCATCAACCCCTGTCCCACAATCACAAGGCATCCGACAGGGCTCATTCTGAAGCTACTATCAGCACTACTGTTCAACCTCTACCTGCGACCACTATGCCAAATCATACAATCCCACAATATCCACTTTCACATCTATGGAGATGACATAATGCTTTTTGTACCTTTCAAACCACCAAACCTACATACAATGGCATCCTAAATTGCTTCACCAATGTCTCTAACTACAAAAAACAGAAATATTCTTCATCACTAAGGACAAAACATTCATTGCACCAATACCTAGGCATAACTCTGGATCAACACCTTACTTTGAAATCACACATACAAAATATAATAAAGACCATCTACCATCAAAATTCGTACTCTACAGCACCTATGCCCCCTGCTGGACTTTTCCGACTTCCAGATAGCCTTCCAAGCCATTGTCTCACCACACATCGATATTGCAGCTCAGTCCTTTATGGACTGCCAAAATCCATTTTACTCCCATTGCATACTGCTCTACATATGGCTGCTCGAGTCATATAGGGAGCCTCAAAATTCAAGCATATAACCCTATCCTGAAACAATTCCACTCCTGAGCCATATCAAATACAAGATACTCTTACTTACCTTGAAAACCATTCATGACCAATCCTCTTCCTACCTACAAACACTGTTAATCACAGCAGAACCCACCAGGACAAGACAACAAAAAATATATTGACCATCCCACTTGAGAAAACCAGAAGCAGCCAATGTGCATGCACTAGAGCATTTGAATTCAATGCCCCCATCCTCTGGAACACACCACCTGACAAAATCAGGAATATTAATGAACTGCTCACGTTCCAAAAACATCTCAAGACCCACCTATTCATGAAACATTTTGGGCCGATGATATAACCCCCCCCCCTCCTCCCTACTCAACCCCTTCTCCCACTCCCCCGTTGCACCTACCCTGCTCTAACAAAGCACCCACCAACTCTGTACATACGTTCTCTCACTGTTCTATGTATCCTCAGAAAAAGTATTGTTCCACAACTGTACGTAAGTTAGTTCTCTGTTTCAATATAGCATATGCAACTGTTGTTCTATGTATACCACTTTGACTCGGTAAAAAGTAGTATAAAAAACAGTTAAATAAATAAATTCAACACAACACTGGCTTACCTTCAGCCATTTCCCCTTTCCCCAATTACTGACAAGGGTTTTCCTTTCACCCAGACATTCCTGCTGTGCCTAGGCTCTCACCATTTCTATCTGAGAGTAAGCACTGGAACTTCCTGCAACACCTGGTGAGGTTTGGAGGCTTCTGCTGCATTTCCCTCATAGGCTAAGCACTAGGACTTCCTACCAAGAGCCATGGCAGTGATTTCCAAGCAGCAGCTTCCTGTCTCCATGGGGCCTCTCTGGTCCTTACCTTTTTTAGTACACTTATCAGGGCTAAGAGATATCATTGCGGATGTGAGATGGATCCTGGAAAAGACAAAAGAATACCAAGGATATCTACATGTGTTTCATTGATTATAGCGAGGCCGTTGAATGCATAGATCATGAAAAATCTGCACCAATAGACTCATCCTAATTCCAATGGATTCAACTACTGCACTGCATTAAGGCCTTGAGCCTTGTTAAAGGTTTGTAGCTTCAGAATCCAGATCTTGTAGATCTGGCCATAAGACTCAAGGAGACAGGACATGCAAGTTCACAATGCTATAAAATCCTAAGGAATCACAAATACTTCACTCTCATTAGCATGCAGACAATCTGGGCACATGAATCGGGTTTAGAATTAGATGATACTTGGGATACTTTCTGGAAGCATGCAGTAGCTCCTACTAAGGTTGCTAATATGTACCATATGTTCTTCTTTTTGGCCCACAGAACTCCCTGAATGCCAGTAAGGATGCATAGAGCTAGTTTAATGAATACAAATTTAAGTTGGCATTGTAAAAGGAGATTGGAACTCTATCCCATGTGCTATTTGACTTTTTTGTTGCACACGGCTTCTGGTTGGAGATCCAGCCTGTCCATGTCAAAGGGTTTTTAACAGAATTTGGCTTTCTCTTATAGGAAGGACATTTTTTGCTCCACTGCAGAGGAATAAACTGAGTGATATACTAATTGCAATTGCTTTGCAGCTTATCTTCAGTAACTGAAAGGAAACTAGGGATGTGCATCCATTTGAAACAAAATGGATACTATAAGTTATCTATTTCATTTTATATGGTTGTAATCTGAAACATGGCACTAAAAAATCTTAAAATATTCCCCCCCCCCCTAGTTTTACCAAAGCTCAGGCTGGTCTCAAATCTCTGGGTTGAAAAAAGACATCTTGCCAGCTGAGCCATATCTCTATAGAGACTGACTCTAGCTAGACTGCTCTTAATTCTAATAAAGAGTTTCCTGTTTCCTGAGTGGTCCATAGTTTGGTTGAGACTGTAGTGCTATGGAAAATGCTAACTGGATTTTTTGCTTGGTGAAGCCACTGATTCCTACTATAGAGATTTATTTCAAAGACTTTTTTTGCCATGTTCTTATGCCAGAAATTCTGTGAAACCATGTCTAAGTGTACTACCAGAGACCTTTACCAAGCCTCATGCAGATCCTTGTTGATCATCACTTACTGGAAGAAGAGGATCTGGATAGGCTTGGGAAATATCTCTGATAGCATACTTAGACATGGTTTCACAGACTGTCACAAGAAAATGGCAATAAAACCCAATCATTAAAGTAAATTTCTACAGCAGGAATCAATGGCTTCACAAGGCAATGAATCCAATTGGCATGTTTCATACAGCTGCAGTACCAATGAGACAAACTTTGGACCAATCAGGAAACGGGAAGGAAAATCATCATCATCAGAGTTAAGAACATTCTTGCCTGAGTCCCCCACCTGCTTGGAGACAACAAATCAGCTGGAGAGATGTCTGCTTTTTAACCCAAAGCTCACTGGTTTAAGACTAGCCTCTGAGTATGAAAATAAAAAAGACACCAGGCTTCCTTATTTGCCCAAAACCTCTAGTAACTAGTCAGCTATGTATATTGCTTAGGCAGTGGCAACAGCTACCTCTGTAACTAGCAAAACTGCCCTACAATTAAAATTTATAAAAACAAAACAAAATATTAATATGCTCTTATTTATTTAGCAATGTTTATATACCACTTTTCACCAGGTCAAAGCAGTATACATTCAGGCATGGTATATATTTTCCTTGTCCCCAAAGGCTCACAATTTATTTTATGGACCTGAGGCAATGGAGGGTTAACTGGCTTGACAATGCCACAAGGAGCACCTGTGGGACTAGAACCTCCAGCCTGAGGCAACATGCCCCAACCAGTAGGCTACTTCTTGAATGTCCATGTTTGGGAGAACTCAGTGCTATAATATGGAAAAAGTGCTTTGTGGAAAAAGAGTGCCATACAGTTAAGAATGCTATGCAATGGAAGACTTTGGAGAAATACGTACTTAATTAAACTAAGGGGCATGTTTACTAAACATTCCTAACGTGCGGGGCCGCGGTAGTGTGCCTGTGCCATATAAGGAGTGGGCGGTTCAGGCCGAAAAAGGAAAAAAAAAGACCGGATGTGTTCGCGTCACGTTAATGTGCGGGGCCCACATTAGCGCGTGGGAAGGCTAAGTGGGGCGCAGCTGTGCACATATAGGAATAGAGCCATAGCACAACAGTGAAAACAATAACCAATGGTGCAGGGGCCATGGGTTCAATCCCTCAGTGTGTGCAGCCCAAAAAGGCTGGCTGAGACACCACCTTGAATGTGGAAATGTGTGTCAGGAGGCAAAATAATTTTAAGGTGGCGCATTCTTCATTTTGGGGCGGCATAAGGCGGCGCACTGTTCATATTGGGGCGGCATAAGGCGGCGCACTGTTCATATTGGGGCAGCATAAGGCGGCGCACTGTTCATTGTGGGGCGACATAAGGCGGCGCACTGTTCATTGTGGGCAGCAGGATGCGGCACGCTGATGGCCACAAGGCGGCGCGCTGATGCTAAAGCAAAGAAACACAGCCACAGCACAATGGTTAAGACACTGACCAATGGTGCAGGGACCAGCAGTTCAATCCCTCACAATGCCCATTGAAAAAGGCTAGCTGAGGCAGTATATTTTATGTTGTGGAGTGCTTTAGGAGGTTTTTTAATTCTATTTAGTGATAACTACTAGCAAACGCACTCTCACAGCATGTTAACATAAGGCGGACTATAAGGCACATGTTACAGTGCACCGTCCGCCAAGGCACCCTAGAATGTCCCCTACAGGGCAGCATGTATGTTGCGACACAGGATAATGTATAGTGCACCCTATATGGATGGCACCCATAAGGTGGCCTATAGGGCGCCCTAAAGAGCACCCTCAGAGGCACCTTATGGGTACAGTATGCCAAGGGTGTGTTTGCTGTCATAAAAATATGTACAGTAAACAAAGATAATGCTCTGGACAACCCTATCACAGAACCCCACAGTGGGCTTGAACCCATGACCGCTGGCTGCAAAGGTAGTGATGTAACCATTGGGCTAAAGCCCTATAGCTGTCAGCAAGCCCCTGGCTGCCTGCAGAGAGCCTGCACGTCACCTCACAGACAGTCTGCTGTTGTAAACAAGATAGGGTTAGGCCACCCGTACCCATGATGCACTGCACATGCAAATCAGCTGTCCACAGATGCACACAAGATGGGGAATGCACCCCAACAGCTACCCGGCCTGGTAGGGGGAATTGTCCGTGTGCACCCACACAGCACCTCGGCCTGGTAGGGGGTCCTGAGCGGGTGGACTACCAGCAAAGAGTAGCTACACACCGTCACATTGTGCGGGTACTGTGCTCACCCTGAGGGTGTGATGTGGCGCCCAGGACCAGGTTCACAACATCAGCCATGGCTGAATAAGGCCATGACAGAGCTCTAAAACAGTACTAACCTGTGGGATAGGAAGGTGCTGCAGAAACATCTTGGATATCTCTGTCTCTCTCAGTTAGTGGAAACCCCCATGTACCCCTAGGTGGTCAAGGTACCCACCAACACCACACACCCCCCCCCCCCCCCGGGGTGGCAAACAGGGCCTCCCACCAACAGATTCCCCATCCTCCTCCCCCAATGGCAGTAGAGTGGACCATCAAACCCCAGTCCTGCTGGGGAACAGACACCCTACAGAGCAGTCCAAGCAGCTCCACACACATCCATAACACAATATCAGACAGACTTTAGGCCTGGATATCCAAAGATGCACCCCAGCACTATCTGATATTCTCCTGCAGCAAGCCATCAGCCGCTGCACCCTGCAAGGCACTCCATCAAGACACATACCAGCTGTGAACAGTCTGCTGGTTAGCCCTGATGAAAATGCATGCACCCAAAACTGGGGTGGCAGCACACACAAGCAGAGAGTTCTTTGAGGAGGCCCCAACAGGAAACCCATATATATCACAAGAGAGAAACACAATACAAAACTATGGGGGTGCCTAGCCATGCTGTCATCACTGCACACTCAGGGTGAGAGTGCTCCCCCAGCAGCACATACGGAGGTCACCCTGTCTGTGTAGGTGGTGGCCGGGCACTACAATGTCACAGCCAGTGCCCTATGCCCTGTGCAGATGCATCCTGGCCAGCCCACCATGTCTGACCTATACCCATGGTACCTTGCTGCTCATTATGCACATTGGCAGGCCAATACTGGCAGTAGTGCTGGCAGTGTGGGTTGGGGAAGGTGTTTTGCAGCCAACACACACTGTATAGACCAGGGGTGGGCAAACCTGGTCCTGGAGGGCCGCAGACCAGTCAGGTTTTCGGGATATCTCTAATGAATATGCATGAGATATATATGCATTAGAGATATCCTGCCAACCTGACTGGTTTGTGGCCCTCCAGGGCTGGATCTGGAGACCCCTGCCTTACACCTCTGTCATTTAAGATTGTGAGTGGACAAGGTGCAGATGTCCAAGACATCAAAAAGGTTAGATAGAATTTGTCACAGTCCTCCTCACTTCTCACCACCACCAAAAAATTGTCTATTAGACAACTTTTTGGTGGTGGTGAGAATCGAGGAGGAATGTGACACATTCTATATACCCTTTCGATGTCTAGGACATTTGTACCTTGCCCACTCACGATCTTAAATGACAGAGGTGTAAGGCAGGGGTCTCCAAATCCAGCCCTGGAGGGCCACAAACCAGTCAGGTTGGCAGGATATCTCTAATGCATATATATCTCATGCATGTTCATTAGGGATATCCCGAAAACCTGACTGGTCTGCGGCCCTCCAGGACCGGAGGTGCCCACCCCTGGTATAGACAGACACACACTCCCACACCTATGCCAGGATTGTGCTACTATTGAGGGGGTGACTAGCCTTGCCCACCACACCGGTCCTGGGCACGGCACAGGCATGGATATGGTACGCAGTACTGCTGGGGGTCACTCCCCAGGGTGGTGAACACCGTCAGAGGCCAGGCCTAGAACACGCACTGCAGACACCAAACAGATTGTTCAGATGGGGTCAACTAGCAGTATGTGCGTAACGTAGGGATATCTATCAGCCTGTACTCTTAGCAAACGTTTCAGAGCTGTGAACCTCAGGTGTAGGGTGACATTGCTAAGGTATGCAGGTGCTAGTATTGGGAGATGCACGCAGGGTCCAATGTTCTGCCTCTCCAGGAGACATTGGCCAATGGGGCCTGTGGGTGTGGGTGTGGGTGTGTCTGCCCCTGTTGGCTGCTGCTTTACGGCAGCGCTTCCCAAATCCGGTCCAGTTTTGCATCACACTGTTCGGGTCTTCCTGCTGTCCCTCATGAATATGCATGAGCTACATCTACATGCCGTGGGGGTGGTGCATAGATATACAGCACAGGCATTTGTATGAGTGGCAGCATGGAACCTGACTGGTGTGTGGCCCACCAGGACTGCATTTGGGGGATTCTGCTGGAAGTTCTGCCCCTGTTCATGGTGTCTGTGCTCAGTGTGGTAAAAGATAGATGTATTAACACTGCATATATCCTCATCATGAAAGGTGTGTCCTTACTGTCACTGTTTATTTGAGGGGAAAATATGTGGGCAGGATTGGCGGTAGCCCCAGCTGGTCTTTGAACCTGTGACCTTCTGTTTTTGCATGCACTGTCTGTGTGCACTGCACCACCGTGTAGCCACAGATTAGCTGAATTCCCTGGATAGTCCATGACTGTGGATCCGGCAGGGTCTGTCTGTTGCTGTGGACTGTGCCAGCCTGCACATGGCTAGGCCTCTGTCATACGGGACTGCATTTGGGCGACTTGGCTGTAGGTATTGCCCATTGTTGTGGTGTGTGTGTGGTGTTGGGTAAAATATGGGTGATCTCCCCATGCCTATGTTCCCTGCAAGACAGGGGTGTGTGTGATATCTTTGTTCAGTGGTGGGTAAAATATATGGCCAGGGCTGGAAGGTGCCCCAGCTGGGATTTGAACCTCTGACCCTCTGGTTCTAGAGGTACTGGCTCTGTCCGCTGCACCACACTGTGGCCACATGGACAGTGCAGTCCCTGGAGATAGTAACATGGCAGGATGGAGTCGCAAAGCCTGCTGTGTGCATTTCTACTGTGGGCTCCTTCACCCTGTCTGGTGACAAACGTGCAAGTAAAGCCCACAGATGACCACGGGAAAAGGGGGATAAAATATAACCAAGCTGGGCTACAGTGATATTAATGGGCAAACATGGAAAACACTCCCAGGACAGCTCCAGAAAAAGGGAAATGTTTTTTGGACGAGTCTCCGCTCCGTACACCTTTCCATAAATCATTTGTTTTTGGAGCTTTCCTGGGTGTGTTTTCTAGTTTTGCCCATCACTATAACTGTTCCCCAACTGAATTACTATTTTTAATATTTTTGTGGTGGTCATTTTCTATTTTTAGTTGCACTTTTGTGCTGTGCACATGTATCACACTGCTCACGTTTTGCAGGTTTCCCCGCCTGTGCTGTACATTGCTGACGGAAATGGTTTCTCTTCCCTTTAAATCCCCTCTACCGCGAGTGGTTCACTTGCGCTATTTTTGCAATGGAAATTCGGCCCCGCAACTGTGTGAGGGGCCTCTCCCCACCCCTTCCCCGCCCATTAACCCCGTCTCTCCGCCCCTACGGGGCCTTCCTCTGCCCTCCGTAGGCCTTTACACGCCTCTATCGGACATTTACGGGCCCGTGCTTGTGCGGGGCTCGTTAGTGTGATGCGCACGTGTGCGTGGGTTCGACGCACATTTGCGGGGTGCTTAAGAGCACTTAAGTGCTGCTTTTAGCGCGCTATTTTGCGCCACGCAAAATAGCAGTTTTTAGTAAACATGCCCCTAAGAGTCTCCTTTATGAAATACATGGAGGGTCCAAGGGAAGTTGATGTTCCTACATGGACTAGCTAGTCTGCCCTTCCATATCAGCTACTACAAGAGTCCCCTTTATTCCTTTGGAGAGCCTCTGTGTTTGTCTCATGCTTTTTTAAAAAATCAGATGCTGCCCTCATCTCTACCACCTCCAAGCAAGCAATGTGTGCCTTTGAGTCAGTCCTGACTCCTGGTGACCCAGAAGCTGCTGGGTTTTCTTGGCAGTGTTACTGGAGGTAGATTGCCAGGCCTTTCTTCTGAGGCAATGGAGGGTTAAGTGACTTGCCCAGGGCCACAAGGAGTGCAGGTGGGAACTGAACCCTGGTTGCTAAGCCAGTGTTCTAACCATTAGGCTACTCCACTCCCCTATCACCTCCACTGGGAGACTATTCCATGCATATACCACTCTTTCCGTAAAGAAATATTTCCGCATATTACTCCCGAGTCTATCCCCTTTCACCCTCATTCTATGTCCCCTCATAGCAGAGCTTGCTTTCAATCAAAAGAGGATCTCCTCGGTTCTTCATTCAATTTAGAGAATTTTTAGTGTGAGAGTTATTTTAGTAAATGGCAAGTAAGAGTAAAATTATAAACAATGATACCTGTCTGTTCTCAAGAGAGAATGAATCATCAACCAAGTTAGTGTAATCTGCAGTACATTCTCTTTGTGTGTGGAATAGATTTCCCTATTAACAAGAGAGGGGAGAACTATTTTTCTTACTTTTCCTTGCTTTTTCTCTTTTAGATTCCTTTCCTCTGCTTTCTTTCATTTTCTTCTCACTTTTTTGTATTTCATTTTTTGTATTTTATTAATTTGATATACTGCTTTAGCTAGGCAACAAAGTGATTTACAAAGACCAGCAATGTGATGGATCAATGAAATAACAGATGCTATTTATGCCACCCTCTCAAAAATTAGTTGCTTGATTGAATGCCAAAGTTTAGAAGAACTATCCACAGAGTCACCATGAGTTGACATCAACTGAGCAGCTTTTAACAATAACAGGGCAAAGTCCTTTTTGCCAGGCAGTCTCAGTGCACTCCCCTTAAGGAGGCTTCTTAATGGATCCTTGACTGCTCCCAGGCTTTGGGAGCTCTCTGCTCCTTGTTGGCCCCAGACGTTTGTGGGAGGGAGTTGGGGGGGGGGAGGGTACGACAAACTGGTGTGCATCCTCGCACACTACAGTATATCTACACAAAGAGGCAGGAGACCGGAGTCCGGAGTTTTTATATTGTTCCTGACATGTGTCAGGCCTGCTCTTTCAAGACTGTACCTCCGGAAGTAGAAGACGTACTGTCTGGCTGGCTTCTTTCCACTACTACCACACCTTTAATAAAACATGTTACTTGAGCTCACACATGGGAAGTGGCCAGACATTCCTAGGCATGCATGTGGGTTTATATGGAAAATAATGTGCCAATTGGCATAGGTGATGGTACAAGTCTGCCTATATCCTGTATTAACATGACCTGCCAGGGGTATCAAAGTTTCTTATTGGCTACCATAGGCTGGGAGGAGTTGCAGAGCTGAGGATTTTAGGTAGCAGGGGCAGTGAGGAGAACTTTTGGGAGGTAAAATCTGCATCAGGACCCATGATGGCCTGCATCTACATGACATCTGTATGTTAGTGCAGCTCAGTCAGTAAAGGGCCTCCTCAGCTTCCTGAAGCCCTATGGTCTGTGGGCATGATGTGACACATCTGGCATTTTGCCTTGCTGGTGTAGATTTTGGTATGCCTCCATTGACACCCAGGGTCCCTGACATGCACTAGATCCCACAGGATTGTACATCCGCTGCATGGTCCAGCAGATCATGAGAAAACTATTAACTCTAGTGGACACAGTGTTGTTTGATGTTGATGGTATGGTCATCTGAATTATGAATACACAAATTGATAGGTCATTTACTGAATGTGTACAAGGGGTGCTATAACTGGATTCCCTAGACCAAGCTGGGGGGGGGGGGCTGTCTTGGCCAAGGTGTTAGGTGTTACTGTATTTCCATGTTTGCAATGGAGTACTTGCAGGAAGCTACCAGTGTTGCTGATATTGGCACCCAGTTATGGATATAACTAGCTCCTCCTGGGGAGTCACATGACCACCTGTATGCTATATGGCGTGGCTATACAACTGTTCTGCCTACATCCCATTTAGGGTCATATTTGCAGCAAGTGGATTCAGACATGTGCCTTCTGTCATGGGCAAGGTAGACATCTAAGCATAGCACCTCAAAAACAATGCAGCAGGCAACACATAGCTGGATTTATTACGAAACACAGAAAACATAGAAACATAGAAAAATGATGACAGACAAAGACCACATGGCCTATCTAGTCTGTCCTTCCATATCAACAACTACAACAGTCCCCTTTTTTCCTTTAGAGATTTTCTGTTTGTCCCATGCTTTTTTATTTATTTATAAGTGTTTGTTACCGCCTTTCGTGAACCAAAGCTTTTTACATAGAACTAAAAATTTTACATTAAACAAGGTTAATATAATTATACAATACAATAAATATTAAACAATTTTGTATGCATGAACAGTTAATTTAGGGTGATATGGGGAGAGGAAAAAACTGCTATTTAGCCACTGCTATTGTCCACTCATGATTATTTATGAAACTGTGGCAGTCTCCTCAGTGATTGTATATTCCTAATAACCAACTGGTGGTCTGAGTACGAGTAGATCTTTTCCAATTTATTTTTATGGAGTGGCTTTTTTGTAGGGGTTTTCTCTTTAGGTAATTAGTTCACCAAAATGTTCATTGAATAGATATGCTTTTAGATGCTTACGGAAGGCTATTGGATCCTTGGTAGCTCTTAAATTTTCAAGAAGAGAATTCCATATTTGTGGTGCGTATAGTGAGAAGGCTCTCTTAGAGGTAGTGGAATTGTAGTTTTTAAATTTGGCTGGTACTACGAGGAGGTCTTTATTGTTGCTTCTCCTTGGTCTGTTATCCGGGGTGAGTGTCATCAGCGTTTTGAGGTAGGTGGATGAATCAGCTTGGAGGGATTTAAAGATAGTATGGATTACCTTGAATTTTATTCTGCTCTCTATTGGGAGCCAGTGGAGAAGCTTTAATACTGGTTAATGTGCTCTTTGGTATGTGAGCTATTACTCTAGTCACTGTATTTTGGGCTAGCTGTAGTCGGTGGAAGTCTAGGTGCGGGAAGATCATTGCCTGTACTGCTGTTCTGAAATCATTTGTGGGAAGGAGAGGTCTTAAGTGTTGGAGCATTTTAGCTTGTTGTATATGGCCTTAGTTATGTTGCTCACGTGCTTATTGAAATTAAGCTGGTAATCGAGTGTGACTCCCAGGTATCTCACCTCCTTTTTGACTTTGAAGCTTTCTTTGTTTAATATAATTGAATCCGGTGATGTGAAGGAGCTGTCCTTTGTTATAAATAGAATTTCTGTCTTCTTGATTTTTAGTTGGAGGTTGTGGTTTGTCAACCAGTTGATGGTGCTATTAAGACATTCTTCAATTTTATGTAGATTTGTTTGTTTAGTGTTAAATTGAGTATATAACATTATATCATCAGCATATAAATGGTAATATATGTCATGCCCCTTTTATTATATTGCAGATAGGTTGGATGTAAAGTTAAAGAGTAGTGATGATAGCGCAGATCCTTGGGGTATACCTGATTTTTGGTAGAATGGTTTTGACATGTTTGACTTGGATGCTTCTGTTTGTTAGGTAGGATTTAAACCATGACAAAACTTTGTCTTTGAGCCCAATTTCTTGCAATCCGTGAGTGAGATAATCATGCATTATGGAGTCATAAGCCGCTGAAATGTCTAGGAATATTAAAATAAAACCAATGTTGGATTTTTCAATGCCTTTAAGCAGCTTCTCTGTTAGAGCCATAATGAGGGTTTCCACTCCATGTCCTGATCTGAACCCGTGTTGTTGGGGGTCAAGTGGAGCGTGGCTGTCTACATGGTTTTGGAGTTGGTTTGGTGCTGTGTTTTCAAGAAGTTTTGTCATAAAAGGCAAGCTTGAGATGGATCTGTATGAGCTTGGTTGAGTTTTGTCCGATTCCTTACCTTTGAAAATGGGGCGGATAGAGGCTCTTTTTAGTTTTGCTGGTATATAACCTTGTTCTAAGGAGGCATTAATTATATTCAGTATATGTAGTGCTAGGTGGTCGCGAGTCAGTCGGATCCAAATAGCTAGACAAGGGTCTTGTACAGATGTTGATGTGTTTAGAGACTTGATTATGTCATCTAGCTGTCTTTCGATGATAAGGGTGAATTTATTCCAGGTCTGATTGGTAGAGGGGATCCTTGTTTTGAATTGGCAGTCAGTTGCTATTAATGTGCCCACCTTTTCTTTGTAGTAATTAGCCATAGCGTGGACATCTGGTGTGAATGTAGAATTATCTTCCTTTTGGTTTCTGGTTAAAGATCTGACAATGTCGAACATTTCTCTTGATTTGTTTAATGCAGATATAATTAGTTTGGAGTGATAGTCTTGTTTATTGTTGTTAATTAATAATTTGTATTCTTCTAGTTTGTTGAAATAGGCTATTTTATTGATAGGACTTTTTTATTTCCTCCATTTCCTTTCAGTCCTTCTTAGGAGCCTTTTTAAAAAGCGTACTTCTTTTGAGTACCATACTGCATTTTTCCTAATTTAATGTTTGGGGGTCGTAGGTTTGTAAGGTGTTATGGCTGCTTGGCTTATTGTCGTGTTCCATCTGCATACTAATATGTCAGTGTTTTTGGTGTCTAGTTGAAATTTAGGTAATATTTCTTTTAAAAATTGATCTTTGTCAAATTTACGGTATTTTCTTTGTTGAAAGATGACTTGATTTGTACAAGGTCTGCTGGGTAGGGATGGTATGCTAAATTTGATTGAATAATGGTCGAACCAAGGAATTTGTTGGATCAATAAATTTTGATTGAGTATATCATTTGGTGAATCATGTGGGAGGAAAATAAGGTCTAAGGTATTTTCTTTGATATGTGAACGATTTTGTACTATTTGCTTAAATCCCAATGCATCCATTGTCTCTGTAAATCCTTGTGCTTGATGGGTTGTGGTAGATGGTAAATTCAGGTCTCCTAGAATAATTGTATACTTGTTAGGCGTAACTTTGTTGCAAAGGTGATCTGTGATGTTAACAAGGTCTTCTCCTTTAGATGAAGGGGGTCTATAAATTAGGTAGATAATCATAGTTGAATTTTCAACTAGAAGAACGTCCATGCTTTGACTGATTTTGATTGATCCTTTTGATAGTTGTAATTCTTTTTTTGCTAGTATAGTTACTCCTCCCCTTTGGTTTGGTCTTTGATGATTAAAGATGTCATATCCTGCTGGTATTAGTTGATTGATCAATACTGTGTCATTTGTTGTGAGCCATGATTCAGTTATGAGTAGGATGTCCAGGTTGTTGTCCATAATGTAATCTGTTATAAGAGGTATTTTATTCCTTATGGCACATGGATTAATGAGTGAGCATTTTAGGTTAGGTGTTGCTTGACTGAGCATAGATTTAGTATTATTTGCTTCACTTAAATTAATTTGAATGAGACATTGCTTACGCTCGGTTTTGTTTATAAATGGGTCATACGTTTTTGCTTCGGCGGCTGGTCGGTGGTATGTTTGTGTAACAGGTATAGGATAGCCAGCTGGTGATAGGGCCTGAGATATGGTGAACACTGACAGTGCTATTAACCCTTTCCAGGCCGAGCCCAAAACTCTCGGGATCCAAAATTCTGACTAAATATTCCTATCAAATGGTATATAATACATGACCATAGCAGAAGGAAAATCACTATTAGAACATATTGAATAAGACGGGTACAATTTTCCTGAAATATGCAAAAATTAACCCGGCTGCAGAATGTGGATTAAAAATTTAAAGTAGGCCTTCAAAGGGTTAATAGTCCAAGGGCCAATACTGGAAACTGTGGTTTCATTTTTTTTCCCCTTTTTTGTAGAGATGAAATAATTATTGTGTAGGTTTATGGGTGATGAGCTTTTGGTTTAGGTTCGTTCAGATGTTATTTTTATAACTCTTGTGCTATCTCATTTTTAGGTGAGTCTTGTAGTCTTTTGATGGGAGGAAATATCAGACTGTAGGCTACCGATTAAATAGATATTGGATTGTAAAGTTAGCAATTTTTGGCTATACAATGCTAAGGGCTAGAGTGGTTGCTATGCGTGTGAAGTTAATAAGTACTTCTTGTTTTGTAGCCTTGGTTGGTTTCTTTAGTGTTGATCTTCTCTTGTGGTGGTGGATTCATCTTTTTTCAGCGATGGTTAGTTGAATGTTGGGTTAGGTGCTTTCTTTTTATATTACTTCTGGCTGTGTTCCACGCCTAAGGGCCACGCCAAAGGGCCCTCTGGCGAGGCCCTCAGGTGTGGGCCCACCAGGCGTGGGCGCACCCGATGGTGCTCCTATTTGAGGCTGTTAAAAGGCCCTGATTGGCCTCAGGCCTGTGAGCGGGGAGGGGATCTCCTTCCCGCTCCCTCGCTTGATGCTGGTCTGGGTGAAGGAGGCGGGGGCAGTAGATGTTCCAGCCGCGGCTCTCCTTTTCTTCATGCCCGATGGTGCTCCTATTTGAGGCTGTTAAAAGGCCCTGATTGGCCTTGGGCCTGTGAGCGGGGAGGGAATCTCCTTCCCGCTCCCTCGCTAGATGCCAGTCTGGGTGAAGGAGGCGGGGGCAGTAGATTTTTTGAATTCAGATACTGTCCTCATCTCTACCACCTCCACTGGGAGACTATTCCACGGATCCACAACTCTTTCCATAAAGACGTATTTCCACTTATCACTCCTGAATCTATCCCCTTTCACCCTCATCCCCTGTCCCCTCATAGCAGAACTTGCTTTCAATCGAAAGAAGCTCTCCTCCTGTGCATTTATGCATACCGCTTTCCATATGTTGCCCCTTTTACCCATTTCCGTAAAGGTATTTAATGTTTCATATTACCTTATGAACAGGCTTCCATACACAGTACCTATGTGTGATCATGCTTCTGGCTACAGGTCCCAGACTCAAAAGATGGCACCAGGTAGAGGGGATGAAGATAAGTGAGGAGGATAATGGTAACACAGTCAAATGGAATGGAGGCCATATCTATATCTGTATCTATATATAGATATAGATAGATAGATAGATATACACACAGAAAAATATATACTCCTTATGAGGTCTCAGTAGAAGGTCAACTAGGCAGGAGCCCATGTAATCCAAAGTGCAATACTGTAACATGCTTTTGTGCTGCCAACCTGTCTGCTGATACTGTCTCCTTGCTGTAATCCTCTCTCTTCTGTTTGTACCTCCAGGTATAGTTTATAGTTTATTTACTTGATATACCATCTATAGCGATTAGCAGCTAGGCGGTTAAGGAAGTTACAGTCAGGTACTTAATGTATTTCCCTGTTCCCAAAGGGCTCAAAATTTAAGGTTGTACTTGAGGCAGTGAAGGGTTAAGTGGCTTGCCCAAGGCCACAAGGAATGCCAGTGGGACTGAAACCCCAGTCCTTCCAGCCCGAGGCTGGTGTCTCCATTAGGACTTGAACCCAGGTCCCTCCAGAACGAGACTACTGCCCCAACCAAGTACTGATTCCCGCTCTACACACTCCAGAATCCATCACCTTCCATCTCTGGAAGTGCTGTGGCCATGTCCCCTCAAAGACTGTGGGGTATTTCAGTGATCCAAAAGCAGCGATTCAGTGCCATAACCTGCTTTTGTGCTGCCAACCTGTCTGCTGATACTGTCTCCTTGCTGTAATCCTCTGTTCTCTGTTTGTACCTCCAGGTACTAGTTCCTGCTCTGCACACTCTGGAATCCATTACCCTCCAGCCCTGGAAGTGACCGCATCCCCTCAAGCACCGTGGAGTATTTCAGTGAACCGACAGTGACCGCGTTCCCTCAAGCACTGTGGGGTATTTCATTGAACTGACAGTGGCGATTTATGCTGTGGAGAAGTTAGTCCCTGCACAGTTCTCTGTCCATCTCAATTCCACTCACATCCTGCACCCTTGTCATAGCATGGAAGACATCCTCCTTTCACTTCTTAATGAAGTCCATGCCACACACAACCAGGGTGACCTATCCCTTGCTGTTTCACTAGATCTTACCACAGCCTTTGATCTCATAGACCACACTCTTCTTCTCTCCAGTCTTCACAACTGCGGGCTCTGGGACACTGTTCTAATCTGGTTCCAGTCCTTTCTCTCCTCCCATTCCTTCTCTGTATCCTGTTGGTCGACTACATCCCCTATCACTTCTCGCCCCCTGTGGTGTCCCTCAGGGATCTGTGTTGGCATTCCCACTCTTCAATGTTTTTCTTGCCCCCCCTTGCCTTGATTATTCAGCAGCTTGGTATTTCAGCTTATTTCTACGCAGACAACATTATCCTCCTTCACCACATGAGCTCTCACTCCCCTGATTTGGCCCCTCTGAACTCCTATCTGTCACTGGTTTCTACTTGGTTATCCGACAATCTTCTCCATCTTAACCCCTCAAAATTGTCCGCCATCTAGCTCACTTTTCACACACCCCTCCTACCCTAGGCTCTTTTATCACTAACTCTCCTGTCCCCCTCATACAGTCACTACAATATCTTGGGGTCATCTTGATTTCTTCACTTTCTTTTAATGATCTGTGCTCCTTGGTTCAGTGCCCCTTCTTCTCTTTATGGCAGATAAGCGCCATCTGTCTATTTCTTAACACACATTCTCTCATGACTCTTCTCTTATCTCTGGATATCACTAGGCTCAATTACTGTAATTCTGCACTAGTAGGACTCCCTTCCTATCAACTCCTCCTCCTCCAGCTACTTCAAAACACTGCTGCTCGAATACTTATACACTCCTCTCACTCCGCTCATATCACTCCCCTTCTCATTCATCTCCATTGGCTTCTCCTTAAATATCGTATCACCTACAAAATTCTCATTCTAGTATATAAAACTATTCACACTGACACACCACAATATCTGGCAGACCTCCTATGGTTCCACTCTCCCCACCGCCTACTTAGATCTCTCCACACTCATCGCCTAGCACTACCTTCGGTTTCCGGGCCACCTGGAACAAACACGGAACTCTGCTTTCTTTTTTCTGGGCCCCACCTTATGGAACTCACTATCCATCACACTGCACTCAGAACTTTCCTTCACATAATTCAAATCTAAGTTGAAAACCCAACTATTCAACCACGCTTTTGACCTTCCTCTTTCCTAGTCCTAATTGACCTCCCCTCTCCTTCTTCTCTTCCACTTCCTACTCTCTCTTCTCCTCTTCCTCTGTCCTATTTGAAGTGGTGTTCCTTTCATTTGTCCTTACACATTTTGTGTTTGTGAACTGCTCTAATGCCCTTTAGCTAAGGGCAATATATCAAGTGTATTAATAAAGAATAAAGAACAGACCTTGCAGTGTCAAAAAACAGTCTTCTCTTTGGCAGCCAGAATCAAGGGTACCTGCCAGTATCCCTTGCTCCTATCCATGGTTGATATAAAGCATGCTCCACAGAGTTGCTCAATTAGCTCATCTACTCTGTTTAGAAGCTGCATTGAACCTCCGGAAGTCAATGCAGAATCTGATGCTTCCATTGGGTTTAGGAACCAAGATGATGGGGGATGACCAATCATAGACTTTTCTATAACTCCAAAGTTAAGCTTCTCTTCCAGCTCCTTGGCAATGGCCTTTAACCAGGCCTCCGGAATCCGAAAGGTTCATTATGGAAACCACTCCAGGATCAGTAATGATATCATGATAAATGAGGTGGGTTTGTCCCAGGCGGGTGGAGAACACTTTTAGATTCCAGTGGATCAAACCTTCTAGATCTCTTCTTAGGGAAGCAGAAAGCTGTTCTCAAATCGGGATGAGCTGGATCCAACAGGGCTGAAAATTCTAGCTCAAAATAATCTCTCTTTACCACCACCGCAGTCACTGTAGTTTACTTTTTCAGTAGGTTATTATGGTAAATTTTGGCTTTCTTCCATTTATCCAGCTGGAGAATCTTGAAGTTAACAGGCCCCACTTTCTCTTCTACCTCATAGGGCCCTTGCCATTTACAGAATAACTTGCTCTCAGTTGAGGGCAGCAAGACCAACTGTGTCTCCTGGATGGAAGGTGCAGTGCATGGCTGCCTGATTGTAGCGCCCGGCTTGGGCTTTCTCCAGACTGAGTTTGGCCACCTCTCTGGCTTTCTTCAGCCAGCCTTACATTTGTATAACATACTCCACCAAATTATGCCTGGCACGGGGTTCTTCTTTCCAGGTTTCCCTTATCATGTCTAATATGCCTCTTGGCTGTCTTCTGAAGAACAACCCAAAAGGCAAAAACCCCACGGAACCGTGAAGTACCTTAAGATGGCAAACATCAAGTAAGATAGAAGAATGTTTATTTTAATTTATTTATTTTATTTTAAAACATGTATTAACCGCCATATGCATATAGCATTTGAGGCAATGTACAACAAGTAAAACATCATAAAAACAAACCCTACTGGTCCCACCTAGTAGGAAACCCAAACCACCCCAGAATAAAATAAACAAATCTAAAAAAAACAACTGCTATCAACTGCTACACTACTGGGTCACCATCCCACCTTTCATCATGGTATCTACTATCCACCACCCACCACCATCAGCTGGTAGGAAAAAGAAAAGTCTTCAACTGCTTCTGAAATATCAGCAAATCAGTCTCCATACACAATGTTATTGGTGATATTTTTTCAACATTTTGAGGGGTGGAGATATACCCATTTTATATCAGCATCATCTATGCATGCCCTCTTTTCCAAAATTGACTGCACATTTTGCATATTTTCACTTCCACATCACAAAAGACATAACGATTTTTCTAATATTTGCCTTCACAAGTTGAGCTTCTATAAAAACCTATTGTATTGATTGTAGGTACTACAGAATACAATGGACTGCCTTTTGCTTGGGAAGAAGGGCATGGACCTTTTGTTTCAAAACTTTCATTGGTTCCCTGTCCAGTTTAGGGGATAATTTACAGCGCTGTGCCTTGCTTTCAATTCAATTCAACAGGATGGTCCTAAATATTTGTCTGATTTGCTGATTCTTTATGCCCTTTGCGGACACTTTTTTCCTTCCAGCACGGATTCAAGTACCTAGTCTTGACCAGGGAAATCTGGTCCTAACTTGGAACTCACTTTGGAACTCAATTCCTGTCGAATAAGGCAAGTGTTAACTATTTGCCATTGTAGAAGAAAGCTAAAGCATGCTTTTTTTAAAATTAGCATTTGATTCCTATTCGGCTAGGGTATGAAGTAAAATATTTGTCATTCATTATGAGATATGAAGTATAGGTTTATAATTCATTTCAATGGTATTTTATTTGGTTGGATTATTCAGTGGGTAGGTTTGATTTATTGTTGTAATGAGAGATGTGTTTTAATGTAACACACTGCGATCTTGGTGGCTGATACAAAATTTAATAAATAAAAATAAATACAATTCTAATACCTTAGGGCAGGGGTTCTTAACCCAGTCCAGGACACACTTAGCCATTCAGGTTTTCAAGATGACTGCAATTAATATTCATGAGTGAGATTTGCATACAATGGAGACAGTGCATGCAAATTTTTCTCATGGATATTCATTGTGTTTGTTCGGAAAACCCGATTAGCTAGGTGTGTTCCGAGGACTGGATTGAGACCCCCCTGCCCTAAAGTGTGATAAGGTTCTGCACTTACTGTGCATTTTGTGCAAAACTTGATGCATGGTAGGTGCAAAGCCTCCACTGTACATGCAGGGGGTGGGAACAACATGTACAGTGGACATAGGGCAGACGCTGCATGGGCCTGCATTCCCTGCCTTGACAGGTACTGTGGGAGCACCTATACTACCTTTGAAGGCAGGGATCATGAGCCCAACACTAAAAAGGGTTTTAAAAAGAAAGTGACTGTGGCCAGGATGCCCCCCCCCCCCACTTGATCTAGCCCTACCACTCCAGCACAGACCTTCTGCTGTGTTCTCTCCCCATTGCACTCGCCCCCCCCCCCCAAAGCACAGTCCCCCCAAGCATAAACCCACCAACATAAGCCTGCCCAATCATACCCCCTCTTCTGTACCCCACCATGGAAAGCAAAGTTTAAGCCTTAACTACCCCCCCCCCCACTCCAGGACTGCTCACTCTTCAGCAAGAGCCTAAACTTAACCCTCTCCTAAGCTCCAGGTCTTAATAGGGGGAACCCTGGTAGTCTAGTGGTCATTGGTGCAGGAGTTCCCCCCCCCCTCCATTCCTGCCATGACTCTGAGGCTTTCAAAATGGTGGCAGCAACCCCTAGCACTATTTTTGTGGTACCACCACTAGGGTCACCATTGCCATGCCCACTTTTCACACTGAACCCACCCTGATCCCAACGAGACCCACACTCAGCAGTTAGAGCAGGATTTTTGCTGTGCTGATTGCTTTTATTTATGTATTTATTTAACTTTTCTATATACTGCTTTAGCTGCTATTGTGGGTTGTACTTACATGCACAAACTCCCCTATAAAGCACACACTATCTGTCAGTGCACTTTAGCTAACATGTGCCCTTAGTAAGTTTCTGTATGCAGCAATCTACAGTAAAACCTATGTTCTTACCTTCTATTCATTTCCCGTAGTGTTTCCTTGTTTTCTGCTTTACTAGACTCTAGTATGGTTTAAAAGAAAAACTTAGCCCAGCAAGATTAAGGACAATCTCGACAGATATTCGAGATAGGGCAACAGGACACAAGAGATGTGGTAATTCTATAATCTGTTCTATCTCTGAAGAGGTCACAAGTTTTGAGTATCATGGAAGAACCTATGAGTTGAGAAAATCCACTTCATGTATTTCCAACCATATAGTATATGGCATTTGTTGTCCATGTGGCCTGTTGTATATTGGTAAAACTACAAGGCAATTTCGAGTTCGTATGAATGAACATCGGAGCAGACTCAAATGTAATGTACAAGAAGCTCCGTTGGTAGCGCATTGCACCCAGTACCATCATGCATTTGAGGAGTTAAGATGTTTTGATATTGATTAGGTGGCAGCCGGAAGAGCTGGCAAGTCCAGAGCGCAAACATTGTTGATCCAAGAACAGATTTGGATCTACAGATTACAATCCGTTGCTCCAGGAGGTTTAAATAACATGATTGAGTGGAGGGCATGTATTTAGTTTATTGCTTTCTAGAGTTCGCTCTGTATTAGAACTGACATAGGAGACTCCAACCTTCTGACGTAAGCATGAGTCATTGGTTAATTCTTTAAATCCCAGTAGACATCACGGTACGCATGCGCGGCGTCTAAAGAAACCGGTAAGCTAGAAGAAATCAGCTACATGACCCCACATTGTTACAAGTTGTTTGATAAGACAAATTAATGGTAAGAGCACATCATTTTTAAACATCCTGAGTGTGTGAATAGTGCTAGGCAAATACAAGGACATAATTTAAAAACTATATACTCTATCCACAGATAGTGCTGAATTGCGAACACATAAAACCCCCTGACGAAGAATTGAAACGCGAAGGCGGTACCTGAATGGTGGCATTGGGGATGTTCGTTAACCTGTCTAAAGATAAGCACATTTATTTGAGATAAGTGTAATCTCTACAAAATTTCAAAAAGTATTGAGAGAAATTTTGATTATTGACAAGAACTGCTTCAAATTACAATTTCGATTTAGAACTGTAGTGGTCATTGATGCGACAGAGCACAAAATCTTCAAAAAGGTGAACAATACCCTGAAGTGGTGCTATTCCTAGTCTGAGACCACGAGTTCTTTTAGTTTTCTAAGTTGGCAGTATGAGCTATGTTTGATAGCGGCAGATTGTGATCAAGTAATCTCTCAGTACATTTGGAGGGACATACATCTTTCTTTATTTCTAGTATGGTTTAGCCTAGGAACCAACCAATGTTACACGAGGAATTTACAAGTTTTGGTGAAATTGTTATTAATGTATCTGGAAACTATTATCAGGTTAGCTATTATTAGCAGGACTGGTCCCACCATCAGGTCAGCTAGGCAATTGCCTAGGACAACATGCTCTAGGGGTGGCAAATAGCAGGATATTAAAAGCTTAACTATAGATTCTGACAGCCAGGGGGTATAAGGCTTACAGTTTGTCTAGGGCACCCACACCCTGAACCAACTGTGAGTTTGGTCCTGATCAATAAGGTCTCACAAAACTTTGGATCAGGACTAGATAATGGGAATTTTTCACTGAAATATAGTATTGAATCTGAGCCGAAACTCCTCAGGATAAAACACTCAAAAGAATCAAGGCCACCTGAGTCCAGAATAAACCTAGATTGCAGATCACTTGCACATCCTTCACCCTTAATACATTTTCTTTGGGGAGGTGGGGGGGGGGGGTGTTCCAGAAAAATGCCTTTAAAGCCACACTTTTCTTTTTTTATATTATGAATTTTCAAGAGAGATAGAAATAAAGGTTTGTGATTTATGAGAGAAAGCATTGTTCCGCTGAATTAAATTGTTCTTTCTAAATCTTCTGCATTCTTCGGCTGGCTGTTTAAATGAAAAATGAGATCCTCTGTGCAAAGGAAAATAAAACTTATTATTAGTCATTCATAGTGCACCCTTTTGCAGTCTCACACTGAAAAGCCAATAACAGAATTTCCACCTGTTCATCTAGCTATAGCTTACACATTCACTAAAACTACAAATTACCATGCAATCAGCTCCATTCATACTCTCTAGTCTCTGGACAATTGGCATTCATTCTGTACTCCAAACAACATTCTTACTTTCAACAACAACTATTATACATCTGTTGTACAGTTATTAGTTCCAAAGTATATAGCTACCTATCTAAACGTGTTAAGTAATATGCGGTAATGGAGAATAGATATGGATATCCCCTTCTGGTCAAGAACCTGTTTGGTCTCTGACCTCTGCTTTCTCTTCTGCTGGATTTAACTGAGAGGATAGCCTTAAAAGAGACTCAACAAAGAACAGCTATAAGAATGGTTTTTGAACATGTGGAGGGCAATTTTATAATGCCTGCTTAGTTAATGTGTGTTCTCATGCACCTACTTTAACAAGAAAAGGAGGCACCTACTTTTCTCTACAAAATACTAGCATGCATGGTTGAATAAATGTGTTAATCGACGGCATAATCATTTACGTCAGTCCGAGAGCTGATGTACTACTACTACGACTTATCATTTGGATAGCACTACAAGGCGTACTCAGCACTGTACAGAAAAATATAAGAGATAGTCCCTGCTGATCAGAGCTTACAGTCTAGTGAAGACAGACAACACAGCAACTGGGGACTATGATATACATGCCTGTGCCTAGATTTTTCAAGAACACGTGCAAATTCTGGGTGTAAGCTCCACCTATGTGCATGCGTACAGTCAAAGTATACACCATCAGGGAGGAGTGGCTCAGTGGTTGGGACAGGTTACCTCAGGCCGGAAGGCCGGGGGGTCAATTCCCATATGGGGACAAGCAGCCTCAGGCCGGAGGGACTGGGGTCTCTAGTCCCATGGCAACTCCTTGTGGCCTTGGGCAAGCCACTTAACCCTCCATTGCCCCAGGTACACTTAGATTGTGAGCCCTTCGGGGACAAGGGAATAAAAAGTACCTGTTAGTATGTGATAGGCTATGGCCTAGAATAGCCTGCATAGCCTGTAGGAGTAAGAAAAGCCTGTAGGTCAGGCCTGAGTCCCCAACCCCCACTTTAGAATATTATAGCTGAGCAGAGCTGAAAAGTCAGAGAAAATAGAAAACTGCTTTAACCTGCTTTGCTGATAAGAATGCAAGACTTTTCCATTGAGCTTATGTTATTCACAGATGTCTTGCTATCGCTGGCTTTCACACAGTTTCTGTGCTGCAGAGTGACCTTGCAAGCAGAAAGCAAGGCAGAATGTGTTTTGTCTAGAAATTGAGCCATGGCTAGGAAGACCTGCGCAGGGGGAGAGCGGTGTGGGCCCGGTCAGAGATCTCCATTGGATGGGGGGTGAGGGGGCCACCGGGACCAATGAGGAGTTTGTCTGTGTAGAGTTGATGAAGAAAGCTATAAATGCTGTTGTTTTACTGAACGCCATGCTCAGACCATTTTGAATGTAACAGGTCTGAGACTGTGCACAAATAAACTGGTTTGAATCTTAGTAAATAGACTCCTGGTGTAATTCGTTGCGTGCACTTCGCTACAGCATATTCTTGGTTCCATGACCGGGAAGGTGGGGTACGTGAATGGTGCGCAAGTGAATACTACCACGTATTACCGCCTCCAGGTTTGGTCCGGCTGGAACCGCGGCCGACCGACAGCGGAGAGGATCCCAGGCGCCGCCGGTCCCCTTGCATCGGAGGGTTCCGCCCTGCCTCGGCAGCTTGCTGGGTCCGGCCGGCCAACACCTCGAACCCTGAGGGGAGTCCAGGATTCAACCCAAGGTGGAACTGGTTGCGCAGCGCATTAGTTACCGGATCTGGTGAGTAATGATTTCTCTGGTTCTTAGTCAGTTAGCTCTAGGAAATTCTCGAGACTAATATGGTATGGTAACAGGTAAAGGGAGTCTGATCAACTTCCAGGGCGGTCCTAGTAACCCTGCATGAGTATGCGTGGGGCGAAGCCACTGACCCTTTTGGTTTGGTAATTTTGGTTTAGTCAGTTAGCCCGGGAATTTGGGATTTGGGAAATGCTAGCAAGTTTGGTTGTGTGAAGTGTGCTTGAGAGGTCTTGCAATACAGGCCGAGCGAGAGCGGACTCCTAAGTAGCGCAGTTCCTGGCCAGGCGACTGCGCCCAGGTCGCGAAAAAGAGGAAGTGTCTGGTGTTTGTCCCCCTCCTTGTTCCGTGGGCTGTGCGGACCCCTTACCCGTAGCCATCCTACCCACCCTTTCTGTTTGCTGTCTTGTCCGTCATATGTCATAATGGGAGGGGCGGAGTCTGTACAAACTCCGTTGAACTGTATGATCACAAATTTTAAGAGGGGTTTAGTGGTGATTATGGGGTAAAAATGACACCGACCCACTTAGAAATATTGTGTAGTAGGGTGTGGCCGGCGCTGGATGCCGTGTGGCCACCAGAAGGTACTTTTGATATGCAAATTGTGTCCTGAGTGCACCAGGTGGTGCGCAGATATAGTTCCGAACAGTTTTCCTATATAGACTCCTGGCTAGCTACCTGTGAGGAGCAACCTCCTTGGATGAAGCGTTGCCGTGAGGGGCAGAGTAGAATCATGTTAGCAGCTGCAACGGGAGTCCCTGCTAAGAAAGAGAAGCCCCTTATTTTTGCAGCCCCAGAGCCTCCAGAGGTCCCGGGTTATCCACCCACATTTCTGTATACACCAGTCCCGTCAGCTCCACCAGTACCCCGAGTAGAGCCAGAGGTAGTGGGAGTACCTCTAGCCGAGGTACCTCCACCCGATCACCCACCTCCAACACCTGAAGACCAGATCCCTCCCCCAAGGAGAAGTCGGAGCCCTAGTCCTGAGTGAGGCTCTGCAGCGGAGCCATCATCCTCTGAAGAATCCGCTAGCAGAGGGTCAGATGCCAGTCCAGGGCCATCCACTAGTCCAAGCACCAGCAGCGGAAACTACCCCACGCAAATCTGCGTTACGCCCTCAGAAGCAGGACAGCGGGCCAGAGAGAAGTTCGCCAAATGCCACTGCAGCAGGTCCCAGGATTACCTATTGTAAATGAAGTGGGTCAGGTTGTGGTCGGACCGACCAGTCTAGTTTATGTGCCTTTCACCACAACAGATCTATTAAACTGGAAAACGCATTATGCCTCCTATACTGAAAAGCCCCAAGATTTGACAGAGTTAATGTCCAGTATTATGCAAACCCACCAGCCCACCTGGTCTGACTGTCGCCAGCTCTTGGCTACCCTCTTTACTACTGAAGAGCGGGCACGGATAGTGCAAGCAACCACTAGATGATTGGAAGAGAACCCTGAAGATGGGAGAAACCTAGATCCCCGATGGGCAGCAGTCACAGATTTCCCAAATGAAGATCCCGGACCCAAATAGTGATGACGGAGAGAAGGCCCACACCCGGTTCCGCCATGCCTTACTGCAGGGCCTAAAGAAGGGAGGGCAGAGAGCTATGAATGTTGGGAAAGTAGCAGACGATCTTCAGCGCCCAGATGAAAGTCCAGCTGCTTTCTATGAACGATTAACTGAAGCCTATAGACTTTACACCCCATATGATCCAGCAGCCCAGGAGAATTTATGTATGGTGAACGCCGCTTTTGTGAGTCAGTCCCAGGGAGACATAAAATGAAAACTGCAGAAATTAGAAGGATTTGCGGGCATGAACTCAACACAGTTAATGGAAGTCGCACAAAAGGTATTTGTGAATCGTGATCAAGAATACAAACGGGAAAGTGAAAGAAAGATGAGGAAGAAAGCGGATCTGCTCCCTGCAGCACTAGTTGAAGGACGCGGAGGAGGATATCCTAATAGAAGAGCCAGAGGATGGGGAAGGGACCGGGGGGGGGGTGCTCGGGCCCCCCCTTAGGTGCGAACCAGTGCGCCTATTGTAAGGAAGAAGGACATTGGAAGAACGAGTGCCCGAACATTAGCTCCACCCCCTGGAGGGGAGGCGGGAGCACTAGGAGAGCAGGGGGCGATTCCAGCAGCGAGGGGGGATGCAGCGCGCGCAGTTTCAACAGCGAGAAGAGGCTGCCATAGCGGGAGTGGCAACCGCCGAGAACAATTTTATGGATGAGGGCTAGGCCAGACCGGGCTCCAAGTTCGTCCTAGGTCTCCAGGAGCCTATGGTCAAATTAACGATTGGAGACCAGCATATGGACTTTATGGTAGACACAGGGGCCGAGCATTCAGTAGTAGCCAAACCTGTGGCTCCTGTGTCCTCTCGATCTGTCACAATTGTGGGAGCTACTGGAACGAGAACCACAAGACCCTTTCTGCAGAACCGCGCCTGTGAACTAAGGGGACAGAAGATAACACACCAGTTCCTGTATATACCTGAATGCCCAGTTCCCCTTTTGGGCTGAGACATGCTTGCAAAGCTTCAAGTACAGATATCCTTCGTTGAAGGGGGAAAATTGGAAATGACTATAAATTCAAAACCTGCTGGCCTGATGGTGTTAGCTGTCCCCCAAGAAGAAGAATGGCGGTTCTATTTACCTACATCCAAAGCAAGCTCCTGTATACCTACCAGCATTGCAGCCCTGCCTGGAGTATGGGCAGAGAATAATCCACCTGGCCTAGCAAAGAATATAGCTCCAGTGCTTGTCACCCTTAAGCCTGGAGCAGAACCAGTGCATGTGCATCAGTATCCCCTCCCACGACCAGCAATTGAAGGTATACATCGCCACCTGAAGAAACTACTGCAGTATGGACTTCTTAGAGAATGCCAATCACCCTGGAACACCCCCCTTCTCCCAATCAAGAAGCCTGGGACGGGCGATTACCGCCCAGTGCAGGATCTACGTTGAGTGAACAGTACAGTTGAAACCATACATCCGGTAGTACCAAATCCTTACACCCTCCTGGGACTGATTCCAGCAGAAGCCACACATTTCACTGTTCTGGACTTAAAGGATGCCTTTTTCTGTATAAGCTTGGCATCTGCCAGTCAGCTTTTGTTTGCATTTGAATGGGAAAACCCTACCACAGGAAGACGAGGACAACTCACTTGGACTCGATTACCACAAGGATTCAAGAATTCACCCACTATCTTCAGTGCAGCCCTCAGTCAAGATCTGTCAAGTTACCCTGTAACTCCGGGAAAACGAATCTTACTCCAATATGTAGATGACCTGCTTACAGCCACCAACAACGAAACTGATTGTGTGCAAGCTACCAGTGAACTCTTGCACCTCTTGAATGAAGCTGGATACAAGGTCTCGAGAGCCAAGGCGCAACTGTGTCAGACAGAAGTGAAATACTTAGGGTTCCATCTGTTCAAAGGAACCCGGAAATTAGGACTTGAACGAAAGGAAGAAGTATGCCGCATCCCAACCCCCACCACCAGAAAGCAGGTGCGGGATTTCCTGGGAGCTGCAGGCTATTGCCGCATATGGATACCAAATTTTGCGCTCATGGCAAAACCCTTGTACCAAGTCACAAAGGGAGCGGAATGATCCCCCTTGGAATGGGGCCCAGAACAAGATAAAGCATTCAAATCCCTAAAAACAGCGTTGATGTCATCCCCGGCTTTGGGACTACCAGATGTGCAAGAAACCCTTTCGCCTATATGTCCATGAGTCAAGTGGAAACGCATTGGGAGTCTTGACTCAGCTTCTTGGGTTTTGGCAACGACCTGTAGCCTACCTGTCAAAACAATTGGATCCTGTTGCCAAAGGATGGCCACCTTGCCTGAGAGCTGTAGCAGCCACAGCCCTCTTGGTGAGCAAAGCGGACAAGCTCACCCTAGGACAGGAGCTTCAAGTCACCGTACCACATTCTGTCTTAACCCTGATGGAACACAAAGGAAACCATTGGCTCACTAACGCTCGAATGTTGAAATATCAAAGCATGCTATTTGAAAATCCTTGATTGCAATTGAGTGTCAGCCAAACTCTGAACCCAGCTACCCTATTGCCAACCGTTCCAGGCCCTCCTGACCATGATTGCTTGGAAGTAATGGACACTGTATTTTCAAGTCGCCCAGACTTAACTGATATCCCTTTGGACCAACCAGAAAGAACTTTCTTCATGGATGGAAGTAGCCTCATAGTCGAAGGACAGCAAATGTACTGGTTATTCAGTGGTGACCCTGGACATGGTATTAGAATCATCAGCCCTGGCCCCAGGAACCTCAGCGCAGAAGGCTGAATTGATAGCCCTCACACGCGCACTCAAAATTAAAACAGGAATCAGCTTGAACGTCTACACAGACTCCAAATATGCTTTTACAACATTACATGCCCATGGAGCCCTGTACAAGGAGCGTGGATTAATCACCTTAGGAGGCAAGTCTGTCAAGTATGGCCCAGAAATATTGACTTTATTGGAAGCAGTATGGGCCCCCAAACGCGTTGCTGTAATGCATTGTTGGGGCCATCAAACTGGAGATGGAGAGGTGTCCTGAGGAAATAGATTTGCCGATGCCACAGCCCAAGAAGCAGCCATTGCTGGACAAATCACTACCCCTAGTGTAACAATTCAAACAGCCATATTTCCAGTACCTCTTAGTGCATGGACACCCAGATATACCCAGACAGAGATGGACCATTACTGTCGACATGAGGGGGGGCAACTATCGGAAACTGGATGGATAGTGTTGCCACCGCCTGAAGGGAGCTCACCCCCTGGTATGACCGTGATTCCCGAAGCCCTAGGCCCTGCCTTTGTCCAAGCCTTTCATCAAGCCACACACTATGGAAAAACCAAAATGGCAGACGCTCTAAAACCATACTTTTATATCTCGTTGCTGGGACCTCTGACCACCTCAGTAGCCCGACAATGCCCTACAAGGTCCTGTCCCACCCCCAAGAGTTCAGTCAGTAGGAGTGACCCCCATGGGGAATATTCAAATAGACTTTGCAGAACCTTGCTCCATGAGATCATCCCCCGATTCAGAATACCTTTGACCATGGGGTCTGACAATGGGCCCTCTTTTGTGTCACAAGTAACCCAGCAGCTAGCTCATGCCCTGCAAATACAATGGAAGTTACACACAGCTTATAGACCCCAGAGTTCAGGGAAAATAGAGAGAATGAACTGAACCCTGAAGTCTCAGTTATCTAAGCTCTGTCAAGAAGCCCACCTGAAATGGTCCCAAGCTCTCCCCATGGCCCTTCTCCAGATACGTTCAGCCCCCACCACGCCCTTAGGAGTATCCCCATTTGAGATTTTGTATGGGAGGCCCCCGCCCATAATTCAGGGGATAAGGGGGGATATGAATCAAATTGGATCAGTAATAACTAGGCAAGAATTGTTGGCTCTAAGTTCTGTTTTACAGGGCCTTCATACCTGGATACAAGACCAGTTGCCTATCAATCTAACAGAGCCCTTGCATCCTTTCAAGCCTGGAGCCTCGGTGTGGGTAAAAGAGTGGAAGAAGACACCGTTGGCGCCATATGTCGTTTTGCTATCAACCCCAACAGCAGTTAAAGTGGCAGAAATTGACTCCTGGATCCACCACAGTCGAGTAAGACAGCAGCAGTTCCTGAGAGTCACCCCTGGACCTCGATCGCTAATCCTGCATCACCGTTGCGACTCACGCTGCGAAGACAAGAGCCATCATTGTAAAGACTTTGCCAACCTGCTCCTGTATGTCAAAGAAAGAGACGTCCTTCAGTTTTGCATTATGCACTTTCAGACTCTATCAATCATTATCTATCTACCTCAATCAACCATTATCTACCTCTATTAATCATTAGAGACTCTGATCATGATGCTAACTTTAGTACATGTGCTGCTAACTTTAGTACATGTGCTGCTACCTCTAATACATGTGCTGCTACCTCGAATGCATGTACTGCTATTCATAGGAATGGTTCTTATTGTTGTGGGTCATAGGAACAAGCCTATTGCTATGATGAACAGTGTATGTGTCAGTTATTCCTCTTATGTCTCCTGCCCCTCTGCTTATTATGGATAATACCGTAGGGCTGTCTGGCGCTATCAGGCTTTACCCCAGGAGATAGCCCCACGTTAGGCGGCCTGAAGACTCTTGTATTGATAGTATTCTTGATTGTGGCTGTTTGCTTATGTGTCCCATATTTCCTTCCCTTATGCTTGCGTATGCTGAACTCAACTGTTGATAAAATTGTTGAACGCAAGGCCGATTCACAGATACTAGCAATGTGGCATTACTACCCTAACCCTGTACCACAAAGTGACCCCTCCACCCTAGTGTAAAGTACCATATGTGATTTAATTCTCACCCTTTCTCACTTGCGGGTGAGAATAATCAAAGGGGGGAATGTGATAGGCTATGGCCTAGAATAGCCTGCCTCCTGGTATAATTCGTTGCGTGCACTTCGCTACAACAAGTATACATGCAAACTGCACTAACTCTAAAGAGCATGGTTATAAAATAAAATAATTCATGTGCTTTCAGAATAGTGACCTGATTTACTATGGGGTCTATTCTGTCCTGCGAATGGTGGGGGATGAACATCCTGTTAGGATGTCCATTCCTGCTATTTGCCTCCCCTGCCGGCTCTGTCAAATGTCTCCCCATACAAACAAGGAATTTGTATGGGGAAGCTTAGATGGGGGTGGGAGGGGGCATTGTGGAGGCAGAGATAGGGCAGGCAGTGGACGATCCGCGACCCTGGATATACAGGGCAGATTCTGAAGTCAACCCTGTATGTCTGGGGATGGCAGACTGGACAGGGGACTTATTCCACCTTGGAGATGGAATAAGTTTTCCCCTGGACAATGGGGGACGGCAAGCCTGGGCAGCAGCAAAGAGATGAGGAGGTGCAGGATTCCCCACAGCCCAAGCCTGGCTCTGAATTGGGTCTACCACTGTGCATCCCTATTCCAATCGGGTGCACAGAGGCATGGATGCACATGTCTGAATGTGCTTTTATGTAAATGCCCATTCTCGCTCTTAACTTAGTAAAACACCATGCAATGGCATGTAACTTTCAGCAGCTCCTTATAAAATTACCCTCTAAATGGAAAAGTGAGTACAGATTTCAGATGCCATTTGTGCAATAAATACCAACTTATTTATATTTTATTTTATTTTATTTATTTAGCAATGCATATATACCGCTTTTCACTTGGTTAAAGCGGTGTACATCCAGGTATGGTAAATATTTCCCTTGTCCCTGAAGGGTTCACATTCTATGTTTTGCACCTGAGACATTGGAGTGTTAAGTGGCTTGCCCAAGGCCACAAGGAGCGGCTGTGGGATTTAACAAGGTAAAAGAGCTGTTCTCTTCACCCAGCTAAAAGGATGCATAAGTCTCCCCATTGTGCTGAATTTTAGCTGGGTTAAAATGAGGAATTCCTGGGAACATTTTGAATAGAATTAAGAAATAATACATGTGCTTTACCAGATCAGAATTCTACCATAAAGGTCAGTGGAGTTGCTGAAATACTGGTCATGGCAATTAAAAAATCATGAATAGTCTGCACTACTTTCTGGTTAGCAAGAGGCACTGAATATACAACTAGACTGCTGCCAGCAGCCATACATATAATGGCAGTTTTCAGCTAGGAATGTGCATTCATTTGAAATGGCACCATTTTATAAAGACACATAGGTAGATGGAGCAGTTGACTTTCATATATACAAGCATTTGAAAATTTCTGGAAAGCAGGTATCTGTTCTAAGTCATCTCTTGGAGTATGCTCTGGTTGATGGACAACTTAAGTAAAATATTGAGACTATTTACAAAATTGTCTTAACATAGGTGTTAATGTAGTTAATGTTTTTGCCACCATAAACATGAAGCAACATGAAAATAACTAAATGACCTGAAGCGAGTATGACAGAGTTAAAAAAATAAGACATTTAATTGTTTCAAACTATTAAATCACCATTGACATAGCTATCAGGTAATGATAGGATTACATCATCAATTAGAACATCGAGCTTATATAGTATTTAGCATCATATAGAATTTAGCATCAATTTAATAGCGCAATTGGATGTGAATTTCAATAAGGCTCAATAACTGAGTGGAGGAGTAGCCTAATGGTTAGAGCAACAGCCTCATATCCAACAGACCAGGCTTTGAGTCCCAGTAGAACTCTTTGTGACCTTGAGCAAGTCACTTTACCTTCCCTTGTGTCAGAAAAAAAGGCCTGGCAATCTACTTCCGGTCATACTTTGCCAAGAAAATCTAAGGGCTACTGGGTTGTCAGGAGCCAGCATTGACTTGACAGCACTTACAAAAAAAAGTTCAATAAATTGAGTTGTATTAAGGTATCAATTTGCTGGCATAGTGTGACTTGTATCAGCTCAGCTATGACTCTTACCTTAACCTCTCACTTCTTGGGAAAAAGATGGAAGACTGGAAACTATCAATGCCAAGTTTAGATATCAGGAAGCAAGTGGGATAAGATCATCCAGATGATGAGAGTGGCTGAAATTGTACAGCAAGCACAAACAAAACCTGCTACTACCTCAACACTGTTCATTCCATGAAAAAAAAAAAATCCAAGCGTCTATAAGTACCCTTCAGGCCAAGAGATCTGATAGTAAGAACGGGTCACCGTGCCTTAGGGGGATGTTTACTAAAAACCGGAAATGTGCATGCCGCAAAATAGCGCACGGAAACGCGGCACTGAAACGCTAATAAACGCGTTTAAACGCCCCGCACACGTGCGTGTCACCCCAGCAAAGGTGCGCGGCACACTAACGGGCCCCGTACAAGTGCGGGCCCGCAAATGTCCGATAGAGGCGTGGAATGGCTAAAGGAGGGCGGAGGAAGACTCCGGAGGGGCGGAGGGACGGGGTCAATGGGTGTAGAGTGGGAGGGGAGAGGCTCCCCGCACAGTATCGGGCCCGAATTTGCATGTAAAAACTACCGCGAGGGAAACCCTCGCGGTAGAAAGCATTTAAAGGGAAGAGAAACCATTTCCGTCAGCAATGTACAGGAAAACCGGGGAAACCAGCAAAACGTGAGCAGTGTGATACATGTGCACAGCACAAAAGTGCAAATAAAAATAGAAAATGACCACAACAGAACTATTAAAAATAGTAATTCAGCTGGGGAACAGTTATAGTGATGGGCAAATACAGAAAACACACCCAGCACAGCTCCAGAAAAAAGAAATGAATTTTGGAAGGGTTTACGGAGCAGAGACTCTTCCAAAAAACATTTCCTTTTGTGGAGCTTTCCTGGGAGTGTTTGCTATGGTTGCCCATTAATATCACTGTTGCCCAGACACCCCTGTATTTCAGGGGACATAAGCATGGGGAAAACACCCATATTTTACCCAACAACGCACACACACCACAACAATGGGCATTACCCACAGCCAAGTACCCCAAATGCAGTCCCGTACTGCCACATTCCAATCAGGTCACCTGCCTTTTATGGGAGAAGCTCATGCCAGCTTGTTGGCGGACGAGTACATGTGGTGCAGGGGGCAGTGGCTGCTAGCGACAGAAGACAGAGGCCTAGCCATGTGCAGGCTGGCACAGTCCACAGCAACAGACAGGCCCTGCCGGATCCACAGTCATGGACTATCCAGGGAATTCAGCCAAGCTGTGGCTACACGGTGGTGCAGTGCACACAGACAATGCATGCAAGAACAAAAGGTCACAGGTTCAAAGACAAGCTGGGGCTACCAGCAATCCTGCCCACATATTTTCCCCACAAATAAACAGTGACAGTAAGGACACACCTTTCGTGACGAGGACATATGCAATGGTAATACGTCTATCTTTTACCCCACTGAGCACAGACACCATGAACAGGGGCAGAACCTACAGCAGAATCCCCCAAATGCAGTCCTGGTGGGCCACACACCAGTCAGGTTCCATGCTGCCACTCATACAAATGCCTGTGCTGTATATCTATGCACGGTATGTAGATGTAGCTCATGCATATTCATGAGGGACAGCAGGAAGACCCGAACAGTGTGATGCAAAACTGGGCTGGAGTGGGGAAGCGCTGCCGTAAAGCAGCAGCCAACAGGGGCAGACACACCCACACCCACACCCACAGGCCCCATTGGCCAATGTCTCCTGTAGAGGCAGAACATTGGACCCTGCATGCATCTCCCAATACCAGCACCTGCAACCCTTAGCAATGTCACCCTACACCTGAGGTACACAGCTCTGAAACGTTTGCTAAGAGTACAGGCTGATAGATATCCCTACGTTACGCACATACTGCTAGTTGACCCCATCCGAACAATCTGTTTGGTGTCTGCGGTGCGTGCTCCAGGCCTGGCCTCTGATGGTGTTCACCACCCTGGGGAGTGACCCCCAGCAGTACTGCGTACCATATCCATGCCTGTGCCGTGCCCAGGACCGGTGTGGTGGCCAAGGCTAATCACCCCCTCAATAGTAGCACAATGCTGGCATAGGTGTGGGAGTGTGTGTCTGTCTATACAGTGTGTGTTGGCTGCAAACACCTTCCCCAACCCACACTGCCAGCACTACTGCCAGTATTGGCCTGCCAATGTGCATAATGAGCAGCAAGGTACCATGGGTATAGGTCAGACATGGTGGGCTGGCCAGGATGCATCTGCAGAGGGCATAGGGCTCTGGCTGTGACATTGTAGTGCCAGGCCACCACCTACACAGACAGGGTGACCTCTGTATGTGCTGCTGGGGGAGCACTCTCACCCTGAGTGTGCAGTGATGACAGCATGGCTAGGCACCCCCATAGTGCTGTATTGTGTTTCTCTCTTGTGATATATATGGGTTTCCTGTTGGGGTCTCCTCACAGAACTCTCTGCTTGTGTGTGCTGCCACCCCAGTTTTGGGTGCATGCATTTCTATCAGGGCTAACCAGCAGACTGTTTACAGCTGGTATGTGTCTTGATGGAGTGTCTTGTAGGGTGCAGCGGTTGATGGCTTGCTGCAGGTGAATATCTGATAGGGCTGGGGTGCATCTTTGGATATCCAGGCCTAAAGTCTGTCTGCTATTGTGTTATGGATGTGTGTGGAGCTGCTTGGACTGCCCTGTAGGGTGTCTGTTCCCCAGCAGGACTGGGGTTTGATGGTCCACTCTGCTGCCATATTGGGGGGGGGGGGGTGTCCATGGGGGGGTTTCCACTAACTGAGACATCCAACATGTTTCTGCAGCACCTTCCTAGCTCACAGGTTAGTACTGTTTTGGAGCTCTGTCATGGCCTCATCCAGCCATGGCTGGTGTTGTGGACCTGGTCCTGGCCGCCACATCACACCCTCAGGGTGAGCACAGTACCCGCACAATGTGACGGTGTGTAGCTACTCTTTGCTGGTAGTCCACCCGCTCAGGACCCCCTACCAGGCCGGGTAGCTGTTGGGGTGCATTCCCCATCTTGTGTGCATCTGTGGACAGCTGATTTGCATGTGCAGTGCATCATGGGTATGGGTGGCCTAACCCTATCCTGTCTACAACAGCAGACTGTCTGTGGGGTGACGTGCAGGCTCTCTGCAGCCAGCCAGGGGCTTGCTATCAGCTATAGAGCTGTAGCCCAATGGTTACGTCACTCCCTGTACAGCCAGAGGTCATGGGTTCAAATTCACAGTGGGGCCCTTTGATAGGGCCGTCCACAGCTTTATTTTTATTTACTGTACATATGTCTATGCCTGCAAAACCACACACAGCTTACTATACCCTTTAGGTGCCTCTGAGGGTGCTTTATAGGGCGCCCTATAGGCCACCTTATGGTTGCCATCTATATAGGGTGCACTATACATTATCCTGTGTTGCAACATACATGGTGCCCTATAGGGGACATTCTAGGGTGCCTTGGCGGACAGTGCACTGTAACATGTGCCTTACGGGCATCCGTATGTTAACACACTGTGAGAGCGGGTTTACTAGTGGTGGGAAATAAAATATAAATGGAAGGCCTCCTACAGCACTCCTCACCATGATATATACTGCCCCAGCCAGCCTTGTTCACTGGGCACTGTGAGGGGTTGAACCCCTGGCCCCTGCACCATTGGTCAGTGTTTTAACCATTGTGCTGTGGCTCTGTTCCTGTGTTTATGCATCCGCGCGCAGCCTTGTAGCCATCAGCGCGCCATCTTGTGGCGCACTAAATTAACAGCGCGCCGGCTTATGCCGCACAACATGGAAATGCCCCTAAAATAATGCCTCAGCCAGCTGTCTTCAATGGGCACTGTGGGGAATTTAACCCATGATCCCTGCACGAGTGGTCAGTGTCTTAACCATTGTGCTATGGCTCCGTTCCTGTTGTTTGCACATCAGCGCGCCACTTATCCCTCCCACTATTGGACTGCCCCCTCACACATCAGCGCGCCGCCTTCTGCCCACCGGCTCGCCGCCTTCTGTTGCCCACATTTATCAGCGCACCGCCTTCTGCCGCCCAAACTTAACAATGCGCTGCCATCTGCCGCCCACACTAAACAGTGCGCCGCCTCATGCCTTAATAAAAATAACAGTGCGCCGCCTTCTGCTGCCCAAAATTAATATGCCTCCTAACCACTTTTGCCCATAAATGTTGGTGAATCAGCTGGTCTTTTTTGATGAGCACAATGGGGGTTTGAACCCCTGGCCCCTGCACCATTGGTCAGTGTCTTCACTGTTGTACTATGGCTCTGTTGTTTGGTTTTGCAGCAGCGCCCCACTTAGCCTTCCCACGCGCTAATGTGGGCCCCGCACATTAGCGCGACGCACACACGTACGGTCCAGTTTTTTGCTTTTTTCTGCCTGGCCCACCCACTCCTTATATGGCACCAGCACACTAACGGGAACCCGCACAGCAACGGTGTTTAGTAAACATGCCCCTTAGTTTCTTAATTTGTATCTTGATTATTGTAATGCCACTGTCGAATCCCAAATATGTGGGCTAAATCAGATTTGTTTCTTTGTATAGATGATTCTATGGATTGCTATGTTTTTTCTTTTCTGATTGCCTTTATATTAGTTGGTGTTAAACTGATTAAAAACCTAATAAAAAAAAAAAGAACTGGTCACCAAGAGTAAGGTGTTACTTGAAATTTTCAAGAATTCCTATTGAAGATCAGATAAGATCATGCAAGACCATAGAAAAGATCAGGCACAAGAAACCATAAAATTTCATGCAGAATTGTGACATCAGTCCCCGGAAGACTTGTTGAGTTGCAGGAATTTTATGACTGAAAGATGTCCAACTCGAGTGTCTGGGATGTCATTTATTTTCAATTGCTTGAGTGAGAGGAAAAAAGCTACAGAAAAAGTGACAATTATGGAACACCTAAGAAAAGCTACAGAAAAGAGTTCAAGCCACAGAAATATCAATTTAGGTCTTGTAAAGGATATCATCGGGAAGATGTTAATAGATCTGGAGAAACCATCACCTCAACATCTTTTACGTATATGGATGCAGGTAGTTCAGAAAGCGTTTTCTGAAGTGAAGGCAAAAGGCATAATTTTTATAAAAATTCAATAATTTAAGCCAAAATAAGTGGGGTTTAAACCCTGTGTTATTTGAATACAAGTTCAGATACGATGATGATATCAGAAGTACAACTACTACTACTGCTAATAATTTATACTGTATAGCACTACAAGGCATATTAAGTGTGGTCAACATTATTGGCACCCTTGCATTCTAGGTATGCTGTGTGCAATATCTTGAGAAATAATTGGAAATATTCCAACTGTATGTCATCATAATATAGTATGTTCAGAGATAAACAACCAAAAAAAAAAAGATATCTGTGCAACTTAGACGTAGTAATTTCTGAGAAAATAAACAAAATATGACCTGCACAGGATTACTACTACTACTGCTACTACTGAATGTTTGTTTAGTGCTACAAAATGTATGTAGCGCTGCACAGACCCATGCAAGAGACGGTCCCTGCTCATCAGAGCTTACAATCTAGTCAAGACAGATAACACAGTAGCTGTAGACATAGGATACATCTAGGGGGATGGTAAGGAAACACAAAAGAGATCAAGTGAGTCAAGATCCGAAAGCAGCAGCGAAGAGGTAAGTTTTCAGCCTGGCTCTGAAAAGAGTCAGAGAAGGTGCCTAATGTAAAGACTCAGGTAATTTGTTCCAAGCATAAGGAGCAGCAAGGTGAAAGGAATGACGTCTGGAGTTAGCAATAGAAGAGAAGGGTACAGATAGAGGCAATTTGCCAGAAGAGCGGAGTTTCCAGGGAGGGGTGTAGGGAGGGATAAGAGAGAAAAGGTAGTGAGGAGCTGAAGAGCGAATGCACTTACAGTATAGGTCAGCAGGAGATTAATGACACCCTTCACTGATATTTAGTTGCAGAACCCTTGGCAGTAATGACAGCCTCCAAACATTTACATCTACATATGTATACTATACATATGTTACATTTTTAACATCTACATCCAACCAATATGCAACATTATGAAAGAGAACAACATCCAATACACAATATACGCAGACGATATAATGGTATACTCCCCGATATCAATCGAAAACCTGGACTTCTCTAAGATAGCAGACTGCCTTACCCAAATGGCGAAGTGGTGCCAAAACAACAATCTAGCTATAAACTACAACAAGACTGAAGCTTTAATCATCACTCGAAACCAAAGCTTCACACACCCACCAAACATAAAGATACAAAGCACCACGATACCGATAAGATCGGAGGTGAGATACCTTGGGGTTACTCTGGACAGTAAACTCAACCTCAAACCACACATAGACAAAACAATCCAAAAAGCATATTACAGGATGCGAATCATCAGGAGACTGAAACCACTCCTCGCTCCAGAACACTTCCGTACAGTCTGTCAAGCACTGATAACCCCAATACTGGACTTCTGCAATCCGATATACCTCGGACTACCAAAACAAGCTCTCAAACCACTACAGCTGGCACAAAACACTGCAGCTCGAATCATATCCGGAGCCGCAAGGCAGGAGCACATCACACCTACACTAAAGGACTTACACTGGCTCCCAATCATTGCTCGCATCAGATACAAGACTATCATAAACCTATTTAAGATAAAAGAACACACATCAGCCAACAGCCTCCACCTGCTCATACAACCGGAAACCAGCGCACGTCCCAGAAGAAGTCAAACACGCAACCGAGTCAGCACCCCAAATGAGTACAAGCACACATGCAAGGACACAACAGACAGAGCTCTCTCCATGGCTGCTCCAACAATATGGAACAATCTACCGGACGATCTAAGGGCAACTCCAGACCTCAAAGACTTCAGAAAACAACTGAAAACCATGCTGTTCATAGAGCACTATGGTCACATCACATAACCTAAGAGAATGGATAACAGCACTCCAATCCTCCCAAACAACTGAATATATATAAAATATGATTCTAGCACCACTGTAAATAGCCCACCCTGTATATAGCTCAAACAAATCAAGCACCCAACACATCCCTCACACAACTAAGTTTTATCCTCACTGCATGTACAACACACACACTTTACCTGATTGCTTGCTGTGATACCACCTTGATTATTAAGATAAGGCGGTTTAGAAATACTGTTAAATAAATAAATAAATAAATTTACGTCACACCCCTTCTTATTCATCTGCACTGCTTACCTATTAAATTCCGCATCCACTATAAAATTTTGGTACTTCTCCACCGGGTTCTTCACACTCATACACCTCAGTACTTGGCTAATCTTGTTCACCTGCATGCTCCTACCCGCTCCCTCCGATCTTTCCACCTTAACCGTCTTTACCTTCCCTCACCCTCCTCTGCTCGTCTTCAATCCACCCGCTCCTCCGCTTTCTTTTTTCTCACCCCCGCTCTGTGGAATTCCCTACCTTCCTCCATTCGACTCGAGTCCGAACACCCTACTTTCAAGAAAAACCTCAAGACTCACCTTTTTGCCCGTGCCTTTGACCTACCAGATCCTCTTGTGTGACCTTTCTACTCTATTCTCCCTCTCTTTCCCCGTCTCTGTCCTGTCATATGACTCTGTTATTTTGCTTTCCTATCTCATATTGTAACTTCCTTTCCTTTCAAAACCTACATAGGGTTTTGTTTTTCCTTCTCTATTAATTTGTATTATGTACACCGCTGTGATGTTTTTCCTCAGCGGTATATCAAGTTCAATAAACATAAACATAAACATTTGTTTCTCTAGCCATCTATAAGTTTCATAATATGTCTGCTGGTAGATTCTCCCACTCTTCAACTTCAATTTGTTACAGCTCATGAATGTTTCCAGGATTCCTTTTACCAATGGCAGATTTCAGCTCTTTCCAATACTTCTCGATTGGTTTGAGATCAGGACTCATTACTGGCCAGTTTAAAACACTCCATTTGTTCCTTTTTAACAATTCTTTTGTACTCTGGGATGTATGTTTTGGGTCATTGTCCTGCTGGAGGACTCATGACATTCGACCTAGATCTAGCTTTCTGACACTAGGTACCTAATTTCACTCCAAAGTACCTTGGAAATCCTCTGACTTCACAATTCCTTGAATACGTTCCAGGTCTCCAGTTCCTGAGGCAGAAAAACAGCCCCACAACATTATGGAATCTCCACCATATGTAACTGTAGGAAGCATGTCTTTTTCCTTATAAGCTTCATTTTTACGCCTGTAAATGTGTCGCTGCTTTGCATTGTCAAAGAGCTCAAGTTTGGCTTCATCTGTCGACAGAATATTTTCTTAGAAGGATTGTCGTTTCTTAAGATGGGTTTGGTCAAAGATCAGGTATGACTTTTTATGTCTGTCTTTGAGCAGCGGGGTCCTCCTTGGCCTTCACCCATGAAGTCCTTCTTTGTTTAGTGTGTAGTATATAGTGTGGGTTGAAACCACCACTCCAGATTGCTCCAGATCAGCCTTAAGCTCTTTGGATGTTGTATATGGTGTTTCCCCAACAGTTTGCACTAACCTTCTTGGATTAATTTTCCTCTTCCCACCACATACTAGGAGGTTTTTGACAGTTACGTGAACAGAAAACTTCTTAATAGCATTGCAAACTCTATCCCAAGGTCTTTAGAAATGGCCTTGTACCCCTTTGAAGTTTGATGTTTGGTCTCAGGCAGCTCTCTTGTCTTCACCATTGTAATAATGAAACAGGGAGTGAATGTGGCCATTTTAAACAACAGAGCCATCATTCATTGGTTGATTCAAGTCATGTGAGTACTGACAATTGATCACAGGTGCATCTAATTTTACAGAAATGGGAATGTGGTTCTTCTGTTCAAACTGATTTGAATTGTTTATAAGGGTGCCAATAATCATGTGCATCCCTATAAAACCTATGCTTATCCCCATAATTTTACTACTAAGACTGCTAAAGGAATAAATATGCCTACAATGAAAATATTTTTGTCAAAATTGTTGCCTTGAAGGATCAACCTTCTCATGTCAATCTAGTTATGGATATTCTTAAGAAACATTGGCCAGTTTTGGCACTTCATTCATGTTTCAATAAACCTTTAATGATGGCTTTCAGGAGGGGACGTAATGTGGAAGATTGGGTGTTACATGCTGTAGAAGAACCCACACATAGTGGAATGAAGGGACATTTTCGCTGTGATGAATGTGATTTTTGTGCAATTACATTGGAAGGGGTGTGTTGGGAACATCCGTCTCAAAATCAACTGGTGTAAAGCAATTTTTATACCACTTGTCAGACTGCATTTGTGGTATACATTTTGGTATGCCCATGTAATAAAATTTATGTGGGTAGGACGTCGCGTCCGATGGAAAAGCGGTTGCAGGAGCATTGCTCAAGGATCACGACTAATCATTGACTGCACCGATGGCTCTTCATTGTGATGAATACCATCATACTTTTCAGGATTTACATTGGCAGATTCTGGATTTTATACTGGAGAAAGTAAGAGGGGGGATCGTATATATTGTTTGCAATATCGGGAACAGTTTTGGATACACACCTTGGATTCCATAGCTCCATCCGGTTTGAATTCATCACAGGACTGGAGGAGTTTACTTTGAGAGCATTCTCTGGAAGTTTGGGAATTTGTCTGTCGATCATTGCCTATACTGTGAAAGTAGACCACATGATCCTTTGAGGATATATAAATCAGGAGAAAATGTGATGATGTTTTGAATATGCAAAGGGTTTGAGGAAGGGCCAGGAGGCTCAACGGCCTGAAATGCAACGTTGTGTTACTATGAGTTGCGTTGAACAAGAGGACTTTTTCACTTTGAAGCAGTGCTGGCCTGGACATAGTCATCTTTGTGGGATGATGGAAGATTGCCATGACTCGCTGTTATATGGACTCACAGTGAATGACTGACGTGCCGGTTTCTAGCAGTTCCCACTTGCTAGAACAACTACACCATAATGGACTTGAGCGGTGATGACAGCTAAGTGCATTGTTCTCTTTATAAAGTTTCTTTTCCCGATTTAGCTAAGGGGTTCATAATATCCCTTGGTAAATGTTGAGGGTTGCATCTCTATATAAATAGAATAAAAAGGAGTGGATTGCCATGAGAAGGTTGATCGTTGAAGGCAACAGTTCCGACAAAAATATTTTCATTGTAGGCATATTTATTCCTTTAGCAGGCTTAGTAATAATCATGTGCTGGCAATGTTTCAGTTTTTATAGTAGTCCCTTTTTTAACCAACCTTGTTTTTTTTATGTGTCAAATATGTGTGCATACATAGTCCAAAGTCATTTCACTGGTCACTTTTTTTTTCTATGAGATATTGGACATTAAGGGGTTGAAGTGCAAAGGTGCCAATAATGCTGACCACAACTGTACATATACATCAGATCTTACATCCTAATCAAGATGAACAACATCACAAAACTGGGGAGTAGAGCATGGTAAGATACAAATAAGTGGTGAATAAGAGAGTGTGGGTTCAGGATTCAAAAGCAGCCTCAAAGAGGCGAGTTTTCAGCCTGGATTTGAATAGGGCAGGAAAAGGAGCCTGGTGTAGTGACTCAGGTAGTTTGTTCCAGGCATCTGGAGCAGCAAGGTGGAATAAATGAAGTCTAGAGTAGATAGTGGCAAAGAAGGGCACAGATAAAAGGGATTTGCCAGAGGAGTGGATTTTCCGAGGAGGGGTGTAGGGTGAAATAAGAGCGGAAAGGTAATGAGGAATCGCAGAATAAATGCACTTATAGGTCAATAGAAGTTTGAACCGAATGCAGAAATGAATAGGGAGCCAGTGAAGTGACCGGAGAAAAGGGGTTACATAAGCATAGTGACACTGGTGGAAAATAAGCCATGCAACTGAGTTTTGAACAGATTGGAGTAGGGAGAGATGATTCAGAGGAAGACCAGAGAGGAACAGGTTGCAATAGTCAAGACGGAGTTCACTAGAGTCTTAGTAGTATGTTCAGAAAGGAAGGGAAGTTGCTAATGTTATAGAGAAAGAAGCAACAGATTTAAGCTATCTGTTGGATTTGTACAGAGAAAGTGACAGTAGAGTCAAAGATGACCCCAAGGCTACAAGCTGAGGAAACAGAGAGAAATATACTGTTATCCACAGAAAAAGAGAAGGAAAGAAGGAGGAAGGTGGGTTTAGGGGGTAAGTTAAGGAGCTTAGTTTTGGATATGCCCAATTTCAGATAATGGTGACACATCCAGGCAGCAATGTCAGATAAGCAGGCAGAGATATGGGCCTGAATTTATGGAGAGATTTCAGGTGCAGAGAGGTAGATCTGAAAGTTATCAGTGTAAAGATAGTACTGAAACCATGAGAAGAGATAAGTGTACCGAACAACGAGTGTCGAGAGAGAAAAGGAGATGTTCCAAGATATAACCTGAGTTCTTGAGAGTACATGGTGCCAAATGAACAGCTGTGAATGGCATGAAGGCCAATGTTAGATGCCTTGGACAAATCTTGCCATCAAAGTGTACATGGAAATTCAATAAAGAAAGATCAATCAATACCTAGAATCATAGGAATTCATATTTTACAGGACTTGGAAGAGATTTTCAGAGATATGTCCCTATTAAACAGAGAGTCTGGAAGAAGAGGAAATGTATATATAGGATCTGGTCTCAAAACTGGCAGAGAAATCAAAGATAAGCCTGAGAATATGGGATTTATCTAATTGACCAGAAACCAGGGTGTGATAATACCATCTGTTATTGGAGAAAATACTTGTGGGCAAGTGTTTCAGGTTAAAACAAGGAGGCAAATGTCAAGTTGCAGTGGTTCCAGATCAGCTTCATCCCCCTTTCCCCCGTTTCAATACCAACTCTTCCCTTCATTCTCTGCTACCCTTTCATCCTTTTATAAGATCTCTGAAGAGGAAACCTCTCATCTTCTTTCTTCCTCTAAACTCACTACCTGTTCCTCTGATCCTTTCCCCACCTGTCTCCTTAATACCATCTCCTCATCTACCATCCCATCCATCTTTCATATTATCAACTTATCCCTCTCCACTGCAATTGTTCTAGCAGACTTCAAGCATGGTGTGATCACACCTCTCTTCAAGAAACATTCACTTGACCCTACTTGTCCATCTAATTATCGACTCATCTCCCTTCTTCCCTTCATTTCCAAACTTACTGAATGTGCAATTCTCCACCATTGCTTTGAATTTTTCTCCTCTCAAGCTCTGCTAGATCCACTACAATCTGATTTTTGTCTCTTACATTTTGCTGAGAGGACTCTTGCCAGTCTCCAGTGACTTGTTCCTGGCTAAATCCAAGGGCTTTTACTCAATCCTCACTCTTCTTGACCTTTCTGCTGCTTTTGACGCTGTTGACCACAACCTTCTCCTTGACACATTGTCTTCACTTGGTTTTAGGGACTCTATGTTATCCTGGTACTCCCTTTGCTCTTTCAGTGTTTGTTCTGGTGGTTCCTCCTCTAGTGCTATCCTACATTCAGTTGTTCAGGGCACTCTCCTTTTCTTTCTCTAGACCCAGTCTCTTGGTGCTCTCATCAACTCCCATGGCTTTCAGTACCATTTTTATACTAATGACTCTCAAATCTATCTCTCTGCACCTGATATTTCTTCAACACCCCAGGCCCAAATCTCTGCTTGCTTTTCTGACATCGCTGCCTGGATGTCTCACCGCCATTTGAAATTGAACATGGCCAAAACCAAACTTCTTATTTTTCCCCCTAAACCCTCCTCTTCCTTTCCTCCTTTCTCTATGTCTGTAGATAACACTCTTATACTTCCTGTTTCCTCAGCCCGCAACCTTGGGGTAATCTTTGACTTCTCCCTCTCCTTCTCCACACACATCCAACTGATTACTGAAACTTGTAATTTCTTCCTCTATAACATTAATAAAAATTGTCCCTTCCTTTCTGAACACACTGCTAAAACACTTATCCTCTTCCTTGCTGGTCTCCCTCTGAATCATTTCTGTCCTCTTCGATCTATTCAAAACTCTACAGCACGGCTAATCTTCCACCATCTCTGCTATACTCATATACTCCCTCTTCTCAAATCACTTCATTGGCTCCCTTTTAATTTCTGTATCCAATTAAAACTTCTCCTTCTGACCATTCTACTGCGTCTCACTACCTTTCTTCTCTCCTCTCTCCCTATACCCCTCCTTGTGAACTCTGCTCTTCTACTGACTTGCTTCTGTCTTTATCCTTTTCTTCCACTGCCAACTCTAGACTTCAATACTTTCACCTTGTTGCTCCTTATGCCTGGAGCAAACTATTTGAATCTGTATGTCAGGATTCATCTCTGCCCCTTTTCAAATTCATGCTAAAGGCTCACCTCTTTGGGGCTGCTTTTGGATCCTGATCCCTTGTGTCTCCTTACCTTTCCCTATTTGTACCTTGGTTCTCAGCTATTGTATTGTCTTTCTTAATTAGATTGAAAGCTCTTATTAGCAAGGACCTTCTTTTACATGTATCTGTACAGCGCTGTGTACACTTTGAAGTGCTATTTAAATTATTAATAGTAGTAGTATTAGTAGTAGTAGTAGTAATGGATACAGTGTGCTTACCATTTTCAATATTAGTGGTTCATGTTCCTATTACTTCCCACAGAGACAGTGTGCCTCTGACTCTGATAAATGATAGCCAGAAATCAGTCTGATTACTTCCAAGAATTTGAGTGATAAAACTAATAAAGCCAGTAGTTGTATAAGTACCATAAGTCTTTCATTTGAAAGCTGATGCAGGCCATGTGGGGTGGAGGAATAGCCTAGTGGCTTGGTAACTAAGAGATCAGGGTTTGTTTCCCCACTAGCAGTCCTTGTGACCTTGGGTAAGTCACTTAACCCTCCATTGCTTTGGAAGAAAAGTCTGATAATCTACTTCTGGTCACACTGCCAAGAAAACCCAGCAGCTGCTGCGTCACCAGGAGTCAACATTGACTTGAAGACACATTGAACTGCAGGCCATTTGGCCTGTTTGAATGGACTTGAATGCCCTGTTTGCAAACAGGAAGTTGGCATCAGAAAGACTATGACAAATTGTAAGGCCTTTCCATTTGAGTGGACTGATTTACGTCAAAAAGCCTTTGAAGCTCTGATAGAAAAGCTTGCCACAGCTCTGATTTTGGCTTTCCTGCTGTTTGACCTACCTATTGACCACTGACACCATTTCCAATGGCTTTGGTGTTATCTTGAGCCAGATTCAACATGGTCAAGAAAATGTTATTGCTTATGCAAGCTTTAGCTTAGGTTGTTAAGTGGTCTGAGTGCAATGATTAAAATTAGAGGGCATTCATGTTGGAACTACTGGAACCTAAGTGGGAAGCAATAGAAAAATTTAAAGAATACTTGATATACAGATAGGGCTCATCCAAAGGTTTCTGCTTTCCCAGGCATGAGCCCCCCTCTACGCTGAGCCATGCCACCCACCTCTGCTGCCACTGCTGATTCAGTCTCTGGGGCATCAGAAGTGGTGGCAGCAGTTTAAAAGCGGCAGCTTTGTGCTGCCGCTTTGGGGTCCGTGGCAGGCCATGTTCTTCGGCACACATGGCCTGCTGCTGCATCAGAGAGGGGTCAGAAGTGGCAGACCATGTGTGCTGAAGAACATGGCCTGCTGTGAGTGCTGGGAACCAAAGCGGTGGCACAAAGCTGCTGTGCTGTCCATCAAGATCTACCACCCTAGGTGGTTGCCTTACCTGCCTAGTGGATAGACCGGCCATGTATACAGAAAATTCACTGTGTGCACCAATCACAATCCATTGTGATGTCTTGAAACTGTGAATATCCATGCCGTAGAATAGCACTGAATTGCTCAATTGGTGGAGATTTGCTACAAAAAGGTGAAAGCAAACTCCATTGCTGATATTTTGTCACATTTACCAAAGAATGATGTATCTGGTTTTTTTCATACTGGAACATGCTGAAATCCACCATTATCTGTGGAAACATTAAAAAGAAAGCAAAGGATAATCATCACGTTCACACCCAAATTTTAAAAGCAAGAGTCATGCACCCGATTAAGAACTTATCAATTGAAAGTTTAAGAGCAAATCTGATTAAAGATGAAACAATTAGGAAGTGACTTTTGAAGCCCTATTCATGCTTTCAACATCTGAAAATGGACACAGAGACATCTCGAAAGCCATTTTAGAAGCCGGGTCTGTGGACGTCCCCAGTATGAGGGCATCCAAGTCTGGACTGGGGTGTGGCGGAGTCGTGGCTGGGATTTCTCAAGACCTTGAACATCCTTGCCTGATCTCAGAAATGTCCTAGATGCAAACAGACATCTGAAAAATGATTGCTTTGTCAGGCAAATGTATGGATGGTTTGGAGGAGGTACACTAATACCCCCTTTATTTTACAATATGTCAACAAACACTGACGGGGAATGAGGGCTCATGTTTTTGTTTTGCTATGCTGCTGGACATCCCTTTATCCTATCTTGCATGAGATGGACGCCCCCGCCCTATGCTTTCCTAAGGGGAATGTCTATGTGGCTGCCAGCATGGACTTCCAAATCAGGGATGTCTATGTTACTAAAATCAGCCTGAGACATAGACTTCCCTGGTGTTTCTGCACGTTCCTCCCTGGATATCCCCAATTTGACTTGGGCATCCTTTCTAAAATGCCACTTTAATGGAATTATGTAAAGTTTAAAAACAGATGGTAAACCTAACAAAGAGCAATGGACTGAACTGCAGAAGAAACTATGGAAATAAAAAGAATATTTGCAAATAATGAATGGCTTATTGTATTGAAAAGAGAGATCCAAGAGTTGATCAAATAATTACATTGTTTGTTGTCTCACATCATTGCAAGTTGAAGTATATTGTGCAAAGCGAAACAGGCCATTTTAGTATGAAACACTCATAGGTCTTTTCAGTGAAATTACTTTTGGGTAAACATGAGCCCCAATCTCAAAGAATAGGTTCGTAACAGCAAATGCTGCCATTTAAGCAAAGAAATGTTTCCAACGGAAAGGGGACATAAGGACTACTTCAGTGTACTGTAACTTACCTCCTAGAAGTGGTAATCTTTGATCGAATGGTACTTGAACAATCCACCAAAGAGACCAAGAATGCTTTAGTGATAAGAGACTGTGTACAAGATATATAGTACAATAACAGTGCCAATGAAGAATAAGACAGCCAGAACCACTGTACAAGCATGCACTAATAGAGAACTGGATGCTTTATTATGGGTGTCCTGTTTGCATATTCACTGACCAGGGATGCAATAATAACATAATTATGCAAAATATATAGCATGTCAAAGAGTCATACAACCCCTTATCATCCTCAGGGAAATGCCAGGTGTGAATAGTTTACTAGAATGATCCACAAAATTTTGAGAACGCTATCATCTAAAGAAAAAAGAAAATTGGGTTGACGACCTGCCCGGAGTCTGGTGGAAGTCTAAAACGCAAGAGACCTTACAGCTGTATAAGGAGAAGAGCTATTATTACACGCAGAGCATAACAAAGGCCAAAGAGCAACTCTACTCAATGCGTATTCAAGAGTACTAATCCTTCTAAAGTGCTCTTTAAGATATTGAATGAACATCAAGTTAAAAACACTACTGTACCTTCTTTTCCATCTCCAGATTGTTTAGCTAGGCTTTTTATTACTCATGTTTCTTCTTTGCAGGCCCCTTTAACTAGCACTATATCATCTATAGACTCATATGGGTCCTTTTTGGAGCAGTCCCAATCTGAGATTATATTATTGGATAGTACAGTTTCTTCTGTACCAATTCATGTTTGGTCAGCATTTAATTCACTCATCTCTGCTGGGTTTGATAAAATTCTTACTCATCTGAAGCCTAAGACCTCTGTTAAGGATCCGGTTCCTTCTAGCTTTTTAAAGAGTCAGCTACAGTTATCAGCAGATGGTTAACACCTCACTGCTATGGGGTTTTCTCCCTCTTTTATGGAAGGCAGCTTCAGTTAGGCCAGTACTTAAAAAGAATTATATGGATCCCTCCTTGCTGGAAGATTATAGGTCCGTTTCATCACTTTGTTTTGTTGCAAAAATAACTGAAAGAGCAGTCTTTTTACAATTAAGAGACTTTGTCGATAAAATGAATGTTCTTTACCCATGACAGTCTGGTTTTAGGAGTCAGCATAGCACTGAAACCTGTCTTACATTTTTGCTTAGAGAGGTTTGTCAGTCACTTGACATTGGTAGGCAGGTTCTTATGATATCATTAGACCTAGTGGCAGCTTTTGATGTAGTTGATCATCAATTATTATTACAGCATTTGGCATCACTTGGGATTATGGGAGTGGTTTACAAGCAGTTTCAGTCTTTTGTGTCCCAGCATAAATTTACAGTAACTTCTAATTCAATGACTTCAGCGCTCAAGATATTATTTGTGGTGTCCCTCAGGGATCTATCTTGTCACCTATTATTTTTGATCTGTACTTGAGTCCATTGATTTTGCTCATTCAGAGCCTGGGATTTTCAAGTCATTGCTTTGCTGATGATATTCAAGTAGTGGCCTATTTTGATTCCTCTTCACCTGATCTTTCTGCATTTAATGAATGTCTCCAGGCTATTGTTCATTGGTTGACAGATCAATGTCTGGTGCTTAACCCACGTCAAAAGCTATGTGGGTCTCAGACCATGAATCACCACTTCAAGTGGCACCTAGTCTTGCAGGGCACGCACTTCGCTGCATTCATCACTTAAAATTCTGGGTTGCCATATTGACTGCCAGTTATCTTTTAAGACACTAATTTCTGCAGTAGTATCTTCCTGTTTTTTTTCCACTTAGGTCAATTTTATTGATTTATATATTTATAAAAGTTTATTCCCACTGTCATTCCTTGTGACCTTGGGCAAGTCACTTTACCTCCATTGCCTTGGAAGAAAAAGCCTGGCAATCTACTTCCGGTGATACATTGCCAAGAAAACCCAGAGGCAGTTGGGTTGCCAGGAGTCAGCATTGACTTGATGGCTCTGAAAAGAAAAAAAAACCACTTTTCTGACCAAAGTCAATCAAAAGGGTGTACAATCAGAATTGCAATATTTCTAAAACAGCACAAGAAAGCCCAACATGCCCACCCCTTCCCCCTCACTTACCCAAAAACAAGAAAGTCTTCAAAGCCTTACAAAAGCTCAGCAAATCGACATCACCTGCAGCTCCTCAAGCAACTTGTTCCATTACTCTAAATGCATGAGAACTCCAGTGTACTTTCTGTTCATCCTCAAAACTAGGAACAGCAGCAACTGCCACTGAAGTGAATGTAGAGGCTGACGAATAGTGGGCCTAGGGGCTAAGATCTTTTCCCCATTTTGAGGGTAACTGTCATACCATTTTGACAGGTACAATAGTACTATACCTGTGGAAAAGGGCTTTTATAAAATTGTCCCCCTATATGTGAATAAAAGTACAGGCCTACAGGTATCATTTCATGCACAGTCCTACCTGCTGTAGGGGGAGGCATTTTTGGGGGAATGGTTTCAAATGACACACCTGCTTTGTGCAATTTGGTCTGTTCTTAATAAAGCTGCATTAATAACCTTGGTCAAGTCTTTAGTAATTAGTCGCCTGGATTGCTGCAACTCACTCTATAATGGTCTTCCTGCATCAGCTTTGAAATGGCTTCAATTGGTTCAAAATGCAGCAATAAAGCTTGTTTGTTTCACAAAGAAATTTGATCATGTGACTCCACTTCTTAAGGAAAATCACTGGCTTCTAATACCATATCATATTAAATGCAAAATTTTACTTTTGGTCCATAAGTCATTTTATTCAGGGCTTCCAATGTATGTATCTAATTTGCTTGTACCTTATGTACCATTTAGGCCTCTTTGTTCCCAAGGACAGAATCTTTTAGTGATTCCACGAAATAATTCGTCCCTCTACAAATCAACTTGTCAGGCAGCTTTTCATTTGTTGGCCCCTGCTCTTTGGAATTCTGTTCCATTATACGTAAGAACAGTCTGCATTAAAGAAGTTTAGGAAGGCTTTGAAAACATACTTTTTTAAATGTGGCCTTTGGAGAAGATTTGAAGGGCTTCATTTGCAAGGGTCCTGCTGAACTTAGCTGTATTCTATGTGGGATGTAGTTATTTGTTGATTTCCTTTGATGAATTATGTATGTTATTGATTTTTTGGATATTATGTTAGTTTTATTGATTGGTCAGAGTTTTGGTATGGTTTTTATTGTAAACAGCTCTGGTATTATTACAGAGAGGCGCATAACAAGTTTTAAATAAATCAAATAAATAAATAAATAGTAAAAGACTGAAACTGCGGTGCAGCACCAGAACCCTAAGGTAAGCACTGGGTTGTGGTTTCATAGCCATTGTTGCTGCTGCAAGCCCCAGAGAGGGGCAATAGCGGTGGCAATCAGCACCCCCGGAGGGCTGGCACTCCATGCGACCGCTTAGTTTGCCAAATGGAAGTCACGACCCTGGAATAGTTGTTGAGCCCGAGTCTCTGAGAAGAAGTATTTAGAGTCTGAATAGTACTCTGATAGATCAGTTTGTTTGCTGAGTGATTGTTAAGGGAAGCAGAAATTCCCTTTCCTGACTTTATTTTAAAAAAAAAACGAATTTTACCGAGTCTTTGACTAAGGAAGAGAGTAGAAGAATTCATTTTGAACAAATTGAAAGTAATAACCCATACTAGTGAGTTTGGTTTTTGAAGTAACATATGGTAACATAGTAAATGACGGCAGATAAAGACCAGCATGGTCCATATAGTCTGCCCAGCAAGGCAGCAAGGGTAGGTGCACCTGCTGCTCCGTGCAGATCACCCCTTCCCATGCCTTCATTTAGTGGTGTACCCACCGCTCTGTGCAGGTCACCCTGTTGAGATAGCAGCGATAGTTAAGGTTATTTTGATTTTATCCTGTTGCTATGAAGGGATCCACTGTGTCTGTCCCATGCCATTTTGAATCCTGTCACTGTATTTCCCCCCATCACTTCCATTGGGAGGGCATTCCAAGCATCCACCACCCTTTCAGTGAATGTGAGAGTTTAAAAAAAAACATATTTGATTGTTTGAAACTATTATGGTCATCACTGACATAGCTACGAGGTAATAGTAGAATTACATCATGAATTTGAACACTTGATTTATACTAGTGCATTCGATTTTCTTACTATTTATTAAATCAAATTTGATTGTGTTATGTTTATTTCTGTCACCTGGCACAAACACTGTTGCCTCTCACACTGGGTCCTGTGTTCCACTAAGGACTCTACAGTATGTAAAATAGTTTTCCCTTGTGATAGTTCTTGAGCCAGCTGCTCCAGGAAGCAGTGATTTATTTCATCAAGAACATTTTTCTCCCAGGTTTATCCTGATATGGTATTTACCCAGCCAATACTGGCGTAATTGAAAGGTGGACATTTTTCACCTCCAGGTTTAACATGTATTATTTATCAGTAAGTTAGCCATTAGGAATAGATTACTTCTTGGTCTTTGTAGTTCATCTTGAAGTGAACATAAAATAAATACCACACAATATACATAATAGGGGTTATTTTAGAAGCCCTATCTGTGCTTTGGATGTCTGAAAATGAGCATGGAGACATACAAAGCATGGAGACCTACCCAGAGCCATTTTAGAAGCTGCTCTAAAGATTTTCCCAGGGCGAGGATGTCCAAGACTGAACTGGGAGGAGGGAGGTAAAGTAGGCATGTCTGGGGTGTTCCCAGAACTTGGACATCCGTGCCCGATTTCAGAAATGTCCTGGACTTCCTGAGCCAAGTCTAAGCTTATACCTGCTCTGGGCATGAATAAGCATCAGAAAAGTGCTTGTTTTGTCAGACAGACATCTGGAGGGAGTGGAGAAGGAGATACACTTATGTCTCCTATATTTTCCATACTGATAACAAACACTGATGGGGAATGAAGGCTCACATTTTCATTTTGCTACACTGCTGGATGTCTCCTTATGCTGCCTTGCATGAGATGTATATCCCCATCCAAGCCCTTCCTAAGGGGGGCGTCTATGTGGCTGCGAGCGCGGATGTCCACATCGGCGACATCTATGCTACTAAAATCGGGCAGAGACATAGACATCCCTGGCATTTCTTGGCACATTCTACCCTGGACATCCTCGATTTGACTTTGATGCCCTTTCTAAAATGCCACTTAATACGTTTATGGACTTTTATATTAGTTCAAATATACCTACTCCATTAGCAATTTTAAAAACTAAACAAATTTTAATACTGTAACTAAACAAATCATCAAATCTAAGATGTAGACAGTGGGCTAGCAGTGAGATGCGGGATATCCAGGCTTTTGTACTGAATGCCACATGTAGGATTATCCCACAGTTGGTGAGAAGTTGTATGTGTGCACTAGGTACAAAATGTTCTGAGCTCTCAGGGAATTATTCAGATTTCTGACGGCTAGAGTAGCAAACATGGAGGAGATGAAGCAGATAGAGAGGTATATAGAGGAGACCTTCAAAATATATAGAAGAAAAGTCTCACCTCCAGTCCTGCAGCCTCTGTGCAACCATGGAGGAGAGAAGTCATGGGAAAGGAGAGTATCATCTTGGTGTAACAGGAAGTGATTCTATAGCTAGGACATGATCTCCAGATGATGCAATATCCTCTCACACTGAGGATGTGTCTCAAGGAGTGTGTGCCCAGGAAGAAAGGTTTAGGATGGCCAATTTAGATGGATATTCAATCATTAGGTATGTGGATATCTGAGTGGCTGGTAGACATGAGTATCACCTAGTCACTTCCTTGCCTGGTGTGAAGATGCAGAGTTCTGGAGAGGAACTGCTGTCTTGGTACATTTGGGTACCCAATGACATATGAAAGTGTGAGAGAGATGTTATGCAAGCCAAATTTAGGCTTTTAGATAGAAAGATTAATTCAGAACTTTTGGGGAAGCATCCTCAGAAATTGTTCTCATTCCACTCTCAGAATCTGAGAGGCAGGCAGAGCTTCAGAGTCTCAATCATGGATGAGATGATGGTGCAAGGAAGAGGGCTTTATATTTGTTAGGAATTGTTCAACATTTTTGCAAGAGGTGGCCTTTTTTGAAAGGATGTACTCCACGTTAACCAGGGTAGAACAAAGCTGCTGTCATTAACGTTTAAAAAAAATGCATGCTAATAGTAAATTCTCCCCCACACCAGGAAAGTCTTGTAAAACCTCATGTGTGGAAGCAGTTTAAAGTGCTTGATGACCCACAGCACATTGTAAATGTGTAGGCAGCACAGTAGCAGAGGGAAGATGGGTCATCTTATGAACAGTGGCATTCTACATTAGTTTTCATCCAAATGGAAAAATAGATAAAACTCAAGATTTTTTATTTAGCCCCATGTCCACTAAGTGTCCTATTCATGAACTTCATTTTCATCATGAATGCATGCATGGTTGGGTGGGAGGCGACAAAGAGTAAAAATAAATGGAGCTCACTCTGAGGAGAAGGATGTTACCAGTGGTGTGCCTCAGGGATCTGTCCTTGGTCCGATTCTTTTTAACATCTTTGTTAGTGATATAGCGGAAGGGCTGTCGGGTAAGGTTTGCCTCTTTGCGGATGATACCAAAATCTGCAATAGAGTAGACACCCAGGAAGGTGTAGATAACATGAGGAGGGATCTAGCTAAGCTTGAAGAATGGTCTAGAATTTGGCAGCTGGGATTTAATGTTAAAAAATGTAAGGTCATGCATTTGGGCTGCAGCAATCCAAGGGATCAATACAGTATAGGAGGTGAAGTACTTTTGTCCACTAAAGAAGAGCGGGACCTAGGCATGGTTGTGTCTGATGATCTTAAAGTAGCTAAACAGGTAGAAAAGGCGACGGCAAAAGCTAGAAGGATGCTTGGGTGCATACGGAGAGGAATGGCTAGCAGAAAAAAGGAGGTGATAATGTGAACAGGATGGAGTCGGTGCAGAGGGTTGCTACTAAAATGATTAATGGGCTTCATTATAAAGCATATGAGGACAGACTTAAGGATCTTAATATGTACACCTTAGAGGAAAGGCGGGATAGAGGTGATATGATTGAGATGTTTAAATACCTCCGTGGCATAAATGTTCAGGGAGAGAGCCTCTTTCAATTGAAAGCAAGTTCTGCTATGAGGGGACATGGGATGAGGGTGAAGGGAGATAGATTCAGGAGTGATATGCGGAAATATTTCTTTACAGAAAGAGTAGTGGATTCGTGGAATAGTCTCCCAGTGGAGGTGGTAGAGATGAGGACAGTAACTGAATTCAAAAAAGCATGGGACCAACACAGAGGATCTCTAAAGGTAAAAAGTGGACTGTTGTAGTTGTTGTGATGGAAGGACAGACTAGATAGGCCATGTGGTGTTTTTCTGTCCTCTTGTTTCTATGTTTCTATGTTTCTATACAAATGCACTAGAACAAATCTGTGAGGGAGTCAAAGTCAAGGAATAGTCACTAACAGCCAGCATGAGGCATCTGAGCTAATCCTGCTTCAGATTCTTGACAGGCAGCCAGAGAAATCTATCCTTGCCTGACTTCTGCAAATCTCATGGCTGATGATACCACAGCAGAGCTGAAACACACAGCCAGCACAAGCGACAGTGAACTATTTTGGCTGTGACTTTCAAAGGGTGAGAAAGGTGTGCAGGTGTGGGGTTTAGGATTCTAAGGGAGAGAGAGAAGTTTGGTTGTGGCTAGGGAAGTACTGCAAAGAAGATGCTATGGCCATAGGATTGTATCTGGCACAAAGGATGATTTTAAAGGAGAGAAAACACAAACAACATCAACATCAACCTGACATGGAGTCTTTAAGGAGGGACTTGTCTTGCCATATCAAAGCAAAAAAAGAAAAGATTCAAGCTGTCATTTTTTTTCTAGAAAGCATTTTGCCTTTCTTATTCCTATGGAGAGCCTTCCATACTTTGAATGAGGCAGGAAGTAACTTTTTGCACGTAGATAAAATACAATCTGTGGCAGGAGAAGTTACTGTATCAAGTTCTGTGTATTCTATTGCAGAGCCATAAGATACAATGCAATAATATTTCTTGCAACTATAATGTTCATCTATTGTCTGTCACAGCAGCTATGAAAGAGGGGAGAGCATCTTACTGCATCTATTCCATTCCATTTTCATAGAAAGTAAAGTTAAAAGATAAATAAAAACTAAAAAGCTATAAAACAGGCAAAGTCCCTGGGAATACAATCCCATTGTAGCATTAGCTGCATAACTAGGCAGTGGGCAAACACAACCCCCTCCCCACTGGTCATTTCAAGAGTGTCAGCAGAGACACAGCCTTACTTCTATTACTACTACTACTGCTACTATTACTGAACATTTGTATAGTGCTACAAGACAGATGCAGCACTGCACAGATACATGTAAAAGATGGTTCCTGCTCTTCAGAGCTTACAATCTAGTCAAGACAGACAACACTGTAGCAGTAGACACAGGATACATCTAGGCAGAATGGTAAGAAAACATAAAGGAGACCAGGTGAATCATGATCCGAAAGTGGCAGCAAAGAGGTGGAAAGAACAGAAAGGTTAAGAAGGATAAGGATTGAATAAAGGCCCTTGGATTTTGCTAAGAACAAGTCACTGGAAATTTTGGCAAGAGCCGTTTCAGTACAGTGTAAAGGACAAAAGCCAGACTGTAAAGGATCCAGGAGGGCTTGAGAGGAGAGAAAGTTGAGGTAACGGTGGTGAACCACACATTGAAGTACAGTCAAACCTCGGTTTTCATGATTAATCCATTCGAAAAAGTCTGACTAAAACCGAAACGTATGAAAACTGAAGCAATATTTCCCATAAGAAATAATGTAAATCCAATTAATCCGTTCCAGACACCCAAAAATATTCACAAAAAATGCATTTTATAGAGAATAACTATATTTTTACATACAGAAAACAATGAGAAATAAATATAAATGACTAATGAAATGGATAAATGAACATTTAACATCACTGAAAGCAAGCTAAGTACAGTACTGTACAGTACAGTATGTTAACATCTGGCCTTAGCCACCCCTGACAAGCTGCTGTGCCCAGCTCTCTTCGGAATCACATTGGATTCAGCCAATTAAAATACCTTTACATTATCTGCTCAATGCTTCAGAATGGCAGAAAATCTTAATGATATAGCTTTAGACGTACCCTGCAAGAAAAAGAACTGCCTCCCACATTCATGCAACATCTCCTGCTTACGTTGACAGCTTTTCTTCCCTGCTACCTCCGAGCCTGAGGGGGCGCTCCAGAGAACGGGCAGGCGGTGGACGAGATCGGGGCCTTCCTCTCTGCACAATCCTTGCCTCTCTGACTCTGACCAGGCTCGAGGATGTGTTTCATTTACATGCTCAGCTGGCTTTCGCTTCTCATCACGCTGGCGATCGGTGAGTCCGGGGGGCAGTGCTGCCGGGACCGGGCGGGCGTTCCGGCAGTGTATACAGACCGGTGTGCATGTATCTACAGGACTGTACTTTACGAAAATCGAAGCGATGTACGAGAACAGGGACAAAATCTCAGTCAAAAAAAGACGTTGAAAACCGAAGCGATGTATGAAAACCGGGACAAAATCTCAGTCAAAAAAGACGTTGAAAACCGAAGCGTATGAAAACCGGGGCAAATGAAAACCGAGGTTTGACTGTAGTTTAGAAATGAAGGGCACTGTAGGGCCTAACTAAGGATATTATAATGCCTCTACATGGTGCGACTGCACCTTGAATATTGTGTGCAATTCTGGTTGCCAGATCTTAAAAACAATATAGCTGAATTAGAAAAGGTATAGGAAGAGCCACCAAAATGACTACCCCTATGAGGAAAGACTTAAAAGGTTAGCGCTCTTCAACTTGGAAAAAAATGGCCAAGGAAACATATGATAGAGGTCTATAAAATAATGAATGGACTGGAATGGCTAAACATAGATTGATTGTTTACTCCTTCAAAAAGTAGAAATACCAGGGGACACTCAATGAAGTTTCAATGGAGCACATTTAAGACTAATCGGAGAAGTATTTTTTCATTCAATGTATAATCAAACTCTGGAATTCTGTACCAGAGAATGTAGTAAAAGCTCTTAGTGTAGCTGGGTTTAAAAGACGTTTATACAAGTTCCTGGGGGAAATGTCTATAAACCAAAAAGAACCAGTGAAATCATTGCTTACTCCGTGGATAAGCAGCATAGAATCTGTGTACCTTTTTGGGAACTTGCCGGGTACTTGTGACCCAGATTGGCCACTGTTGGAAACAGGATACTGGGCTTGATGGATCCTTTGTCTGACCCAGTATGGCATATCTTATGTTCTTGTGGTGCCCCTCTTGACACTTGTGACACTCTTGATGGCTTGTGGTGCTGGTAGAGATGCCTGCCATCGTTTCAAGCAGGTTTGATTAAAAATAGATGGAAATGCAGGCTGTTGCATTGCAAAGCAGCTTCCTCATAAACCTTCATGGGAACAAGCTGGACAAATGAATGAATGTTTCAGTTTGCAAAGACTAACCAAATGCGTATATTTTGATGAACCAAAATGAGCCCAAAAATCTTTGGGATGCACATGCCTAATTCGTAATAAACCAGGGCATTGCTGGTATGTTAATGGATGTCCCCACAATGGCAGATAATACAGAAACAGGTAACTACACCTTTTGAAAGTGTAGTTAAATTTCTATGGTGACTGCCTGAATTGCAGTTAGCATGTAACAACATTAACTGATGTGCTTCTCTGTCCACTTCCCACTGCTTACACCAGAGAATTTAACAAAATGTTGCTCAGATGTCAATAGCAAATGATAACTATGTTCGCTCTGAGCTGGAGGCATGGAGCCTTTGTATGAAGGTTTCTGCGTCTAGGGAGATCAGTAGTCAGATATGCAGGCAACATAGAATTTGAAATGTCTAACTTAGATAGTATAAAACTCTACATATATTCATCAACTGCTGACACCAGCAACCCCAGTAAGGCCAAGAATGGGACCAGAGGTGGGGGATTATGCAGAAGGGAGGGCACAGGGTGCCTTCATACTGGGGAGATTCCTTCATGCCTGGAAGGAAGTTGGATGGGTGGTCTTCAGCCTGGGTCAGGTGGGGGGCTCAGATGGCTGTGTGGGGGAGGGAGCAGAGGATTGGATGCTTTCAGAATGTGGGAGGGAGCAGATGCTGGTATAAATGTATGTGAAATATCAGTGATCTCCTGTGAGTGTTGGAAAGTAAAACAACAAAATCAAATGCCCTACCTCAGTATATAAATTATTTGATTTGATGGACGGACACTGATACCTCATGGGCCTAACAATGAACTCAAATATATGTTTAATTTTAATTGATAGAATGCATGATGTCATGTTGTTGTGTGATTGGTTGAATGGCTCTTGACATAAAGGACTGTAGTGTCTAATGGATGGACTGCACTGAGTGATTTTTGAGCATTTACTCCCTGCTGCAGATGTTTCAAAACATGTCAGAGGATTTCCTGATTATGATATGGATGAATACTGTGTACTTAAGACAAGTTTGGATTTTTGGGAACAATTGTTTGATCAAATTTCTTAAACTTAGTTAAGAAAATTAGTTAAGAAAATGTCTATGACATGCTATCTGAATGAATTTGGAGCTGTGACGTTCATTTTGTTAATATCAATTTAATGCTAAAACTTGAAGTCATGAAATTGATGGACTGATGATTAGAATGCTGAAAATAATAAAGGACATGATCAAATGATTGTGCATATGGGAATTTCCAAAAATATGATGGACCATCTAACTGAATAATTTGTATGTTGAGGTTGGACATTGATTTAGGCGTAAATGAATGCACATACTGCGCAAATTACGACTCCACATGTGGTCCGTCCAAAACCCATCATTGAGCATGTCTGCACCCGAGTCGCATATATGTACATACGTTCTTGTTACTGCATAATTTTTTACTTGTCATTTTATTTGGGTATATTGGTATATAAATGCAAAAAATCCTTTATACCCATTGTAGCAGGGCAGACCCCGAACAACCCGAGAAAATGCAGTTCAGCATAAATGAGCACAGAAAAAGTGACAGGGTAAACAAGGAAATGTCAGATGGCTACCGTGAGCAACCTAAACACATGTGCAAAAGCCCAAGGAAGACACACCCAGCCAGCACAGGAAGGGAATTCACTTTACCTGACAGGGTTCAGCTGGGTGGGGGTGGAGCAAGGAAACACTGGGATAAAATAGGCTCTCAGGCAATCAGAAAGGGAGAGGAGCTGAAGCAGCCAAGGACACATTCAGAGAGAATACAGCAAAGGCAGCTAAAACCCTGGGAAGCATGGAGCAGGTATGAGAATGCAGGAGAGAGTGACAATGAGGCTTTGAAGCAACTAGAAAGCCAGCGTGAAGGTCAGGGGGGACCCGAAGACCTGAATGAAACAGAGAGATATCAGCAGCCAGATAGTGTGTATGAGCAAGAGAAACGCAAGAAGACTGCAATTGCAGGTTCCGGTGCAAAGTGTGAATGCAGGAGTGATTGGCCATATGAGAGAAGACAACCTTGGAGGTATGGAAACAGGCACACAAGGTTCCCCTATCTAGAGGCTGAAAATATCTTTTCTTCTGGTTTTAAAAATCCTAGAAAGAAAAGGATTTACTTACCAGATGAAGCTGAAGAATTTCATAGGCATTGTAAGCTCACAGCTCCCCATGAAACTCTGTCACGAGCTCTCCAATCTAGCTCAGCTGGGTTACAAAGGGGAAAGCTGAATAGACAGGGAAATTCCCTTAATTACCCCGTCAGCAAAGCAAACAAGGGATTGAGCTATATTCTAAAATACCAGCAGGGGCAGTGCCCTGAAAAGCTCAACTCTAGAATATATGGTAGTTCCCAGAGAGGCACTAGCTCTGAGGAAGAAAGGAACTTCCTGTCTGACGAGTTTAGCCAGCCATTCTCCCACGTTACTTCTGAGGTTCAGAATGAAACTTCCAGTCAGCCGGAACTGATGGAATATGAAAATGCTGAGGTAAATGATATGCCAGAATTGATGGACTGTTCTTTAACCTTGATTGAACCTGAATTCTCTCTCAGATAAGCAACTAGCTTGTGTCCTAGCTTTAGTGTTGTAAGCAACAGGCTGCAGCTCTCTCTAAACAAAACAGATGTAAGCTGTGCTGCAGCTACAAGAGAAAGAACCAGTATTGAAATACTCAGGCTGTTTGTTCTTTTCATTTATTTGTTATTTTGGAAGCTGAAGAAAGCGAGTTCTGTTACCTTTGTTACTTTGTGTTATATGCCCAAGCAAGTCATTTGATTTATGTTTCCTGAAGATTAAGTACCCTCAAGGGACGGGGAATAAAACCCTTTAATTTGAAGAGAAGTGTTTGTAGTTTATATCAGTGGAGACACAACTACTACCCTCACAGAGCCTTGCAATACCAGTGGCTACCGCTTGGCCAGAGAGGGCGCGACACCATTTAATGCATATTTATTTCCTCATTAAACAGCTAATTCAGCTTAGTAAATAGTATGCTAAATTGTTGTGCCTAATAGGGGGGATATTCAGTGGAGGTAGATAGGTGCTTGTAAAGTGGCTAGCTGTCATCGATGAACTTTTAACGCCAGATATTGCATGTCGGTGCCATATCTGGCCACCGGCATTGAATATCTGCATTGACTACAGAACCCAGAAGCTAAATGGGCGGAGGTTCAATATCGCCGATGCCCAGTCAGTGATGGGTGCCATCCTGGATTGTCCCAACATGCCCCAATGCATTGGGGTGTGTAGCAGCGGCACCCGCGGATATTCAGTGGCACTAACCATGTTAATATCACTGAATATCCAGCTCAGCAGCAGATCTGCAAACCGTGTAAATGCTTTGGAATATTCCCCCACTATATATTGATTGTCAAAGTTAAGGCATATTAGGTGTAAAAGCTCTATGTTAACTGCTGGTAGCATTCCAATCACTTTGGGTTAGGCAGCTGCACAGGTAACTCCGAGAAGTGATTACTAACACACATTAATGGTATGACCATTAATACTGAACGCAGACTGCTGCACCTCTGCAGCACATTATCAGTCACATTAGCAGTTATTGTGTGGTAGTGATCTCCATGTTAATCCCAACCCATTTACCTCCCATACCACTCCCACTAATTGGAATTTCTGAATAAGGGTTGGGGTAGGAATGGGGAGGAGCAGAGGTGGGGCCTAAATTTATGCATGTCAGTTATAGAATATTATAGCCTACGTATGTTTTCTCCAGATCTTGGCACCAGAATTTATTAGAGATTTGCTTTCCTTTGGAATGAAAGCGCTGATCAGGACAAACAGGAAATGATGAAATTGTCATCATTTCCTGGTTCCCATTCAATAGTGCGCCCTATTCCACAAAAGCATGCACTATTGAGCAAGAGCACATAACAGTGTGTGCTCTTGCTCAATAGGGCATGCTTTTGGGTAATAGTGCATGCTCTTGCACAACTGGGTGTACTATTGAATGGAAATGATAAGATCCAAAAATAAATGAAAATAAAAAATGTAATGAAATGAAACTAATGTTTTGGACCTGCATACTTCTAGCCCTAAGGCATAACTGATGCACCTAGAGTAAGGCATGTCGGTACTTCTCTGTTCAATAAAGTAAAGTACGGGCATACTTGACCTTTTAAAATAGGTCTCCACACACACATACCAATGCGTGTTAACTGCGTGGGAGTTTATAGAATTATCCTATGACTGTTAGCACATGTTAATTCCTACATGAAACAGCTAACATGGTAAATGTCATTTTAGGGGATGGAATTGGTAGGGACTGTACCTAACTGTTAACTTTTAACACAGCAGATAATGCAGAACAGGCAATAGCACTTTAAGAGGTGTAACTAACTCCAATGCACATTGTCTACCTTATCCTGCCAAAAATGCTGGACATGCCCTGAAGAACTAGCACAGAAGTTTTGTCTTTACCACATATTAATTTTGGCAAACACTGCATGGTAAGTGCAAAACCTTACCGCAATAGGGTCATAGGTGTCTACCACAATGATTAGAGCATGCTAACAGTTACCTTATTAGCGTGTACCAAAAGCAGCATTAAACACCTAACACAATTTAATAAATTGCTAACAGCTTTCTTCTCGTGAGGGTTAGAAACACTGCTAACATGGGGCTCTTTTATTAAAGTGTGCTAGGTTTTTACACTTAAGGAATATGGAGTGTTAAAGCAAGCATATGTTAAGTTCAATGTCAATGCAGTATATTTGGGCATGTGACCAGCATGTTCTTTGCAGTTAACATGTACCCTAACGCTCGGCGTGATATCGCAGATGCACCTAACACCACCTATTGAAGTGGCATTCGTTTTTACCACACTAACTGCAAGATTAACAGCACTCAATATGCCCCCCTGTGCAATGTGCTCTCCATACCCCTTTCTGCCCCAACTTGCCCATTCATCACGCCTATGCGCGACTGGCAGTTAGCACACAAATGTGCACACAGTAATTGTCAAGCCTCCACGGTTACAGTTATTACGGGCCCTTGTGCAGTTACCACGTGCAAAATGAGTGCTAACTGCACAGCACACTTTTCAGTAAAGGGTCCTATAAACATTAAAAATCTCTGTTAATATGTGATTTGACTTTATATATATATATAGTTTTTACTAGAGATGACATATGCATAATATAGAAAATATATTAGTTTTAAAACAAAAATAAATGGTCACATTTTGCAAAAGAAAATAATCTAAACAAGAAAAAAGAGGAATCATGTCCATGTTATTGCAAACTGACAAGAAATACTAAAATTAAAGAAATATAAAAACATTTTTATGTTCCAAATATGAAGGACTGCAATTGAAGAGAACAAGAATATATAGTAAATCAGTTTGTAACAGATATTTCAATGCAAGGCAGAGAGTATACTCTTTACCCATAAGAGTGTCTGTTAGCAACATAACTCCTACATGTGACCTTAACATGCTTTGATAAATCGACTTCATAGTTATGCTATTTCAAGCTGTCCAGATGTGTTTTTTTTCTGCCAGTAAACAGATGTTAGATTTCTTGATTTTTTAAGTAAACTGATGTTAATTTTTAAATAAACAGATGTAAATTCTCTTGCATTTTTAAGTAGACTTCAACTACAACAAAGAAAGAATATGCTTCGCTGTTCAGACAGTAGCAATGCCCTTTTCTGGGTCTTGAATAACAGCCAAGACTTGGTAAACCAGACTTCTTTATTGTGTGCTGCATCAAAATGCTATGCTTGTTTTGCTGTTACATGACTCATCATACCATACATTATACGGAGATGATGCAGATTTTATTTCAAGCAGAGGAGGGTAAAGAGCAGAAACAACAGTAGAGTCCACTCACTTGGGCACAGCTGCTTGTGAAGATCTGATGGCAGAGCATTTCTATACAGAAAGACACAATAAGGTGGCACGCCTCATCCACTGAAACTTTGCAAGCACTCACTGTACCGGAAAAGCAATGGGAACGTGACCTTAAGGGAATTACAGGGAATGAAGACATTATGATCATTTGGGACATTCCCATTCTGATGGATAAGAAGCTGGATATGAGGAAACCCAAGGAAGCGGTAAAGGAGAAAAACACCAGAACGGCATTGATAAGAGGTGTTGGTTCCAAGTGATTATTCTGTGAATCGTGTGGAGAGGGAGAAGATTCTGATATATCAAGAAATGCAGTCAGAGACCAAACGTTTGTGGTAGAAAGATGCAGAAATATTTCCCATTGTATTGGGAGAAAGACCTGATGAAGGAGAATCTCCAGTCACATCTTGACAAGTTCCCTATACATGTTGCATCTTATAAACTCCAGATGGAAGCTGTCTTTGGCACAATACAAGCACCATGGCAAACGTTAGCAGTAAATTTGAGAGAGTGAAAAGATATTACACATATCCTAATGTAGGAATGAGGTTCATTTTTGTCTTGGTATGTGCAAAATTAACCCATTTGGAAAAATTGCCCCAAGAGCACATCAGTTTCTAAAGAGACACCTTCAGCAATGATTTGTACATATTAATGTTTATGCCTCTTAGGGAAAAGGTGAAGAAGGAACATGCATTTGATTTACACCTGAGCCCCAACATTGTGACCAATGTTTTGAGTCTAGAATCCTGCTCAATTGCTTCTTTGGACATTATGGGGATCATTCTGAACTGCATTTAGTGGGTCTGGACGTCCGATCCAGATGTCCAGACCCGCTAAATGCCTGCACTGTGTCCTGGAAACAGAGCTTCCCATATGTAGATTTGAGTTGTGCGGGGAGCTCTCTTTCTGGGCAGGAGGGGGAGGGCCGCAGGTGGAGCGAGGGCGGGCTGTGGGTGGCACCATGACCCCGGAGTACAGGGCTGATTCCGAGGTCGGCCATGTACTTCCAGGGTTGGACATTTGTATGGGGGACTTATTCCAACTCTGAGGTGGAATAAGTCCCTCTGGATGGGCCAGGAAGGAAGGTGAGGGGTGCAGGGGGTTCCCCACGGCCTGACCCTGGCCATGGCAGGTCCAATTGGGGGTCGGGCAGCAGGGAAAGGAACATCTCAGGGTTGCTGGGGATCGTGGCTCCTGCATGGAGCCACAGTGCAATGGCAACAGGACAGCATGGCACCACAGCTCCATGGAGGAGCCTGGCTGGGCTAGCCAGGTAATGGGCTGGATATCCGGGTGTCCAGAATTGGAGCACGGCCTGCGCATTTAGCTGGTTGCACCTTTTCTGATCCCATGGGCACATCTAGCCCCTGTGGGATCAGAATTGGGTGCAGTCGGGGCACAACCAGATTATGGATGCCCAGACAGGTGGGGGGGTCGCCCAGAACAGAATTGGCCTCTCTGAGAGTGATTTTAGAAGGATGTCCAAGTTAAATTGGGGATGTTTATGTCTCCAGTTGATTTCAGGAACATAGACATCCCCAACATAGATGTATATGTGGGAGGCCACATAGACATCCTCATTAGGAACGCTTGGGTTAGGGATGTCCATGTCAGGCAAGCCAGCATAAGGGGATGTTCACCGGCTTAGCAAAGTGGAAACATGAACCCCCATTCACTGTCAGTGTTCATTGATGTGGAGCCCAATGCAGGGAGGGGCATGTCTGGGCCATCCGGACGTCCAAAATATGGACAGCCCAAATCTGCACCCAGTTCTGCAACTGCGAGAGCTAGATGTTCCTGCAGGTAAAGAATCAGGCACTTAGATGGGCTGGATATGCCCTGTTTCTGCTGCTGGAGATGTCCAGCCCACTGCAAGCACAGCCAGCCCCATGCTCCTGCTGGAACGCCAGTACCATGGCGTCCTGTCACCATGGCACTGGGACACCCAGCAAAAGCCCCAACACCACACCAATGGCGAATCTGCTATTACCTCCTGCCCAACCCCTGACAGGCCCTGCCAGGGACAGGTAGGGTGGCGTGGATCCCCCTGCTGCCACTCACCTCTGAGCCGATGACTGTCGGACCTGATCTCCGCAAGCGGGGGAACTTATTCCACCTCCTGCAAGTTGGTCGTACAGGGCCATTACCAGAATTGGCCCTGTATGTCCGGGGTCGTAGACTTGCCTGTGCTCTGCCCACTCTCTGCCCAATGCATGCAAGGAGATTTCGAGACAGCATGCAGTCCTGGTGAATAGCAGGATGTCCAACTTTGCTATTTGTGTCTCTACATGGGGGATATAGTGTAAAATACAAGGAGCATTAGTGTATGTTTTGGGTGCCTAAAACTTGGATCCCGTTTGCAAAATTACCCTCTTAGGTAATTGCCCTTGAGGTGCCCTAGGCGAACCTCATCCCTTGCGCCTCCATCCCCCACATGGCACCCATTGCCACCACTGCCACTCCCCTCTATAACCAACAGCATTGGCAATAGACGCAAACAGCCCCACAGAGTTTACCTTCAAGCTTCGGCACCATCGGGCTCTTTGCTTCCACCGCTCTGTCGCTTTCCGTGCTAATAGGTATCAAATTTTAAAAATCTTTTGGAGCATGTTTACTAAAGGTTAACATGTTAATGAAGTTAACGACTGCACCCATATAAATAAAAGGGCTGTATGCACTTAATGCACATTAGAACCTTTAGTAAACATGCCCCTTTATCTCATTCCTCTGTATCGTTCCATGGTGTGACCGCACCTTGAATATTGAGTGCAATTCTGGTTGCCATATCTTTAAAAGGATGTAGCGGAATTAGAAATGGTAGTGAAGAGCTGCTAAAATGGTAAAGAGGATGGAAGGATACGCCTATGAGAAGAGGTTTAAAAGGTTAGGGTTCTTCAACTTGAAAAAGAGACGGCTGAGGGGAGATATGATAGAGATCTATAAATTAATGAACGGAGTGGAACGGGTAAACGTAAATCAGTTCTTTACTTCTTCAAAAAGTAGAAAGACCAGGTGACACTCAATGAAGCTACAATGTAGCCCATTTAGGACTAGTAAGAGAAAATATTTTTTTCACTCAGCGAGTAGTAAAAGCTGCTAGTGTAACTGGGTTTAAAAAAGGTTTGGACAAGTTCCTGGAGGAAAAGTCCATAAACCAAAGAGGACCAGAGAAATCTACTGCTAACCCCGGGATAAGCATTGTGGAATCTGTGCACCTTTTTGGGAACCTGACAGATACTTGTGACCTAGATTGGCAGTTGTTGGAAACAGGATACTGGGCTTGATGGACCTTGGTCTGACCCAGTATGGCATATCTTATGTTCTTATGTTATGCTCTTAAGACTGTATATGGGAGGAACTAGCTAAACTAAAAACAGACAAAGCAATTGGGCCTGATGGGATACATTCAAGGGCATCAAAGTAACATAGGGGAAGTTCTAGTGGCTTTGCTGTCTGACTTCTTTAATACTTCATTGGAGTCAGAAATGGTCCCAGAGGACTGGAAAAAGGTGGATATGGTCCTTCTAAACAAAAGCAGAAGTATGGAGGAGGTTGAGAATTACAGGCTGGTTAGGCTGACCTCTATGGTGTGTAAGTTATTGGAAATGCTGCTGAAATAAAGGATAATGTTGTTTTTGCAATCCATCAGATTTCAAGATCTGAGGCAACATGTTTTTTTACTAGATATAAGTCTTGTCAGATGAATCTGATTAATTTCTTTGAGTTGATAACCAGAAAGTTGGATCAAAGATGAGTGCTAAATGTGATACACTTAGGGGTATGTTTACTAAACCGCAGTAAAGGAGCAAGTGAGCCATTAGTGCACCACACACACCATTAACGCAACTAAAAAGCTGTAGGCGGAGATAAGGCATGTACTGGGCGGAGTGGAGGGGTCAATGGGCAGGGAGCGGGCATGAACAAGGCGCGCTCCCTTAACGCCGATTGCTCAACCTGCTGAAAGGTGCCTTAATATTGGGAACTGTAATGCAAATCAAAACCGCGCAGAAAAGACGCCTTTCTAAGGTGAGAGACAATTCATTGTGAAAAATGTGGCAAACAAATAGGTGAGCCCAAGTTAGTGATAGTAGTGCTTCCCTAGCAGCAACAGCATAGTACTCAACTATGATAGAGCACAAGGCTGTTGTTGCTAATGTGACAGAGGGGGTTGCAGATGGGTGCTGCTGTGTAAGAAAGGAGGTGTCAGGAGCACAGCCCATGGGGGTCATGGATGCAGGAGGGTGACAGGGCAGCTGCCTGGGGTGCACATCTAAGATATGTGATATGACACTGCTGAGACTATGCAAGCACACAGACATGCAGCTGCAGGTGGATGTGAATGCCCTCCCCCCCCCCCCCCCCCCCCCCCCGTCACTGATACTATGCTGCCAATGTTAGTGCTGTGGGACTGTGTGGGTGTGCTGCAGTGTGTGTAGTCTGCAGCCGGAATCAGTTGGACTATGGTGGGGTGTGATAGGTGCCAACCTGCAGATCTCACTGACAGTGGGATGGCATGTCCATTCACATCTATCCCATCTCCCTGAAAGGTGGTACAGACACTGAAACCAACCCACTCGGGTTATGATGGGCTGGCCCTGGCTGTCAGCATTCCTCACAAGACCCACAAGAGCATGTCAGTCTCTATGAGGTCTGCCACCTCCCCACCTCACCCTCCGCATGTCCAACCAACTCCCCTCCACTGTTATCCTCTCATTCTCTACCAAGACTGTTGAGGAGGGAGGCACACACTGTCCTCCTGCCAACCAACCCACCACTTGTTCCACATATCCTATTTCCACATGTCACCTAGGCCCCAGCAACTGCACTGTTGTCTACGCCAACCCACACATACCCAAACTATAGCCCCACCAAGCAAATGTCCATGCATCCTGCCATCATGTCACAGAGCCTGCAGTCAGCGAAGTGCACATAGGAATATAAGGATTCATGCCCACATGCAGATTGTACTGACTACCTAAGTATACCTGCATGGCCCCATGTATTTGCCAGCTCTGTGTGCATGAGTGCAGGGTGGCAGGTTCAAGGCCAGTCTGTGGATCACCATAGCTAGACTCAAGTCCTTTTACATCAACATACCATCCAAGATCAAGAGCAGTGGGTCCCCCCCCCCCCTCTACAGCACGCATGGCTCAACAACATTCACAAGGGCCACCTCAGTCACTGTGAGCTCTTACACATCCCCACCTTTCCCCCCTCACATCCAACCCTCCCCCCTACCGCTGTTACCTTTTCCTCTCTACTAAGATCTATGGGGAGGGAGGCAAACACAGCCCTCCAGGCAACTAACTCACCATCTGTTCCTCACATCCTATTTCCACACGTCTCCTAGGCCCCAGCACCTACACAGTTTTCTATGCTAACCCATACATATCCAAACTATAGCCCCACCAAGCAAATGTCCATGCAGCCTGCTATCATGTCACAGAGACTGCAGTCAGCGAAGTGCACATAGGAATATACCGACTCATGCCCACATGCACCTTGTAACGACCACCTAATTATACTTGCATGGCCCAATACATCTGCCAACTCTGTGGCACAAAACCTAAGGTCACTGTGAACATGAATGCAGGGTGGCAGCTACAAGTCCAGTCTGTGGATCACTATGGCTAGACTCAAGTCCTTTTACATCAACATACCATTCAAGGTCAAGAGCAATGGGTCTTCCCCCCTCCCATGGCACACATGGCTCACCACTTTCACAAGGCCCACCTCAGTCACTGTGAGCTCTGCCATGTCCCCACCTTTCCACCTTTATTTCAACCTACCCCTCACACAGTTAGCCTTCACCCTCTGCTACAATCATTGAGGAAGAAAGCACACTCTGCCTGTACTCCAACCAACTCGGCACCTGTGCCTCTCATCCTAGTTACAGACCTCGCCTGAGATCCATCACCCACACTGTTGTCCATGCCAACCCTCCTGTTTCTAAACTGTTGCTTTACAATGAAACTGTAGATGCAAATCATTCTATGGTGTGACTGTGCCTTGAATATTGTGTGCAATTCTGATCGCCATATCTTTAAAAGGATACAGCGGAATTAGAAATGGTAGAGAAGAGCCACCAAAATGGTAAAGAGGATGGAAGGATACACCTATGAGAAGTATATGACGGAGCTTGCAGATAGCTAGGTGCACATAGGCACACACCAAGCCAAGCCCTCAGAAACCCTAACAATGGACATCCAAATACGACTCCAAAGAATAGTACAGCTGCTCTGTGTTTCCAAGCACAAGGCCATTGTGTGAAAGTAGTCAGGGGATGCAGGATCAAGGCCAATATGTGAATTATCAATGATAGACACAAATATCATGGCTGTACCAGAGCAGCTGTGACCAGGAGCAGTGAGTGCAACCTCCCACATTACAGCAAACAGGGATCCCCACATGCAGAGTTATTTATTTATTTATTTATTACAGTTTTTTATATACCGCGCTATTTACAATCAGCGCGGTTCACAGATAACCAAAGACCAGAACAACAGGCTGCTCGGTTTTACATAAAACATGACGATAAACTTGGATTCGATAAACTTGAATAATATGGTGGTAAAACTATATACATAGAATGTTGGTCTGTTAATTTTGATAACATGAAAGGGATTTATGAGACGTTGCTTGTGGGGTTGTGAAAGGAGGCAAAGTGGTTAATATTGAGGTGAATATTTTGAATTTATGTAGGGTAATAATTGTTGATTAGGTTATGCTTGAGGGGGAAGCTGTATGTAGGGTAGTATTTGATGAATAAGTTATGCTTGAGGGCCTTTCTGAATTGGCATATGTTAGTTATGGCACGAATTTCGGGTGGTAGGGAGTTCCAGTGTTTTGGGGCACAGAACATGAAGGCTCTGTTCGCTGTTGATCGGCTACACGTTGTTATGGCCTTCGGTATTATTAGGGTGTTTATTGCTATATGTCTTCTGGATCTTGTTGGTGGTAGTGTTTGTGTGAGATCAATTATTGCGTTTGCAGATACACCGTGGATGGCCTTGTATGTTAGGACTAGGGTTTTGAATTCGAGTCTGCCTTGTATCGGGAGCCAGTGAAGCTGTTTGAGGATTGGTGTTACATGATCACTCCTGGCAGCTCCTTGTAGAATCCTTGCAGCAGTATTCATGGCAAGTTGAAGAGAGCTTAGGGTGGATTGTGGGAGACCTTGTAGAATTGAGTTGGCGAAATCAAAATGCGGCAAAATGAGTGCTTGGAAGATGGTTCTAAAATCATCTGGGTCAAGTAATGAGCGAAGATGCCTGAGTGTACGTATTTTGAAGTATACAGCTTTTGTAATATTGTTTACATGTGTTTTCAAATTGAGACGTTGGTCCAGCGTGACTCCAAGGTATCTTATTGTTTCTTTTGTGGCTAGATCCGCTCCTTTCACACTTATATGTGATGGTGGAATGAAGTTGGGGTCTCGCGTAACAAAGAGAACCTCAGTTTTCTTGTGTTGGATGCGGAGGTTCTGTGAGAGAAGCCATTCCGATACTGCATTAAAGCAGTTTATTATGGGCAGTAGGTCTAATTGCCTTGTAGAAAATGGCATATAAAGTAGGATATCATCTGCGTAAATCATACATTTCACGTTGAATGATCTGATGATATTGCAGATAGGCTGCATGTAGATGTTAAACATGAGAGATGAGAGAGATGACCCTTGTGGTACCCCTTGTTTTTGATGGAAGAGATTTGATTCTCCCGTTGCAGATTTTACATATTGCATTCTGGTGTCTAGGTATGATTTACACCATTCCAGAGCTGAACTACCAATGCCTTTTTCCTTCAAACGTGTAATGAGTATCTCGTGATTTACCGAGTCAAAGGCTGCTGCTATATCTAAGAAGAGGATAAAATGCACAGTGCAAGGCTATATCTAAGAAGAGGATAAAATGCACAGTGCAAGGCATGATGGCAAATCACACAGCTAGAACATTTATGGTGGTACGACTGTGGCAAGGGTATGTACCATTAAGTGAGTTGTAATAATGCATGCATATTGTGCAGGCATACCCACTCTAGGAGTACGTAACAATGGTATATTAACCAACTTGTGGCTACCTGTGGGGGTGCCCACTGCACCTGCAGTGTGAGTGAGTGCATATGCATCTCATATCATGTCAGCATGGTCTAGTGGCAGTGAGAAAACATGATGGATGAACAAAGGCACGGTAGTATGTGTCCTGCTCAATACCATAGGCAGAGTAGGGGCACACAGCATCAGGGAATGTGGCAGATGTAGGTTGCTGTGACACAGAATGCACCTGCAGCATGAATGAAGCTCGCCTTTTCTACCTGTTTAGCTACTTTAAGGTCATCAGATGCAACCATGCCTAGGTCCCGCTCTTCTTAAGTGGACAAAAGTACTTCACCCCCTATACTATATTGCTCCCTTGGATTGCTGCAGCCCAAATGCATGACCTTACATTTTTTAACATTAAATCCCAGCTGCCAAATTCTAGACCATTCTTCAAGCTTAGCTAGATTCCTTCTCATGTTATCTACAACTTCCTGGGTGTCTATTCTATTGCAGATTTTGGTATCATCCGCAAAGAGGAAAACCTTACCCAACAGCCCTTCCGCTATATCACTAACAAAGATGTTAAAAAGAATCGGACCAAGGACAGATCCCTGGGGCACACCACTGGTAACATCCTTCTCAGAGTGAGCTCCATTTACCTGTACTCTTTGTCGCCTCCCACCCAACCAATTTCTAACCCAAGCAGTAACTTTAGGGTCCATCCCTAGGGTGCTCAGTTTGTTTATAAGTCACCTGTGAGGAACAGTGTCAAAGGCTTTACTGAAATCTAAATACACCACATCTAGGGCTCTCCCTCGGTCCAACTCCCTGGTCACCCAGTCAAAGAAATCAATCAGATTTCTCTGACAAGACCTGCCTCTGGTGAATCCATGCTGCCTGTAATCCGCTGGACTCCAGAAACCTCACTATTTTCTTTTTCAGCAGTGTTTTCAATAATTTACTCACCACCGAATTTAAACTAACAGGCCTGTAGTTTTCAACCACATCCTTGCTTCCGCTTTTGTGTAAAGGCACCACATGAGCCTTTCTCCAGTCCTTTGGCACCACTCCCGACTCCAACGCGGCATTGAAAAGGTCAGTCAGTGGAGCAGCTAGAACGTCCCCAAGTTCCCTCAGTATTCTAGGGTGTATCCCATCCGGTCCCATCGCTTTGTCTACTTTAAGTTGAGCTAGTTTCTCACGAACACAGTCTTCTGAAAATTGTTCAAGATGTTCCTCGCTTCCTTTCCTGTTTTTAGGTGTTTTCTGAGGACCTGCTCCTGGTTCTTCATCTGTGAACACAGAACAGAAATATTTGTTAAGCAATTCCGCTTTATCCTTATCAGCTTCTACATATTCCTCCCCTGCACCCTTGAGTCTGACAATACCACTTTTGCCCTTCCTCTTCTCACTAGCATATCTGAAAAATGTCTTATACCCCCATTTTATTGCATTGGCTATTTCCTCTTCCTTTTAAATCTTTGCCTTCCTGACTACTTTGCTAGCTTCTCTAAGTTTTTCCAAATACAGATGCCTGTCTTCCTCTCTCTATGATCTCTTGTATTTCATGGAGGCCTCCCTCTTTTTCTTCACTTTTTCAGCTACTTCTTTCGAAAGCCATAGCGGTCTCCTTTTCCTTTTACCTTTATTTACCATTTTAACAAAAAGGTTGGTTGCTTATTTTTCCTGCATTTGAGAAAATTTAAATAAACAATTTAAAAAGGTTGGTTGCCCTTAAAATATCCCCTTTCCGTTTTGCCCACTGTTTTTCTACATCCCCCAGCTGTTCCCATCCCACTAACGACTCCCTGAGGTATTGGCCCATCTTGGCAAAATTAGTCTTCCTAAAGTCTAAGATCCTCACCTTTGAATGGATTCTAACAGACCTAGTCCTAATACTGAACCACACCATCTGGTGATCACTGGATGCAAAATGATCTCCCACTACAAAATCAGAAAAACTTTCACCATTGGTAAGCACTAAGTCCAGTATGGCTCCTTCATGTGTGGGGTCTGTTACCAATTGCCTGAATAGTTCTCCCTGTAGAGAATCCAGGATCTCTAGATGATACTGCAGCAGGAATGTGCCAATCAACATCTGGCATATTGAAATCTCCTATGAGTAGCACTTCCCCTTTCCTAGCAATACTGCGTATGTCTTCAAGTAACTCTCTGTCCACCTCTTCCTCTTGTGAGTGAGGTCTGTATATCACACCAATGCAAATAGATTTATCTTTCCCTCTTTCTAGTTTAACCCACAATGCCTTCTCTCTCCCTTTTAAGCTCTGTAATTCCACAGCTTTGATAGTAGTTTTTTACATATAGTGCCAGTCCTCCTCCCCTTCTTCCTACCCTGTCCTTTCTGAATAAAGTATAGCCTGGTATAGTTACATCCCAATTATGGTTTTCTGTGAACTATGTTTCTGTAACTGCCACTAAATCCAAGTCAGCCATTCCCACCAAAGCTTCAACATCAGGGATCTTAATTCCCATGCTATGGGCCTTTATACACACTGCTTTCCATATGTTACCCCTATTACCCATTTCCATAAAGGTATTTAATGTTTCACCTACCTTGGGGCTTTCACCTACCTGGGGGCTTTCTTCACCCATCTGCAATGAATCTAATTTAAAGCCCTCTTCAGTAGATTAACCAGTCTACTACCGAAGACGCGTTGACCTTTCTTGGATAGATGGATGCCATCTCTGCTCTGCAACCCTTGGAACTGCATCCCATGGTCTAGGAAACCAAAGCGATCTCGATGACACCATCCACGCAGCCATGCATTCATCTCCAGGATCCGAGCCTCTCTGCCTTGGCCTTTACCCTCAACAGGGAGGATTGAAGAGAACACCACCTGTGCACCTAACTGCTTCACCCTCTGTCCCAGAGCCATGAAGTCACTTTTGATATGTTCCAAGGTATACCTGGCAGTATCATTTGTTCCAACATGGATTAGCAACATTGGGTAATAGTCATTGGGCTTGATAAGTCTCGGCAAACTCTCCATTACATCTTGGATTTTCGCAGCAGGCAGAGAGCATACCTCTCTGGACATCAAGTCTGGTCGGCAGATGGATGCCTCAGTACCCCTCAGAAGAGAGTCTCCAACCACCACTACCCTTCGTTTCCTTGTGGTCACTGATTCTGCAACTTTGGGGTACTTGAGCTCTGGTTCTTCCCTTTCCAGGGATGCTTTCACCTCCTCCACTTCCAGGGCTTCATAATGGTTCTTCAAGTCAAGGGCTGGAGAAGTTGGATTAGTGATTTTGCAGGCCCTGATGACTTCTGTCCAACCATCAACATTCTGTTGGCACCCATCTTCTCCTCTGCTGGAGAGCTTGGTTGCTGCAAGAAGCATCTCATCAATGTACTTCTCACTGTCTTGAATGCTCCTCAGCCTCACCACCTCCTCTCTGAGTTCCTCCACTTGTTTCCTCAGAGCTTCAGCATGCAGGCACCCTTCATATTGAACCAGTCCTTCAACTGACATTAGGACCTCTGTCTGGACAGAGGCAGAAGCTGTAATGGGGACATCAGCTTTAGTGATACAATTTTTCCCAGCCATTGTTCTGTTCATGGAGCTTAGGTATCTGTTAAAGCAAAAGAAAGAGATCTACCAAGTACCAGCCAGTTTCCCAGCTGTCCTTTCAGAGAAAAAGCAGTTAAATCTATTTAATTATATTCAAAATGTGCAGGTCCAAGTCTCTGTGCTTTGTTAAATGGGGAGGTGCCCTATAAAGCAAGACTGCTCACTAGGGGTGGGTGGGATTCAGGGTGGGTAGGGAGGGACCTAACACCTGATTAGGTGTCAGCAGTTCCCAAAGCTGAGGAAGTTACTAGAGGTCAACAACCTATATTTTTCAAGGAAATTTCTACTAAAGCACCAAAATTAAAGTAACTTTGCTTTAAAAATATACAAAAACCCTTTTAAGAGCTCCCTGTCAGAGAGCTAGCAATTTAATAAAAATAAACCCTCAAATCCTTACTGTTGGTTGATCTATAGAGCTCCTGTTAGGAAAGCCTCAACAGGGCAGGGCACTGGAGCCTTTTATGCAGGCCTCAGCTGCTCTCAGGTAATCAGGCCCACTAACTCCTGATTAGGTGTCAGCAGTTCCCAAAGCTGAGAATGTTACTAGAGTTCAACAACCTATTCTGTTCAAGGAAATTTCTAATAAAGCACCAAAAAGAAAATAACACTAACTCCTGATTAGGTGTCAGCAGTTCCCAAATGCTAGGGAGATAAAGTTTCTAGATGAAATAAATGACTGCTTCTTGGAGCAGCTGGTTCATGAGCCAACCAGAGGAGAAGCCATTTTGGACCTAGTCCATAGTGGAACACAAGATCTGGTGCAAGAGATATGGGTGTTGGGGCCACTTGGCAATAGTGATCATAGCATGATCACATTTTATTTAATAAATGGAGGAGGGACGGTAAGGAAATTCACAGTAGTACCTTTTAGCTTTCAAATGGGAGACTATGATAAAATGAGGAAAATAGATAAGAAAACACTAAAAGGAGCAGTTGCAAAGGTAGATTTATATGAAGCTTGGGTGTAGTTTAAAAATACTAGCTTGGAAGCCCAGACCAGCTGTATTCCACTGTAACCCACCCTTAAGGGGTTACGTTTTTTTACTAGAGTGTGCAGCGCCTGAGGAGTGTGTGGATTTGAATTTGGAGGTGATGGAATGTTTGAGTTAGATAGGTTTTAAAGGATTGTAGATTTTGGGTTGTTTAGAGGAGTTTTTGATGTGTGAAACATCCAAATTGAGATTGTGCCATTCATTTTAATGAAACATGCAGTTGAGAATAAAACTGATTTTTCCCTGCAGAATTTGGAATGGGTTCTACTGCTTCATCTGCATATTCCATAAACACGCCTCTGATTGGCTAAGGGATCTAGAAAACAAATTGATGATGTCAGCTGAGTCATCGTCTCCTAGACAACAGAAAGAAAGTTTTTGTTTTGGTTTGTTTTTGATGAGAGAGAGTTTTGTTTTTTGAACAGAGAGAAAAACAACAGTTTGGGCTGTGTTGAGAGATGTGCTGTTTATGCTATTGTAAAAGTATCAATTGGTGATACATTGTTCTGAAGAGTGGAACTGGAGCTGGGTTTTAGGGACATCAGGCTAAGTAAGTGAATATCCTGATTTGGAGAGGTTTTGAACAGTGTTGGTTGAGACTCTGCTGGTAGTGAAGCCAGGGGCTTTGACTGAAGATTTCTTGGGAGTCCTCTGTAAGAAAGAGACAGAGTGGAATTGTCAGAGTTTTCTTTAAAAGAACTGTGCTATTCAGTAGCCTGTTTTAAGAAGTGTCTGAAGCCTTAAAGAAAACCAGCACAGTAAGTGATTGCCTGCTGTGATAAAGAGGAATGAGTTTGAAGCTTGGAATGTATAAATAACTGCTTTGTTTGTGGAAGTGTCTGTTTGAAATGAAGTTCTGTTAAGAGATAGAGTAACACTGAAGAACAGACTTCCTTAGTAAAAGATATTTAAGTATATGTTGTTTTACCTAGTGTGCAATAGCATTGTTAGAGAAATGGAATGAAGCTAAACATTGTGGAATGGACATGTAGAGCTGTAGCTCTGAGTTCAAGACTGAGTAAATTAGGTGCAAGGTGTGTTCTATGAAAGGGAGTTTATTAAGCACTTCAGCAAAGGGACTAAAGTTCAGACAGGTGACTGCTAGTTAGAGACTTTGTTTAATTTTATTTTTTTTAGTTAGAGAAATTAATAAAGTTTGAGGAATAATAGTAAATTAGAATGTTATATGTCAACAGTAGGGAATAGTTAGGGCTTTGTCTCCTTTTATTTTCTTTAAGTTAGGGAGTCAGGTACACTGGATTCCAAGGATCCTGAGGTGCGGCGGTTCCTGCGCGAAATCTGGACCTCAACACTTCAACCTCACAGTCATCTGGATAAAGACACCTTACCTGAACGTCAAACTAAGGCTAAGTGAAGCACTGGACTTGAGTTTAGACCCGGCTGCGAATTAACGCGGCTGGACACAGACGCACAGTGGCTGGCCGAAGGTTTTGGGGGAGGGGGCGGGAGGGGCGGGGGGACAGCGAAGGCAGGCATCGAGCCAATTATAAGAAGCACGTCCGGCACCAGCTCGGCCTCTTTCGACGCTCCCCCCCCCCCCCCGTTTTGAGTGGCGGATGGACAGCATCCACAGGAGGAATCGCAGGAAGACGGACATTCCCGGAGGAACGGAGAATGGAGACAGCATTCATAGGAGAATCGCACGGCAAGTACTTTAAAAAATAATGATAAAACAAAGATAAAGGAAAACATTGGGAGAGGGGTAGATACGGGCGCAGCGGCGCTTCCAGCCGTGGCGGGGGATCCCGCTGCACGAGGCGTCTTCTGGGTCCCGTCGGGGGGGGGGGGGAAGGAAATTTATAGCAGCAGCCCGAGGCCCTACCTTTTTCTTCTCCCGAGGTGGGCAACACGGGGCGCTGGGTCCGGCGGACAGAAAGGAGTGATGGGGGCTATGTGGCCACGTGTACGATGCCATAAGCACAACGCGGGTATGCGTGGCCAGGCAAGGCAAATGAGCAGACACTGCACAACAGCTGCTAAGGACATAATAATAGCAAAAAAAAAAAAAAAAAGAACCGGATTCGGGTAGGGGAATGCACAGACAGGGGGGCTTTCTTGAGTATAAAAAAAACCAAAACCCGGAGGCATTGCAATGTTTTAAAACAGATGATGTAGAATGGAATAAGCTAGTAACTAATGGAGTAAGGCTGCCATCTCATGGATGAAAGCGGTATTGCAGACTGTTAAGATAATTTGTTGTGTGGAGATTGAAGATGAACAGGGAATAAAAGAAATGGGGATTGTATTTATGTTCACGGGAGAATGAAGTAGTGTTGCAACCAGGTAGAGCGGTGAGCATCGCCAGGGTGATTTATTTCCATAGAGTTGTTAGATAGTGCTGTATAGATATGTATAGATATAGATAGTAGGTAGATATAAATGGATATTGATAGATATAGATATGTATTGGCTGTAGGAAATGGATGGCGCACGGGATTGAGGCAAGCATCCGAGACTGTCAGTAATTTAGACTTTACATTGCCTCCGCGTAGTAATCTCATCCTAGGTAGAGATGCCGAGAAAGGAGACACAAAGGGCTTCCAGGACACGAGGCGCCAAGGGTACCCCGAAGGCAGCACCAGCACCAAAGGCGCGGGCGGCTGCTAGTCCAAGGAGAAGGAGAGCACAGAGGGCCAGCCATGACGCAACCAGCAGTGTAGCAGCCAGCAAGCCGAGGTGCAGCAATAGGAAGAAGGCGCCACAGCAACAAGAATGCGCAGCTCCTCCGCAGAGGCAGAAGCTGGACGACCTGCTCCAGATGGTTCGGGAGCAGGTTACGCAACACGGCCTGACCTCAGTCAGACAACGACTGGGAATGTCAGGCTTCGCGAGCGAGGAACTTCCGTCAACGAGCAACAGCACAGTAACACTTCACACGGCACATGGTAAGTATAGGTGTGAAAAAGGGGCGCCAGAGGCGTTAACCTCGTCATCTGACAGTTCCTTTTCTGACAGTGACGGTGACATAGAGTGGGCCGATGTGATCAAATATGCAGTAAAGAAATTTAAAAGGAAGAGAAGCCCAAAACAATTGAATCCCCTTAGGCAGGCCTGGGCGGGGCTGAGTCAGCGGGGCGATGAGCAGGGAAGCACGCCATCAGGAGCGGCCCAAAGAACGCAGCTGGATTGGCACGATACCAGCCGCGATCCACGCTGCGGGGTGAGCTCCCTGGCTGTGGCGGTACCCAAAAAGATCAAAAAGAAAATTTGGAAGCGAGAATATATTGACCTATTCTCTCTCCTGCTCAGAGATCAGGATGACGAATCAAATAATGGAAAAGACAAGGATAAAAGAAGCGAGAGGGATAGGAAACCTAAAATTCCCAAATCAATTAACAATTGGGTGACAGCATTCCACATCTTTATGAGCGTGGTGATGGAGAAAGAACCCGAATCGGGGCCATATCTGACCAGGTACCTGGACACGATCACCAGAGCGCATAAACAATACGGGGGGTGGGCCTGGCTGAACTACGATGTGAAGTTCAGGAGGAGCATGGCGGAAGATCCCACCCTAGCATGGCATCACAGAATTCTGGACATGTGGACAGAAGAGATGGCACCCAATAGGCCATGGTGTCAGGACGGGCTACAGCAGCATCTGCCGAGCACACAATGGCAACAGCCTTTTCAGAGCACGCAAGGGCGGCAAACCAATCAATTGGCAGGGAGACGGGCATGCAGACAGTACAACGCAGGGAGTTGTACATGGTAGCCTTGTAAATTCAGGCCTTCCTGCTCACTATGCAGAGGTGGGCACCCTGCTTTCACCTGCAGGGCAGCAAGAGAGGCAAAGCCTTTCAGGGCGTTACAGCAGCGCTCAACCGAGGGAGTTGGCCCCAACTCCCATCAGGCTTGAGAATATGTGTCCATGGCTAAGAGCCTACCCTAAGCGGGATACAGATAACAGTATTGAAAAGGGATTCGCCCAGGGTTTCCGCATCCCATCCCTAATCATGATGAAAAAAGCACAAACGCGACTTATAAATAACCCACCATCTGTCCAAAAACACAACGAGATCGCCCGCTGTAAGATAGCGAAAGAAGTAGGTATGGGGAGAATAGCGGGTCCTTTCCGTACACCCCCATTCAACAACATCATAATCTCCCCATTGGGGGTTATACCGAAAAAGGAGCCGGGACAATTCCGGTTAATTCATAAACTATCATACCCGGAGGGAAAGTCAGTTAATGATTATATCGAACCGGCGTTATGCTCTGTTAAGTATGCAACCATTGATCAAGCAATTAGGCTCATACAAAGTAAGGGGCCACGAGCACACCTGGCGAAGGCGGACATAGAGTCCGCGTTCCGGCTATTGCCGGTACATCCCAAGTCTTTCCCATTATTGGGTTTCTCATTCAATGGGGAGTTCTTCTATGATAAATGTTTGCCCATGGGCTGTGCGGTATCATGCGCATACTTTGAACAATTTAGTTCCTTCCTACATTGGGTAGTGGAAGACCTGGCAGGCCCCAACACGGTGGTGCACTATCTGGACGATTTCCTGTTTGTAGGAAATGACCATGATGACTGCAAAAGGATATTGGATATCTTTGAACAGATGACACAATCGTTTGGAATCCCACTAGCGAAGGAGAAGACAGATGGCTTGAAAAGGATCATCACCTTCCTGGGCATACAGTTAGATGTGCCAGCACACAGGTCTCATTTGCCAACAGATAAGGTGCTGAAGTTGACGAAAGATATTCAACTACTTCATAGCCAGCGGAAAGCGACGCTGCAACAATTTCAGTCAATACTGGGCCTGCTATGCTTCGCTTGCAGAGTGATTCCCATGGGGAGGGTTTTCTGCCGCCGCATGGCATGGGCAACGAGAGGTATCTCGAGAAGATACCATCGCATCCGGGTCACCAAGGATGTACGGGAAGACCTGCAGGTATGGCTGCAATTCCTTCGCACCTTCAATGGCCTTGCCTTCTGGCAAGCGCTCCCGGTATACAATGCTGAACTAGAATTCTTCACTGATGCCTCGGGGGGGGGGGGGGAGATTGGTTTCGGCATCTATTACAAAGGGGCATGGTGCTCAGAGACATGGCCCAGGGAATGGCATACCGAAGGGATCACCAGGGACATCATGTTCCTGGAGCTCTTCCCGTTAATGGTAGCCTTATGTATCTGGGCACCAGAGCTAGCCAACAGAGCTATCACCTTCCATATCGATAACCTAGCGGTGGTGTGGGCAGTGAACAGTATGAGAGCTCAGACGCCAAGGGTAGTGGCACTATTAAGTCAAATAGTGTTACTATGCCTGGTGCATAACATAACCCTTAGAGTGGAGCACATTGAAGGTGAATATAATAACATTGCTGACGCTCTTTCTCGCTGCAAGATCCAGCTGTTTCACCAACTGGCGCCCGAGGCAGACACTGTCAAGACAGCCGTGCCCGAGCATGTCTGGGAGTATGGTCCACCGAGGTATGGGAGCTACTGTTAGGCTCCTTAGCCGAAAATACCAGGCGTAAATACATGGCGGCATGGGAACAGTACCAAACATTCTGCAGAGAAGCCATAATACATCAAAAAGACAGATTGAAAGTAGCAACGATTCTGAGATGGATTTTGCATTGCAAAAACAATAGCTACACAAAAGCAGCAGTGCAGCGGTATCATTCTTTGCAAAGGCCATGGGTAAGGGGAATCCCAAGGAGGCGTTCATCTTAAAGAAAGTAATGAGAGGCTGGTCCTTGGAGCAGCCCCGGAGAGCAGACCAACGTCGCCCCATCACTCATCAGATGCTCCAACAACTGGTGGTAATGACTGGCCAAGTGTGTTATGATCAGTACGAGACAAGGCTGTTTAGATGTGCCTTTTCTTGGGCCTTTTATGAAGCGTTTCAAGTAGGGGAGCTAGTGGCTTCCTCATCCTCGAAGCACAAGACTGCCTGGGGAGGTATGGAAAAGCGCGATGTGAGCATACTCACAGGGGCCATAGTGCTACACTTGCGCAGATCTAAAACTGACACGGAGGGCAGAGGGGCACAGGTGGTGTTGTTGGCATTGCGCAATGACCCATCATGCCCACTGCAAAATGCTTTAGCCTACCAACAGTTACGGGCACCTGCGGGAAATAAATGGTTCGTGCACGCGAACGGTGCCCCCCTATCACGTTTCCAATTTATCAGAGTGCTCAAACAGGTGATAGAGCGAACGGGACAGGATGCAAGCTTATACGGCTCGCACTCCTTTCGCATTGGAGCTGCTTCAACGGCAGCTAGCATTGGGATGTCCGGAGCACAGATTATGAATATAGGCCGGTGGCGCTCGGACAGATACAAACTGTATATACGTCCAGCAGAATGAGAAATGAGGGGCTTTAAAAAAAAAATGTGTAACAAGTCGAGGGCATGGGTAAAGTGCTGCGGGCAATGTTGAAGCAATTTGTGTAAAATCTCTGTTATGTGTTATATTCATTGTTGGATAGTTCTGCTGTAATCATACCTTTTCGATTGTGATCTAATGAAGGAGTAAGTCGCCGCCTCTGGCCTCGTGAAGCTTGGATTTGTGGCCATTCATTTGTTCACTGGGCCCAAAGACGGACTCGGTGCAAACCACAGGGCTTGAATTTGGGATTACCAGGTAGTGAGGTTTCCGTGGTGTGGCTGGGACGACGAGGTATGGTGTGGGACCAGCTGGCGCCGTCCTTGCTGCAAAGGAAGAGATTGACAGGGAACCCAGTGATGATCGTGATCCACTTGGGGGGCAACGACCTGGTGTCCACACGCAGCGTCGAGCTCACCAAGAAGATGCAAAGCGACCTGCTGACACTGGCGAACACCTTTCCCACGACGCTCCTGGCGTGGTCCCACATCATACCACGGCGTGTGTGGCAGGGAGAGAACTCGCACAGGGCATTGGAGAGGACAAGACAAAAAGTGAACAAGTGGATGGCCCGCTTCATGGGGGCAATAGGGGGTTACAGCATTAAGCATGACCTCATAGAAGAGAGATGCCCGGGATTGTATCGCACAGATGGAGTACACTTGTCAGATATAGGAATGGACATTTTTCTGTGCGCCATACAGGACACGGTCGAATGATTATGGCAGAAGCAGGTGTTGGCCACAGAGGTGCATTGATCAGTGGGGCCCGTCAACAAGCGAGGATTCGCTGTTGTCGGGGTTGGCAGGGAAAATGCACCCGGTGAGAGAGAACACAGCCTAGTCTTTAAGTAAAGGGGGAGAGGTGCAGGAGAGAAACACGGACCTGCCCCCGGAGAGATTGATAAGGCGACAAGAACATCATGCAGAGGGCCCCTTGCCTTGCTTTAACGGTGGGCAAAGGGGGGTAAAGCAAGAGAAGGTTGCCAATTCTGCTTGAACGGCAGGCGTAACAGCTTTCGAATGAAGGAGAGGGAGAAGACTAAGGACTGAGGAAAAGCTTTCATGGCAATTTTCCTCCTGCCACTTACAAGGACTGTAGGATATTGGCTGTGTCTCTCGAGGGGGCTGAAATGGCAGGTGGTGCCAAAAGGAATTGTATACAGTGTTTTTTGTTGATTGTTACGTGCATGCTGTGGCCAACAGTTTTTTGTACTGTTAATAACCATTGTCGTTAAATAAATAGAAACAGTTTGTCGAAAGGAAACCATTGGCGAAATGCGTGACTTATTGGAGGGGGGTGGGGGAGGGGGGTAAGGGTGGGGAAAACCCCGAGGCCGGCATGCCAGTTGCGCGGCTGTGTAGTTTTAACAAGGAAAAAGGAAAGCAAAGAAAAGAGAGCAAACTATTCTTATTTGTTAATCAAATAATGCGCTTTCACTCTAAGGAAAAGTAAAACTACAAAAAGCCTCTGAATTTATGAGATAACAACTGAAGTTGAGAGAGAAATAGACTTTAAATGCTGCAGTAGTCAGAAAAGTTGCTGAACTGTTTAGAATAGTTAGGGTTACCTTTATAAGCGTTGTAACGTGATGTGATTGATACTAATTAATAATTATCTGTTAATACAATAAATGATGAAATGTAAGATGGGTTATTCTTTTATGTCCACTTAAGAAACTAGAAAAATAATTTCATCGAGAAGTTCAACAAAGGGTTAGAACCTGCATAAAATAAATATTAAGACACTTTGCTGTAACTTCATTGGTAAACTTTACTTATTGTAAACTTCCCCAGTACCTTTTTAAGGAGCTGTGTGTACTGTACCTTACCCCTTTGCAAGTCTGGTGATACCGCCTCCCCCCTACGGCCGCTGACTACACAATTTAGTAAGGAAGATACATCAGGGCGTGTGTCACGAGTTTGCAAGGAGGGGTGGGTTACACCACGCTTTAAGAAAGTAAAAGGAAGTCCAAAAAACTGCCAGCATAGTTTAAAGATGAGGTCAGAGAGGCTGTTGTTTCCAAAAAAGTATCTTTCAGGAAATGGAAAAAGGAGCCAAATGATGAAAACTGGAAACAACACAAGCACTGGCAAGTTAGATGCAAGGCATCGATAAGGCAGGTAAAGAGAGAATTTGAGAAGAAGCTTGTGGTGGAAGCAAAAATGCATAATAAAGACTTTTTCAAGTACATTTGTAGCAAAAAACCTGTGAGAGAGTCAGTTGGACCATTAGATGATAGAAGGGATAAAAGGGGCACTAAGAGGCGACAAGGCCATAATGGAGAGACTGAATAAATTCTTTGCTTTGGTCTTTACTGAGGAAAATGTAGGAATGTTACCCATGACTGAAATGGTATTTAAAGCTGATGCTGCGGAAGAATTGAAAGAAATATTGATACACTGGGAAGACATATTACAACTATTTGATAAACTGTAGAGTAACAAATCACCTGGACTGGATGGTATAAATCCAAGGGTGTTGAAAGAACTAGAATATGAGATTGCAGAACTACTATTAGTAATCTGTGAACTATCATTAAAATAATCTGTTATACCTGAAGATTGGAGGATGGCGAATGTAACACAAATTTCAAAAGGGTTCACAAGAACAAAATTACTTAACATGTAGATAGTCATAGCTTAATGGGAGACAGCCAACATGGCTTTAGCCAAGAAAGTTCTTGTCTTACTAATCTGTTATGTTATTTTGAAGGTGTGAATAAACAAGTAGAAAAAGGTGAGTCGGTTGATATAGTGTATCTGGACTTTCAGAAAGCTTTTGACAAGGTCCCTCAAGAGAGACTTTTGGCAAAATTAAAATGTGATGGGATAGGAGGCAGTGCACTATTGTGGATCAGGAACTGGTTAAAAGATAAAAAACAGAGGGAAGGGCTAAATGGCCAATTTTCCCAATGGAGAAAGGTGAATAGTGGAGTACCCCAGGGATCTGTGCTAGTTCCGCTGCTTTTTAACATATTCATAAATGACCTGGGAATGGGAATAATGAGTGAGGTTATCAAATTTGCAGATGACACAAAACTATTCAAAGTTGTTAAAACCCATGAGGACTGTGGTAAATTGCAAGAGGATCTTGATAAATGGAAGACTGGGCATCCAAATGGCAGATGGAATGTACAGTAATGTGGACAAGTGCAAAGTTATGCACCTAAGAAGGAAAACCCCAAACTATGGTTACACGATGCAAGGTTCCACATTAGGAACCAACACCCAGGAAAAAGATGTATGCAACATCATGGATAACGTGTTGAAACCCTCTGCCCAGTGTGAAGCGGCAGCCAGGAGAGCAAATAGAATGCTAGGAATCATAAGGAAAGGAATGGAGAATAAACCAAAGGATATTATAATGCCTCTGTATCATTCCATGGTGTGACCGCACTTCGAATATTGTATGCAATTCTGGTTGCCGTATCTTAAAAAGGATATTCAAAATGGCATGGGACAGACACAGTGGATCCCTTTACAGCAACAGGATAAAATCAAAATAAACTGAACCATCTAATTTCTCAACAAATAGGGGTGTCCTACATGGAGTGGTGGGTTCACCCCTAAACAAAGAAATGGGGAGGGGTGGCCTGCACGGAGCGGCAGGTACACCTACTGTTGCCATCATACTGGGCAGACTAGATGGACCATACTGGTCTTTATCTGCCGTCATTTACTATGTTACTATATTATTAGAAAAGGTACAGAGAAGAGCCACCAAAATGATAAAGGGGATGGAAGGATACTCCTATGAAGTGAGTCTAGAAAGGTTAGGGCTCTTCAACCTGGAAAAGAGACAGCTGAGGGGAGATATGATAGAGGTCTATAAATTAATGAATGGAGTGGAATGGGTAAATCTAGTTCAATTGTTTATGCCATCAAAATATAGAAAGACTAGGGGGCATGCAATAAAGCTACAAGCTTATTAGCTAAGGCTAATAAGAGAAAATATTTTTTCATTAAATGTGTAATCAAACTCTGGAATTTGCTACCAGACGATGTAGTAAAAGCTGTTAGTGTAGCCGGGTTTAAAAAAGGTTTGGACAAGTTCCTGGAGGAAAGGTCCACAAACCATTATTAAAGGGGCCCCAGCTCTGGGGGTTGTCCGTGTATGTAGATGGGCCCCAGTCTCTGTTCCAGCTGCTCCTCCAGGGCTGAGAGGTTGGCCTTACTGGATCCACCACCACCAGTGCCCAGTGCATGTTGATGCTTGGCTATGAAATGTGCCCTGACAGAGCGCTTGATATCATTGAATCTCTTGCATAGGCCCTCACAATCCCGAGTAGGTCCACCAACCTCAGCAACAGCCTGCCTTAACTGCTTCCATACAGCATTTTTTGTGCTAACAGGGGTCTGTGAGCTCAGGCATCCATAGAGCAACTCCTAATTTTCGAGCACCTGCGCAAGGAGCACATCATTCTCATCCTGTGTGAACCTGAGTTTGCATTCACTTGGCTTGGCAGATGGTTGGAATTGCTGTACCTCCCCAGACGAGCCAGCTTCTTCCTCAGCCGGAGTCATGACTCCAGGCGTTCCAAGCCAAGCTGCCCCTGTGGCACCTGCTCCAGCCCCTCTTCCTGTGTACATCGTCCTACAGTGGCCCATTACTCTGCGCTCTTGTCCCCCTCTGCAGACACTCTGTTCATTGGTTCCATGTTTCACAGCGATGTCACAGTTATTGCTGTGTTATCACAACTTGAAATTGTAACTGTAGTTTGCAAACACCACTCATCTAGCGTCAAGGACTGACGTGTGTTTTTGCGGTTTAGTTATGCAGGCTGAATAGCACATGTGCAAGGTACCTATCTTTGGTTTTACTCGCCTTGCACATGCGCAGGGTGCTTTACATTTCCATTCTCCACCTTGCACATTCGCAGGGTGCCTTATGCCTATTTTCTGTGCCTTGTGCATGCACAGGATGTGTTATGTTTCCGTTCTGCACCTTGTGCATGCGCAGGGCAATGTGAATGATGTCCGTACCTTGCACATAGGCAGGGTGCTTATTAATGGTTTTACTCACCTTGCACATGCACAGGGCACCTTATGTCTACATTCCATCCCTTGTACAAGCGCAAAGTGTTTTACATTTCCGTTCCATGCCTTGCACATGTGCAGGGTGCCATGATTAATGTTCCGTGCCTTGCGCATTGGCAGGGTGCCTATCGATGATTTTACTCACCTCGCACATGCGCAGGGGGCCTTACGTCTATGTTCTGTACCTTGCGCATGTGCAGGGTGCTTTATGTTTCCATTCTGTGCCTTGCACATGTGCAGGGTACCTATCAATGGTTTAACTCACCTTGCACATGCGCAGGGCGCCTTACATCTATGTTCCGTGCCTTGCACATGTGCAGGGCACTTTACATTTCCATGCCACACATTGTGCATGCACAAGGCACTGTGATTGACATTCCACACCTTGCACATGAGCAGGGTGGCTTAGATTGATGGCATGGAACGCTCAGGGCACGGAACGGGAACATCATCTTAAGGCATCCTGCACATGCACAAGGCACAGAACGTCAATCATAGTGCCCTGTGCAAGGCGTGGAAAGACATACTATGTGCCCTGCACATGTGTAGGGTGCCTTGCTTATATGCCATACGCAGATCACCTGCACATCACATTAGTTACATTGCTCGTGTGTGGTGACTGCAGCCCAGGTGTGTTGTGTTTGTTGTCATCAGCTCATACATATATACATTCCCTCTATTGGTAATTGTTGCAGGTTTGGCATAGTGGTTAGAGCACTGTGTTTGGCCACATGAGGGTGCTGGTTCAATGTTTGTACTGGATGTTTTTTTAAACCCTCCTCATTCTTCTGTCCAGACTTGTGCAGTGTGTGTGTTCTATTATGTGCCCATGTCCCCATTCTTGATGATATATATTTCTACCATACTCATTACAATCATGACTATATGACAACCAGACTGGTTTTTGCTCTGAGAGACTGTTGCCACTGTGACCACAGTGCATGTGTGGGCCACGGAGTGCAAACAATTGGTATATATATCCATGACTGCAACTGCACATCTTCCCCTCTGTACCATATATACACCACACGTGGACACATAGTGAAAGAGTGATTTTGAGCAGACAACCTTTAGCTGTAGTGTATGCTGCAATACACATTCCCTTTCTTGGTATAACATCCTCTGTGAGGTTCTGTGACTTTTTTTTATTATGCTTGAGGCACTGTCTTTCTGGAAAGTGAAACACATTTCAGATACCACATGTTTTCCTCAGGGTTCTGTTACCCTTATCTGGAGATAGTGTCAGCTGCAGGCCAGGGTGTGCCTTTAAGGATGTAGCCATTCCACAATGGGGCCTAACATAGGTCATGCGTAAATATCTGACAGGAATACTTTTTTGCCTCTGGCGTGCAACATTGCAGAGGGCTGATGATGTTGGGCCAGTGGATGTCTTATACACATGCAGCGCATAATTGAACTTTGGCACCCTGACTTTGAGTAGCCATTGGAATCTCTGACACATATATATTGTACATGCAACCATATCCCACTCCTTCAATGCCCATCTGCTGCCATCCTCACACATCATTACTTGCTCCATATTATGACAGAGGCAGACATGTGGATTTATGTCGTCCATGTGTATGAGGTCGATTGTGCGATTCTGAAACCAGCTAAAGCAGCCGCCACACCCGCTGCAATGGTATTTCCAGGTCCCCATGACACACCTACGTCTTGGACAAACAAACCCAAATGGCATGTGTACTAACACGTTTGCAATATCGGACCGGCAAAGACATTACACACACTCTGCTACCACCATTGGAAACACAGATCCACAATCACTATACGGCTGTCATATGCAGTCAAATATTTGACATGCAGCTGCTACACCATGACATGTGCAAGAACATGTGCAACTGCTCGACAGATGGAACACACCTCTACTGTGACTGCTCCACACCACTACTCATGCTCAGTCCTTCTTTTGCTGAAGATATTGACAGCATGTTGATTGCACCCAGACAACGATCGGGTCTCTCCTATGCAAAACACTGACTGTACTAACAGTGACATGTGCAAACCACACTGCTACATTAATCTTGGGTGTCATCTGCACATCCCACTTACTGTCAACAATATCAGATGGCACGGGTTCATCTTGACCATGTGCTACCACGTGTCCATCCATCCATCACCTTCGGATTATTTTCCATTGCTGCTCCTTTATCCTGCTTTGAATTTACTGCCTTTTTCATATGTTAAGATGCATGCTTGCCACATTACTGCACCAGGTTCCGTTAACACGCGCTAACAGACACATAGGATGCTTTATGCCTCTATGCCCCCTACACGCCCAGGGCACTTTTCTCACGAAGATGCCTTCTCGCTGCTGTTAGTGCGTGCTAATGCATGCTACCTTAGCGCGCTTTAGTACACATACCCCTTAGATTTTAGCAAAGCTTTTGACACCATTCCATGTAGATGACATATAAATAAACTGAATGCCCTCGGGATGAACCTAAAGTCACTGAATGGGTAAGAAATTGGTTGAGGGGAAGGCAACAGACTGTAGTAATAAATGGAGTTCACTCTAAAGATAGAGACATTGCCAATGGCATGCCACAGGTATCGGTCCTTGGTCCTGTTCTTTAAAAATAATTTTGTAAGTGATATTGTGGAAAATTTGTCATGAAAGGCATGGTTCTTTATGGATTATACCAAAATCTTCAACAAGATAAACATCCTAGAAGGCATTGATAACATGATGAGTAATCAAGCAAAGCTTGAAGAATGGTCTAGAAATTGTTAGCTAAGCTTTAATGTTAAAAATTGTTTCAAAAATGTGAGTGAAAGGAACTCATAAACAACTCAGGGACTAACTAAATACAATACTTTTCATCCTTTGGGGCAGGGCGCAACACTGAAACATCTCTGGTGGCCATACTTAACAGAATCAGGTTGGATACTGATGCAGGCAGAGATACAATTGTAGTATCATTGGATTTAAGATCAGCATTTTATCTATTAGATCACCAAATCCTTCTAATCCATTTGAAGATCTTGGATTTCACCAGCACCATACTGGATTGATTTATATCATATCTAACAAATCCTTCTTACTTGCAGCCTAGAATTCAGCTGTGGAGTTCACCAGGGCTCTGTTCTTTCTCTCATCCTATTCAATCTCTTTTTGGCTCCATTACTCACTGATTTGCCAGTCTTTGGAACGGCAATCTTTTCCTATCCTGATGATAGTCAATTTTCTACAGTTGTGATCCCATTTGCCCCAGTTTTACTACTCTAAATTGATGTCTGCACATGGCCGCAGAATGAATAGAAGCTAATAAAATTAAGCTTAACATGAAAAAAAGAGAGGCCATTTGGTCCCCATACAAAGAGTATTGCCCCAGACTGAGGCCCATGATTTGGAACCCCTCTGTAGTTATCCATGATGAAGTTAAGGTTTTAGGGTTTACAATGGATTCCCACGTTATTTATTTATTTATTTTTCCTTTTCCATTGTGGATCTGGAGCCATTTAGCATGGAATGATTTTTTTTCCTATATGTATTCATTATTCTGAGATATCCTTCTTCCTGGCATTAGATGAAAGTTCAATTATGGGAAATTCAAGAAAGCCTGTCTTTTCTCCAGAGCTTACAATGGCTTAATTTGACACTCTGATCGAGTTTACAATAGCTGTATTTGACACTTTCTGAGTAGAGGCAGATTGTGCATATGAGCCACAATTGACAATGCAGATTGTGATGCATTTGTTGGAATACTTTGTACTTTTCTGGACATTGCACCTTCAAAAGGATATAGGAGTTGGTGTAGAGGACAGCTACTAAAATGGTCAGTGGATTTCATTATAAAGGATATGGAGACAGACTTATAGATCTCAATATGTATGCTTTGCGGGTTACAGAATGAAACTGAAAGGAGTAATCTAAGGAAATATTTCTTTACAGAAAGGGTAATGTATGCATGGAACAGCTTCTCACTGGATGTGGTGGAGATGAGAACTGTATATGAATTCAAGAAAGCATATGATGAGTACAAAGGATCTCTGAGAGAGAGGAAGGGATTGTAAAACGTAATAATTCCTATTGATGGATGTTCATATGGTCTTTATCTGCCAACATTTTCTCTGTTTTTGTTTTTATGAGAGGACAGGATTGTAGGGCCCGATATTGGAAAGGCATTTACACGGATATTCAATCCCGGGGCCGCATATGACCACGGCTTTGAATATCCGGGGTTAAAGGTCAGTGTGGATGTCTATGCACCATAGAGGCACATAGCTAGCTCAATTCAGTATAGGGCCTGTAGAGATTAGCTGTTGTTATATATGGATGGGCAGACTGAATTGACTATATGGTCTTTATCTACATTTTCTTTGTTTTTCTCTACTCTCCATTCCTTTTCTTCTAAATTATCTTCCTGGATTCTCACCTTTCTCCCACATCTGAGATCCATTCCCACTCAGACCCCATCCTTAGTCTACTCCCATCATCTTCCATCCTCTTTTCCTCACTTTGGATCCTTTTTCTCTAATCATCCCTCCATTCATTCAGTCTCTTCATTCTTCTTCCTTCACCATCCCATCTAGCATATTCTCTCATTTTCTCCCTAACTCTCTTCCTTCCATTCCTGCACTTCTTCCCCCCTTCCCTCTGGACCCTACCCTTTCATCTCTGGTCCTTTGTCCCTTCTTAGCATTCCTTCACCTCATCTTGGGTCTTCTCTCCTTTCTCTTCATCCTCTCTTCCTGTTCTTCCTGCCCCTATACTATATTAAATCTCAGTCCCCTGGAAGTTCTACCATATATGTTCTTCCAACCCAGGAATGCTGTTCTTACATCCCTGCCTCTCACATATCTTCTCCACATTAGAAGATCCTTCTCATATTCTCTTCTGTCTTACTCACAAAGGTCTTTTCACATTTTTCTCTTGCCATCTTTGTGTTCCTTCAAAGTCTTACCACTTTCTCTCTGCATTCTCAAAGCTCTCATTGCATTTTCCCTTCACCTTAAATGCTTTCACTACATCCCCCCCCCCAAAAAAAACCCTCACCACATTCTCTAGCACAAAAGCTATCACCATGTTCCTGTCTCCAAAAGTTCTCACTGCCTATTCACCCTCCTTTTCCCCTTCAGAAAAGGTCTTATGGCTCTCTTCCACTTGTTTTATTGCATTTTCATTGCAAACTAAATCCCCCCTCCCCCCCCCAAAAAAAAAGAAGCCATCACCATACCCCTTCCTGGCTCCAGTCTGACCTCCTAGCATCTTTCATCCTTGGATCTGAGGGAGTGGTAGCCTGTACTACTGAACCTCCCAGTATACCAAACCCATCCTATCCTCTTTAATACTGCCCAGTGGTCAAATGAGTTGATCATACCAGCCTTGCCTTATTATTCTCTTCTCCCACTACTCTAAGCAGCGGCAGATGGTGCTTATTTAAAGCATTATCTTTGCATGTGCTGCTCATATCCAGAAATAATTTGTGTTGATTTTAGTATTCCACATTATTTTGAGAAGTTGGTTCCTATGCCTTGGGGCACTGTTGATGCCTACAGGTTTCAGGGTTCATAAAAATGGCTGGAAATCCACAATTTTATAGAGCAGAACAATATATGGTGTTTCCCCCCATTGGCTTTAATGGAAATGAAACACAAAAAGATCAAACATAATCAAGTCATTCAAACTCATGTCATTTCACATGTACATTAATGGAGTGCACATCATTTATGTGCATAAATTGTTGTATTTTAATCACATGGGGGTTTTCCTGGCTCTACTTTCTTTGCCCCTTAGGAAGCCCATATGGGTAAAATTAAAGGGTATGTTTACTAATCGCCGGTAGCAGCTTCCGTGCAATATTGGAGCTGCCCTATGGGCCACGGCTCCGATATCTTTATATCTTTATCTTTATCTTTATTTGCACTTTATATACCACCCTTGTCAAAACATTAGGGCGGTTTACAATAAGTAAAACATGTCTACACTATGGGAAAATGGAAAAAAATGCCATAATAATATAGAAAAGGATAAAAGTAGTAGATCATTAGCAAATAACACAAGAGAGCAATACTTAAGTAGGGTATACAGAGGGTATCACAGGGGAGGGTCGAAGGCCTGTTCAAACAAATGAGTTTTTAACAAATTTTTGAATTTTGGGTATGAGGGTTCTAAACGGAGGGAGGATGGCAGGGCATTCCAAAGTACGGGACTGAGGAAGAAAAAAGGCGGCACGTTGAGTCTGTTCTAAATGGGCTTTGGAGGGGGAAGGTAAGGCTAGCCGATTTGCATGCAATGAACGGAGTTGACGATAAGGGGTGTGGAGAGAAATGAGATCAGACAAATAAAGTGGGTTCGCTGTATGAATAGCCCGATGTGTCACAATCAGGAATTTATATTGGAACCTGAAGCGAAGAGGCAGCCAGTGAAGATGGTAAAGGAGGGGGGTAATATGATCAGACCGGTGAGCATATGTAATAAGACGGGCTGCTGTATTTTGTATTAACTGTGAGCGTTGAAGCTGATAGGAGGGTAAATTGGCAAGGACTATAAGGAGGATACCGCTGACTAGTAGACATACCCTTAAGATCTTTGTTGGGCAGCAGAAGCTAGTTGGATCATCTGTCAGGATTTCCTAAGCTAAGTTCATTGGTGGAGACTTTGTGGGAGCCCTTGTGAAAGCTTTTAACTGCTGTGCTCCATTTTATTTGCAGGTGTATGCCTTTGAGCTGGTGCATGTAACAGCTTCCCTGTGCAGTGTGTGCTTATAGACCCCAGTACTCAACATGGGTTTCCAGCCTAAGGAGAAGCTTACTCAGCAGGGTACAAGGGCCTATAAGTGTTCACTGACTGGTGACTGTCACTACTTGGCAAAGGTCACAGTGAAATTCCAGAGAGAAGGGGAAATGGCCAAGTTTCTGTGACCACATCCACTGATGATATGAACCCAAATGGGGTCCCAACCGCACATTTGGGAACCATTATCCAACAGAAATATGCAAATGTCTAGCAGGTTTTAATAGAAATCAGAAATAACATGATTCAAAAGATTTGTCTGGAAATATTTCAGTACCATTGAAGGCAGTCATAAAATGATAATTGAATTTAAATAGGCACAACTTTTGTACAAAAGACAATGATGAAGGCAAAAGTAGAAGATGAGTCTGGGGCATCACTGCAGGCTGGGTGAACCAAGAGATCTCTGTCTGTGACAAATAATAAATATTATTATTCACTATTGTTCAACTGAGGGTTGTGATTTACAGATTTAATTGTTGACACATACCTTCTTATGGAATGTGTATGGATTGCAATCAATTAAATTCCAAGGACTGACAAAGGCTTAGATTTATTTTTCAAAACTGTACCAACTCTAAAAAAAAAAAAGTATGACTTTTGAAAAACAGAGCGTCAAACTGAGAACACCATTGAAGGGTAATTGATAGATGAATAGAAAAATGTAAAGATGTATTAGTGCTTTCATTATTTTGTACCAGTTCTTTTCTTTGGGAAATTATTTCCATAGTAATATAGTTAGGTAAATATCTTTCTTTGCTTAAAAGGTCTCCACAGGAAAAAAACTAACAACCCAAAAATGAACATATCATTGTTCTTACAGTATGTTCTTTTATTTTCTAATAAAACTAATGCTTTCAAAGTCTACCTTTATTAAAACACAATAAATACCATCACTTTTGACATAAAATTGTATTACATACTGTAAATGTTCATCACTTACTCAACAGAAGATTAAAGATGAGTCCCCATTCATTCAGTCATAAACTTAAGTTGCATGCAGTATTCCTTATTGCAAAGTGGAAAAGTATGGTAAAGTATACAAAATGCTAATAATTGTAACTGTAAAATATTGCAAAGGTGATTGACCTAATGGGATGTCAGAAGGGAAATCATTAGGAATAGCTGTAAAATGTTAGTAAATGGGATTTAAAACTTGAGCAGATGCAGTGCGAGTGGTAAATTAATCCGAAGCTAGCTTGATTCTGAGTCATGCGATGCATTATCAATCTCATTAAAATATTCATGACCCTCATCATCTACGTTTTGGACATAAGTGTTGCATGTGTGATGTTGGTCCTCTATAGAAAAGTTTGAGAGACTATACTGAGCATGAAATTAAAATTAATTTCCCCCTGTTCAAGCACAAGTCTGTCTCACTTGCCAGCACTTATTCACCCCAGCTACATATGATGTTGTAGGGAAAATCCCATTTCCCCACATATTTAAAATCACTTATCATACTGAGAAAAAAATTACAATTCCAAGAACAGAGGGACATCACAAAATTATCAAGTGTAGGTTTAAAACAAATAAAAGGAAATATTTTTCTTGGCGTGCAGAGTTAACTGGTGGCTAATAGCATAACTAGGTTCAAAATGGATTAGATACATTAATTTAAGATATATCTGTCATAGGCTATTTAACATAACACTCTGAGATGTCACCTTGAGTTCAGTGCATCCTGAACCATGACTGCTAGGAAATTTACCCAATAATACTATGATTGTTATTACCCGATTGTGATAGGGTAAAATTAAAAAAGGGAGGTATGATAGTAGACAGACAACTTTACAGATGCCCTGATTTTTTTTTTATTAAGCTTTCTTTAAGAATCACTATTAGAGGCAGGATGTTAATCTAGCTGGATACTTGGTATGACCCAGTTTGTCATAATAGTACTGAAAATGTCTAGAATAGTGAGTAAACAGAGAAAAATCTGTTTCATTTTAAGAGACTAAAGAACTAGTTCAGGAGGTCAATGAGTTTTACTAATTGCTGCATAGTGATAGAGCACTGATGTGGAATATTTTCAAGAAACCAAAAGTGCAGTAGAGGGTACCACACTTTATTAAACTGATGCTCTCAGTCTGCTAATTAAGCCACAACTAAGTGTCATGACAGCTCCTGTATGGGCCATTGAGAACGATGAGAGTTGGACAACCTTCAGGGTGAATCCCAAAGGAGTAGTTTACAAACATATGGTGCCCAGACAAGCACATATCATTTGCAGACATTTTTGCCCAGCAAAAACTCGACACAGGGCAAAACTGTGTTATTGATTTCTACTGCATGTTTCTTTAAATTTCTCCAGTAGTTTCAATTCAGTATACCTATTTTATATTCAGAGTCTACTACTACTACTACTGAGCATTTGTATAGCGCTACAAGATGTATGCAACGCTGCACAGACACATGTAACAGACGATCCCTGCTCATCAGAGCTTATAAATGTGCAGAAAATGTTTTATTTATCTCCATTTTTTTTGCAGAATTTCTGTGGAATATCCTTAAGAGCCCAGGCTAAGAGGTTTGGGGGGGGGGCTAAGCCTCCCCAAATCCTGGTGAACCAGTTTACGTTGACTGAGTACACCGCACTTTTGCTGTATTCAGTGGTTCCTTCTGTACCAGATGAGAGGAGTGGCAATCAGAATGTCTCCAACGGGGTCATAGGGTGAATGCCCCTGCCAATTCAGATGCAAGTAAAATTTAAAAAAAAAAATGATTGTTGCTATGACTTATTTCTACCCTCCCCCCTCCCCATGCTCAAGTTTGCAGGGCCAAAGCAAAGTGCTGGATATGGATTTGGCTCAGTGGTTGGGACAGGTTACCTCAGGCTAGAGGGCCAGGGGTTCAGTTCCCACTATAGGGACAAGTAACCTCAGGCCAGAGGGACTGGGGTCTCTAGTCCCAAGGCCACCCCTTGGGCAAGCCACTTAACCCTCCATTGCTTCAGGTACACTTAGATTGTGAGCTCTTCAGGGATGAGGGAATAAAAAGTGCCTGTTAGCACATATATCTGTAAACTGCTTTGACCTGGTGAAAAGTGGTATATAAGCACAGCTAAATAAATAAATACCCCTGAGTCGCATTCCTAGCAGAAGTTTTGAATTCCTGGGTCATCTCTGTTCACTGCTGCAGTTAACTTTCTGGCACTCTCGTTTCCTGCCTCCCACATGGTGTAGCCCGAGAAGGTTTTGTGAACCACACAGGCCTCCTTCCTAAAATCTATGGGTCTCCAAATCAGGGCCTACGAAAGGCTGTGCAAGCAGTGAGGCTGCACAGGGCACGAGCACAGAAGGGGGTGCTGATATCATCACTGAGCTCCCAGGAAGCTCACAAAGAGTGAGATACTGAATGGAGGGGGGGGGGGGGGGGAGGCACCAGATTCATTAGTCACCCAGGGTGCATTTCTAGCTTGGTACAGTCCTGCCTCAAATGACTCAAAAATCTTTTCAAATGGCAATTCATGCAGTAAGGAGGGAAAGGTCATAGCTTTGTTTTTTCCTGGCATGAGCAGGGAAAAGGAAGCATGTCATACTTGGGGAATCTAAGAAGGGTGATAAGAACAGCACAGGGGATTTTGCAGTTAGAAAAAGTGGGAGGGGATGAGCAGGGGAATATGAAATTGTGGGGAAGCATAGCAATTAAGGGATAGGGAAATGGGTGAAAAGTGATGGCACAATTGGCCAAGCAAGGATAGATTCATTAGATATGGTAAAAGTGAGAACAGGGGCATGGGCGGATAGGTGACCAGGGTCTGGGCTCTGGGGAATTATTGGGAGGAGGGGAGGGGAGGGAGAATAGCTTCTGGGACATTGAGCGTGAGAGTGGGGAGTGAGACTGGGTGTCGGGGCTTTACAGAAACTGGTAGATTAGGTGTGAGTGGATAGGAATAGCAGCGACTGAGTAATTTGGGGCAAGCAGGGATTTGGAGGTGGGAACTAGGGCATGGGTAGGAGATGTTGGTAATAGTGGGTACTATTTATTTATTTAACCAGATTTGTATACCACTTTTTCCTTCAATCAAGTGGTTGACATCACAAAATGGATCTACACTGAACAAAAAAAGAGGGGGGTGACAAGATGCACATAAAGACTTTAGATGCTTGGCTCTTATCTTCACATTTAAACGCATTAATAGGGTCTTTAGTTTGCTTGATCATAGGATTAAGGATTGGAGGGTATGTTAACTTCAAAGTTCAGGGCTGATGCTACCATTAGGTGAACTAGGCGGTTGCCTAGAATGCTGACTCTCTGGGTGTACCCATTGTTACCGCTGTCATCCCTCTTTCGGACCGATAGCGGCAGCAATAGCCACAAACAGCCCCACAGAGCTTACCTTCAAGCTTCAGTGCTGCAGAGCTGTTTGCCTCTGCCCCTCTCCAACTCTCAATGCCAATTTCCTGTTTGCACAGGAAGTCAGTATCAGGGGTCAGAGAGCAATGGAAACAAACAGCGCCATGGTGCTGAAGTTTGAATGTAAGTGTCATAGGGCCTTTTGTGGCTTTTGCTGCTGCTGTCAGTCCCAGACAGGAGCAACAGCGGTGACAATGGATGCCACAGAGCGGGTAGGTGCAAGGGATGAGGTTCGCCTAGGGTGCCTCATTTCCTTGTGGCGACCCTGGTTAACCTAGGGGTTGGTGAGACCAGGATGTGTCCGAAGGATGTGAAACTATGAACTGGGAGAATGAGTGGGGATCTTTGGGACAGAGAAGTGGTAGTTTGAGTGTAGGATATGGTATGGGATTAGGATATATGGAGTGTCAAACAAGCTACAGAACATTAGCAATGTGATGTGAGGCAAGGCTAGGGATCTGAGTTGGGAGCTGAAGTGTGGGGATCCAGGCCACACATAATGTAAATAAACTGAAGGAATGGGTAAGGGGTGAGAGAGGGGAGAAATGAACAGCTGGGGAGAGGTGAATATGGAGGAATGGGAATCTGAGTGGGGGGAAAGAGACAAAAGAAAGACTAGAGCTACAGAAAAGGGAGGGTGAATGACAGAGAAGAAGCTTGAGATAGTGAGGGGTGAGGGTCAGAAGAAAGTAGATGAGGGCTGTATGTGCTACATATGCCTTGTAGTGCTATACAAATGATAAGTAGTAATAGTAGCTACAATTGTGGGGATGAATATTGAAGGTAGAAATGGAGGGCAGAAGGATGGGCGTAAGATAAGGAAACAGGAGGTTAAATAAGAAGCAAGAATGGGAGAATAGAAGGCCTGGGAAAGGGAATGAGAGTGTGAGAGTGTGAGAGTTATCTGGGAAGTAAGCAAGTGATACTGAGGACTATGAGGGACAAAGGTGGTGATAGGAAAGGGAAGGATATGGAAGGGTGCAGACAATAAAAGATGTATAGAAAGAGCTTGAAGGGGATGGTTGGGAGACATAATAGCAGACTGAGAGATCCAGCTTGGGGATGGTAAGGGTAAACAACCTAGAAAGTAAGCAGTATTCGGGGGGGGGGAGGGGGGTAAGGATAGAGGAGCCAAATATCTGAAGATCAGTAAGGAGGAGATGTAAGGTTGAGAAGGGGCAGTGTAGGGCAGAGTTGAGAAGGTGAATAGGTCAGGAAGAACTGGAGGAGAAAGAAGGGTAAAATTAAGTTGTGCATGAATAGAGAGGCAGACAAAATGGACAGATGTAGAGGAGGAAGTGAAATAAACAGAAAATGGAAAAGAGACACCGGAAAAAAGAGCCTGTCAAAAATATAGAATAGAAAGCTCCAAAGGCATAACGAAAAGATCAGGACCAATGAAATTAGAAAAAAAAATGCCCAGACAACAAAGGTAAAATGCATTTTTTTCTTCAGTTTAGTAATTGGGATATGTTGCAGCTTTTGAAATGTACAACCCTCATAACTTTATATTTTCCACGATACAGAAGGAAATACATTTTTGCTCCTCCAGTTGTGCACTGCATGCAAAGTTTGACTTTTTAGGGTTTCTAATTTCTGATTGGTGGTCACTTATTCTGTATTTGAGGATTTGTCTGTATTCTGCAGGTGTAAGAAAGAGTAAGATAGGAGGTAGGAGTGTAAGGGTCTGGACCAATCAGACTTCTGCTTTTCCAGTAAGACGTGCATTGATAATTTAGAGTGCTGGCTTTCATACTGTTGGGATATTTTGGCTTAGGGATAGTTCTGCTCAGATCTGCTTCATATGCCTTCTATGTTTACACTCCTGCTGGCCTGCAACGTACACAAGCATCCTGTTTTGGCACAGAATACAGCATGTGGGCTATAAGAGAAAGTATATTTTATGAGGCCTGCTATAGTCTGGGAAGCCATGTTTTGTGCAGAAGTGTTCAGAATGTGAGCCCAGAGAAATACAGGCCAATCTATAACTAATTAGCAGAAATACTTTCAGCCTTGAAGATTACATTTAGTGCCAAGAAATAGAAGAACACAGGCCGGACACAGGAAGGCAGAGAAAGAAATGCCTGACAGAACCAGATAAGCGAGGACCTTGAAGAAAAGCAGTTGCTGGCCCAAATAATCATGGGGAGGGTCCAAAGGAGAAACTTTGCAGACTTTGCAGAAAGCTGCACGTACTCCATAGAAAAAAACCTGCATATGACATCAGAAGCTATGCAGTACTTTCTAGAACTTTGTGACAGACGAAGATGTATATAAGGAGGCAGCTCTCTAGCTCGGGGGCAATCTGCTCTCTAACTCCGGTACAGAGAGTAGGTTGCCTGCCACCTTTTCAGACATATATTTGCTATCTGCATTTGCGATTTATTTTGCTTTGGTATACTGAATAAAAGTGCTTTTGTAGCTAAGCAATTGTTGTCTGAGAGATTTGTTGGTGATTGGAAATATTTGGGGAACTGTTTGTGGGATACCAGGCCCCACAATACGTAGGGTTATTACTATTTTAGTTTTGGACATTAGTGATGTCTTGGTACAACAGATTTGCTATATAGTTCTGGAATATGTTTTTTGCAGGGTTTTGTGTTACTTCAAAAGTGCTTGCTAGTGAAGAGTCTGAGTTGCTGTTACTAGGCTGACTCCAGAATTTCTTTATTATATAGATTGTACTTCAGTTGTGCTGTTCTGGTATGTTAGAATTGCTCTAAAGATCCTGAATGACTTTTGTAGGATTTTGCACTACCTCACAGTATGTCTGATATTGAAAAGGGTTTATGTTAATAAATATTGGTACAACCAGTGCATTTTTCCTATCAAAAAGTGCCAATATTCATATGCAGGGCTTTTTCATTAATACATGAGGACCATGGGTCAATTTTAGAAGGCAATGTGAAAGGTGCCGGTGTTCCAAACCACCATGTACCCCTTCAAAAAAAAACTTGTGTACAGCTAATACAGATGATACAGATTCCAGACAAGAACTCAACAACACATTAAAGGTGAGCAGATCTGAAGCCTAGTGACCATTTGGCAACCGATCAAGGCAAGTAATTTTATGATTGCTAGTAAACATAGGATTTCTATTGCATTGCTGATGAACATCTTTGTTCAGAAGGCAAACAGGAAGATGCTGGACTTGGGGGGCTAGGGCTTACTGGGAACCAAGGGTTAAAGTAACTGCATTTATGTTCAGAATAGAATACTGTAAATACTATTCTGTTTAACCATGGAATTACCGAGATTTTTTGCACACATTGAATACCATTGGGATCATAAATGACCCCACGACGAATTTTAATTGTTAGCCTTGAAAAATTTAAACTAAACAGACAAAATATTATTCCGAATTAATTATTTATTATATGAAGGTTAAATGTTTTTAAATTTAATGCTTTATCATAAAATTACATGAAGAAGAGTTGCCATGAAAGCAGTTTTTGCATGCACTTGAGGAACACAGTAAAGTACTATAGTCATTTGCATGAGACACAGACAATTTGGTCCAACGTCAAATACAACAACATATAGACACTGAAGCTCCGCTCGATCCGGCACAACATGGCTTTAGGGAAGCTCATGGAGTAGAAACCCTCCTCATCACTCTATTCAATACATTAATCACTGGAATAGATAATATCCGGCAAGGATTCATCCTTATATTCATGGACATCTCGGCTGCGTTCGACTCAGTAAGTCATCAAATACTTATCGATCGCCTTAAGGAAAAAGGAATACATGGCTCCGCACTGAACTGGTGTAAATCCTACCTATCTAACCGTTGGCAACAGGTAAGGATTGACGAAAGAACATCAGACCCATTTCTGCAAGATCAAGGGGTACCGCAAGGCTCCTCTCTTTCAGCATTAATGTCTAACATTTACATGCAACCTATCTGTGACCTCATCTGTTCTTTTAACGTTACCTGTTTAGCCTATGCAGACGACATTCTCCTATACATGCCATTCTCCATCAACCATCCTGATTTTACACCACCGATAAAATGCTTCGAATCAGTAGAAGACTGGCTCCTCACACAGAACTTAAGAATCAACCACAGTAAGACCGATGTTATGTTTATCACGAAGAACCAAAACTTCACACCTCCTACTACATTAAAGATAAAGGACAAGGAATTGACAGTAAAACCTACTATACAATACCTAGGCATCACCCTTGACCAGCGTCTCAATATGAAAACTCACATAAAAAATATAACAAAACTAATATATCACAAGATACGCACACTACGCCACTTACGACCTCTACTGGAACCCACAGACTTCAGAACCATCTACCAAGCCTTGGTGATGCCACACCTCGATTTCGCAAATGCAATTCTATACGGTCTCCCTCAATCAACTTTAAATCCTCTCCAATTGGCGATGAATACCGCCGCCAGAGTACTTGAAGGAATATCAAAGACAGACCACATAACTCCAATCCTGAAAAGACTCCACTGGCTACCAACCAATGCAAGAATCCAACACAAGATCATAATCACCACTTTCAAAGCCTTAAACAATCAAGCACCCTCAACCGTCACCAACCTACTACACACCCAGACCCTCAACAGAGCCAGAAGATCAGCAGCAATAAATACCTTAATCGTCCTGAAACAAACAGTCAGATACACTAAGGAAACATCTAAAAGAGCCTTTAGCATTCATGCCCCAGTAGCATGTAATGCCCTCCCACCAGAATTGAGAGCCATAACCAGTCTAACACAATTCAGGAAAAGTCTCAAGCACTACCTATTCTTAAGTTATTTTCCAGTATAAACCTTCACAAGAGAAATAGTCACGCCATGTTCAGACCTAGAGAATTTCGACTGTGATTAATGTATATAGTTTATTGTATATGGTTTATACAGTTTACCTTGTTTCTTCCAAGTTCTCAAACCCCTGTTACTTGTAAAATGCACTACAGTTATCCTGTATGTATATGTTCTGTTCCATGTAAACCGCGCTGATGACAATAGTGCGGTATATAAGAAATGTTAAATAAATAAATAAAATAAATAAATAAATTTCTGAATGTTCTTTGCAAACATTGCGCTTGCAGGAGGTGCAAACTATGTTGCTTTTCTTGTCTTTTTCTCTGGAACATGTGATAAGGAAGCTTATCATAGCTCAGGTAGGAGCTATAGAAAAGATGATGTGACTCTGAACAAGCAACCTGTCAGTTCTGGTAGAAGTAAGAAAACAGAGTTTTCACATAAAAGACTACCAGTCCCAGAATGCACCAGGTTTCCAGCAGCCATGAGAGGGGCTGAAGTGAGAAAATGTGTGTGCAATCAAGAGAGCTATGAGGTAATCCCTAAGCACTCATCTCAAAGGGCAGGGCCTGATTCAACACAGCTGCGCTGTGTTAGGGAGGAGCACACATTAGGACAGAATAAGAATAGAGCTTATTCTACAGATAACGGCTACAGAAAGAGCTTCAGGAAGGGAGACAGCTACAGCAACGGCTACAAGCACCAGCATCACCTGGAGAAGCAGAAGCCAAGCCAAGCGGATAGAGAGAGAAGGAAACTCTCTGGAAGGAAGAGAAGAAAGGCCATTGGCAGGTTTGGGAGAGTCCAAGGCAGTACCCATACTGGGAGGTATTCCAAGTGCCAGCAGAGTCCATTGGACTGGAGTCAGCCAGAGGAATGGAATGGCAGAGATAGGAATCACCAGTGGCTACCTAGGAGAGAGAAGACTGCACGTGGAAGGGACTTTCAGACCTATGTCAGAAAGTATGTGAGGAAAGATCCAGTGTCCAGGGATCAAGATTGGAAGGCTGGACATCAGAATTGGATTACATACTGGCCAGGCTATACAGAGAGGAATTATGATAGCAGGAGAGGCTCAGGTATGAACACTGATCCAGACCCTATCCATAATAGTGAATGGCAGCAAGGGAATAAGCATTCTCATGATAGTGCCTTAATGAAAGACTCGTCTGTGCCAATGTATGATAGTGACCCTATGCTGATTGATGAAGGGGGAGATACAGCAGATGAAACTATTCATTACATGGACTGTTCTTTATCCAAGTGCTATTGCTAGCTTTCTGTGAGCAAACACATCAGCCATCACAAAGAAACCTAACTTTGTTCTTTATTTCCACTGCAAACAGCTCCTAAAGCAGGATTTTGGGTTCACACAGTAGCAGCCAGCCAGCTAAAGGGTTTCAGCTAGTCAATTGATAGTAATTAAAGCTGCACCTGATTGTGTGTGTGAGCAAGAGAGAATCACTGCAGGATCTGCGTGGAAAATAAGCAGAAGTTAACCTAACAAGCAAAGTTTATTCATTTCTTTGTGCCTTTTTATTTGGTAATTATTTGCTAAGAAAACATTAGCTAATTGCCTGACAAGCTGAAGGTTGTTTTCTGATTTGCTTTGTGACTTTATGTTATCCATTTAAACACTACAAGCAAGTAACCTCATTTATATTGCTTCCAAGCATACTTGTGCTGGGTGAATTAAACCCCATCAATAAAAGAAGTATTTTATTGGCTTTAACCACTGGTTTCACAACTCAATTATTGTCTTCAGCTGTGTTTGGAGTGAAAGAACTACATTACCCACAATACCTTGCAAGAATCATATGAATATATGCATCGTCAAGATTGTGTAAGTTCTCACCCTAGGCAGCCGTCAGACAAATGGCGTAGTTTTTCGGATTGCTTTTGCACCAAGAGGATTTATTTGCTGTGGATTACAAATAAAATTCAAGTTTGAAGCTGAAAGAAGATTTTTTTTCCCTCATCTGCACTTTGGAGGAGAAGTGGTTGTTCCAGGAAGCTGTCCCAGATGAAAAGACCCTGTGCAAAGCTGGATTCATCACAGAGACAAGGTAATATGTACCTGGGCATGTTTAGTGGTGGATGTGTGTAAGCACAGGGGGTAATTGAAAAAAAAAAAAAGTTGAAAAAACACACCTGGTTGGAAGGTGCTGCACTTTGGGGGTTTTTTTTCTTTATTTCTTGCAGGGGTCAAGATGGATCCGAGGGAGATGGCTCAGTGGATGGCAGCCCAATTTAGCAAGCAGCAGGAGCTATCACAGCAGGCCCAGGACACTGCTATGAAGGCCTTAATGGAACAGCAGAAACCAGTGCTTGATCTGGTGCAAGCTCTAGTTCAGCTGCAGAGCCAAAGTGGAACAGATGCAAGACCAGCAGTTAGTACTGGTACACCACATGTGGACAGTGTAGGACTCAATCAAGGGATTGGGGCATTTAATTTTGGGAAATTAACTCCAGAAGATAATGTTGATGATTTTCTAGAGTCTTTTGAAAGAGTGGCACAGGCTTTAGCATGGCCAGAGACCCAGTGGGCAGTAAGGCTGGCAGCCTCATTAACTGGAGAGGCACTTGCAGCTTACAGAGCAATGCCAGCAGCCCAGGCTTTGATTTATAAGGATGTAAAGGCAGCTATTAGAGATCGCCTAGGGTTGTCTATTTCAGAGTATAGGCGAATGTTTAGAGCTGTTACATTGAAAGTGGGTGAGACACCCAGGGCTCTGAGTCAGAGAATCAGAAGTTTAGCTGTAAAATGGTTGGAGCCTGAGCAAAAGACAGTAGAAATGTTATTAGATATTATAATGCTGGAACAATTTATGCTTGGGGTACCTAAAGATTTGAATGTTTTTCTTATACAGCAAAATTGCCAAAATCTTGGAGAGGCAACCATGCTAGCCGAGAGATTCTTGGAAGCCACGCAGGCTTGCCATAGAATGGGTGGCCCTCTAAAGATGGATGCTGAGGCTAGATGTGCTGTATCAGAAAAGGGAATAATTAAGAATGTTTCTGAAAATGAATGTACTGTATCAAACCAGATGACACAGTGGAATAGAAAGAAATGTTTCAAGTGTGGAAAAGTGGGACACTTAGAGAAGAGATGCCAGACACACACTAGTTTAATGGGTCTGGATTTAAAACAGCCCAAGGAAGGATTTCTTTTGATGGTTGATGTGCAGGGAATTACCACAAATGCTTTATTAGACTCTGGAGCAGACCAGAGTATGATGTCAAAAAGGCTTTGGAAGAGGATAGAGGCCCAAGAAAGATTTGTGCCTAGAACCCCTGAAAGCCAAGTTCACATCAGATGCATTCATGGTGCTGCATCATCATATCCCACCTATAGGCTAAAGGTTAAGTGCCTAGGGAAACAAGAGGAAGTCCTGTTAGCAGTGGTGCCTAGGCTACCCTTTGATTTGGTTCTAGGAAGAGACTGGCCAAGATTTAAGCAGGGTCTAGTGGAAGGACTAGGAAAGAAGGAGGGAGAAGGTTTAATGGTAGTAGCTCCCGGGCCTTTATTTGGAAGTCCTCAGACCCCAGCTAAAAAGATGGTTAAGCGTCCAGAAGACCAAGCTACCCCAAAGCAGATATTCGTCCTAAAGTACCACAAGGTCTCAGAGAAGGCCCAAGCTCCTAAGCGGGCAACCCCTCAATCTGCTGGGTTTGACCTGTTCAGCATAGAAAATGTGACTGTACCTAGCCAAGGGAGAGCCCTGGTTGACACCGGTCTCCAAGTGGAAATACCAATTGGATGTTATGGGAGAATAGCCCCAAGGTCTGGATTAGCCCTTAAATATTTCATCAATGTGGGTGCGGGAGTAATTGATCCCGATTACAGGGGCAATATTAAAGTTCTGTTATTTAACTTTGGACAGAATGAATATCACGTGAAGACCGGAGACAAAATTGCCCAATTGATCTGTGAGAGGTTGGGTTTTCCACCTGTGGAGGAGGTCACATCCCTAGAGAATTCTGAACGTGGAGCCAAAGGCTTTGGTTCTACTGATGTCAAAAGGGGTTAAAAGCTTAGCTGCCACCTGTGCCCGAGAGAGGGAGGTGAGTGAAGAGGATGATTTGGGACCCCAGGTATCTGATTGTAAAGAAAAATCAGAGCCCCAAATAGGTGAGGACCTGACAATGGTACAACAGGAAGAAATTAGGAAGTTGCTTAAGGAATTCCCAGATGTGTTGACACCCATACCTGGGGAGACCCATTTGGTGGCCCATGAAATAATAACTCCACCTGGGAAATTGGTTCGTCAAAGGCCATACCGCTTGCCCGAAGCCAAAAGACAGGAAGTAGTGGCACAAGTCCAGGAGATGTTGGACATGGGGGTAATAGAGGAGTCAAAGAGTCCTTGGAATAGCCCCATAGTCCTGGTGCCGAAGCCTGATGGATCCTTAAGATTTTGTATTGACTTCCGGCAGGTAAACGCCATATCAGTTTTTGATGCATATCCAATGCCAAGAATTGAGGAGCTGTTAGACCAGCTGGGACAGGCTCAATACTTAACCACCCTTGATATGACAAAAGGATATTGGCAAATCCCTCTCACCAGGGAGTCGAAGCCGAAGACTGCGTTCAGCACCCCCGTTGGCCTTTTCCAGTTCAAGAGGATGCCTTTCGGACTGCATGGAGCAGCGGCTACCTGCCAAAGGTTAGTGGATCAGGTACTTCGACCCCACCAAAGTTATGCTTTTGCATACATGGATGATGTCATAATCCATAGTAACACCTGGGCGGAGCATTTGAAGAGGATCAGGGCAGTCTTGTGCTCTATGAAGCAAGCGGGAATCACTTTAAACCCGAAGAAGTGTGCCTTTGCAAATAGGGAGGTAAAATACCTAGGCCACCTAGTGGGAAGAGGAAAAATTAAACCTCTATTAAGCAAAATAGATAGCATCAGGAATTTTCCTCCTCCAACAACAAAGAAACAACTAAGAAGTTTCTTAGGACTTATTGGATACTACCGCCGGTTTATACCGCAATTCGCAGAGAAAAGTGCCATTTTCACAGATATGCTGCGAAAGAATTGTCCAAACCAGATAAAGTGGACACCAGAAGCTGAAAAAGCGTTTTCAGTCTTAAAAGAAAAATTGTGTACAGGCCCGGTACTGAAAGGAGTAGACTTCAAGAAACCCTTTCTGGTTCAAACCGATGCATCGGATGTAGGGCTAGGAGCGGTCCTATCCCAGTGCCATGATGGGGAGGAGCATCCTGTGATGTACCTAAGCAGGAAGTTGTCACCGGCTGAACAAAAGTATTCCACAATAGAAAAAGAGTGTTTGGCTATCAAGTGGTCAGTGGAGGCGCTAAGGTTTTACCTTACAGGGAGAAAGTTCCAGTTGGTCACGGACCATGCCCCACTTAAGTGGTTGCAGAAAATGAAGAACCACAATGCCAGGTTGACACGCTGGTACATGGCCTTACAGGCGTTTGATTTCCAAGTTGAACATCGTGCCGGGAAGTTACACAAGAATGCGGATGCACTTTCCCATATTACGGACTGTAGAGAAGAAGTTTCACCAGTAAAACCAGTCCGTAATAACTTAAGCAGGGGGGTATGTGATAAGGAAGCTTATCATAGCTCAGGTAGGAGCTATAGAAAAGATGATGTGACTCTGAACAAGCAACCTGTCAGTTCTGGTAGAAGTAAGAAAACAGAGTTTTCACATAAAAGACTACCAGTCCCAGAATGCACCAGGTTTCCAGCAGCCATGAGAGGGGCTGAAGTGAGAAAATGTGTGTGCAATCAAGAGAGCTATGAGGTAATCCCTAAGCACTCATCTCAAAGGGCAGGGCCTGATTCAACACAGCTGCGCTGTGTTAGGGAGGAGCACACATTAGGACAGAATAAGAATAGAGCTTATTCTACAGATAACGGCTACAGAAAGAGCTTCAGGAAGGGAGACAGCTACAGCAACGGCTACAAGCACCAGCATCACCTGGAGAAGCAGAAGCCAAGCCAAGCAGATAGAGAGAGAAGGAAACTCTCTGGAAGGAAGAGAAGAAAGGCCATTGGCAGGTTTGGGAGAGTCCAAGGCAGTACCCATACTGGGAGGTATTCCAAGTGCCAGCAGAGTCCATTGGACTGGAGTCAGCCAGAGGAATGGAATGGCAGAGATAGGAATCACCAGTGGCTACCTAGGAGAGAGAAGACTGCACGTGGAAGGGACTTTCAGACCTATGTCAGAAAGTATGTGAGGAAAGATCCAGTGTCCAGGGATCAAGATTGGAAGGCTGGACATCAGAATTGGATTACATACTGGCCAGGCTATACAGAGAGGAATTATGATAGCAGGAGAGGCTCAGGTATGAACACTGATCCAGACCCTATCCATAATAGTGAATGGCAGCAAGGGAATAAGCATTCTCATGATAGTGCCTTAATGAAAGACTCGTCTGTGCCAATGTATGATAGTGACCCTATGCTGATTGATGAAGGGGGAGATACAGCAGATGAAACTATTCATTACATGGACTGTTCTTTATCCAAGTGCTATTGCTAGCTTTCTGTGAGCAAACACATCAGCCATCACAAAGAAACCTAACTTTGTTCTTTATTTCCACTGCAAACAGCTCCTAAAGCAGGATTTTGGGTTCACACAGTAGCAGCCAGCCAGCTAAAGGGTTTTCAGCTAGTCAATTGATAGTAATTAAAGCTGCACCTGATTGTGTGTGTGAGCAAGAGAGAATCACTGCAGGATCTGCGTGGAAAATAAGCAGAAGTTAACCTAACAAGCAAAGTTTATTCATTTCTTTGTGCCTTTTTATTTGGTAATTATTTGCTAAGAAAACATTAGCTAATTGCCTGACAAGCTGAAGGTTGTTTTCTGATTTGCTTTGTGACTTTATGTTATCCATTTAAACACTACAAGCAAGTAACCTCATTTATATTGCTTCCAAGCATACTTGTGCTGGGTGAATTAAACCCCATCAATAAAAGAAGTATTTTATTGGCTTTAACCACTGGTTTCACAACTCAATTATTGTCTTCAGCTGTGTTTGGAGTGAAAGAACTACATTACCCACAATACCTTGCAAGAATCATATGAATATATGCATCGTCAAGATTGTGTAAGTTCTCACCCTAGGCAGCCGTCTGACAAACAGCAGTGACACCTTGCCCTTTTCTTTGGGATCTCGACATTGCAAACAGCATCAGTGGCTTCTTCAGTGCTGGAAAGTCTCGCTGCAATTACTCTGAAGCAGCTGCTTTCCTAATTCCAAGAGGAACAGACGACATCTGTGCTTTGAATTAGACTGCCATTCTGGATTTAGTGAAATCCAAACAATGAAGGCGTTCAAAGCACTGATGTCCAACATGTTGTAGAAGATTGTCACTGGCCAGTGTCTTGTCATTCATTTTGTGGTATACGTGCGCAACATTTGATCTGCCATATCTACTCCACCTTTACTAGAATTATAGTCCAAAATCATGCATGTTTTTTTGTCTGGACGTGTGTTATCTACTTCTTCTTGATCATGCAAATTGCTCAGAAGAACAACCACGTTTCCTTTTTTCGGGCAATGGGAAACCAGAGTGGCGTCATCACGAAAGGCTCGGTCCTTTGCTGTTACAAATTCTGGAGGTAATTCTTTTCTGTTCTTTCGAATTGTCCCCAAAAGTGTCATTTGTTTTTCTAGCAATTTCTGTGACAGGGATAAATTGCAGAAGATATTGTCAACAGTAACATTTCTGCCAGATCACGTCAATGCTTCAGTGAGTTGCAGCACAACACTTTCACCCTGATTCTGTTCCCTGTTTTGTCTGAGTTCCCTTCCTGTATATATTTGAAGATGCAGAGCATATGACTTTGCACTGTCACACAACATCCATAGCTTTATGCCATATTTCCCAGGTTTGCTGGGAATATATTGTCTGAACGGAGCACGGCCACGAAATGTAAGCAGTTGCTCATCCACGGTAACATTTTCACCAGGAACAAAGGCGTCACTTAGAGTTGCTTCCCAGGTATCAAAAACGTGTCTGATTGGAGCAAGCTTATCCATGCCTCATTGTTCACGTCTGTTGGTTGCATCATCAAATCTGAGAGCACAAGAAATTTGCTGAAAATGGTTACAGGCCATATTTTTGCCGAAAACAGAACGACCATCTTCAAGGTTCCACAACTGAAGTATGGATTCATTTTGTGACTTGTACATGCTTGAGAGGATCAGAAGTCCAAGAAAACATTGAAATTCTCCTTCTGTCAAATCTTTCCAGGTGTCGTCATAAATGTGTCTTCCTTGTTTGCTCGTCCACATCATGATTTCATTCAATAAGTTCTTCCTCATGAACAAGTGGAATGCTGCGAGAGGGCCATCAACATTTCGTTCATCATACCTTGTAGGACCTTGTTGTACGGGCATGACATTAGCTCTGGTGTATCTTCCAGCAACTTGCTTTATAGGTTTCCTGTTCCATAATGTGGCATCCTTAGATACATAGGCTTCAATGGCAACATTTGTGCTTATAGTTGATGACCTCTTAGCTCCTCTACGACCACAACTAAGATTCCTCACAGATGATACTGACACTGAGGACTCCTGCCTTCTTCCCCGTCCAGCACAGCCTCGACCTGTAACTTGACTCTTTACTGCAGGCAATGTTACCGGCTCAACATCAGTCTCACATTCACTTGGCGACCAACTGCTGTCGCCATCTGAATCATGACTGTCATCATCAGATTTATCGCCCGAACTTGGCTGATATGCTTGTTCGCTTGCTGAATATGCTGCAACATAAGACAACTCAGAGCCGTCACTGTCAGCATCTCGTTCCAATATTTCTCTTACTTGGGCATTTTGACATCATAAACAATAACCTAAAATAAATAAACAAAGATAAAGTTGAATAAAACGCAAAGCAGTTTTACTATAGGTGTACAATAATCATGATGAACGAGCTGAAAGCCTTTAGATTTCATTGGAAATAATGAGAGAATGTATGATATCAATTACAGAAAATGTGTAATTTTCATAAAATAAGAGTACAAAATTAATGATAAATACCTTTGTCAGATCAAAAAATTCACAAAACTGCACATTGTATCACGATCCAAACTGGAGTAAGCAACAGGGGTCAAAAATGACCCCACTGGTACTCTGTGCTGCAATTCATCACTAGCGTCACCTAGCGGATGAAAATTATTCCTCTCATGGCACAATATAAAGAAAGTATTGACATGTGAAAAGTCATAAAAATATTGCATTCTTGAACAACTAGTTTCCAAGATACGCATTGTGAAACTTGCAATGGGGTCACTTTTGACCCCATCGGTACTCACAGGGTTAATGTGTTATGTTATTTTAGTGTGTTAGTTTGATTTTTTTGGCACCTAATTTCCTGGAGTGTACTCAGTGTGCATATTACCATTAATAATAAAGGTACGAGGGGGAGGGGAGGGAAGGAGCGCCAGGTGGTACAGTTGCAGCCGAGTCATATAGTGGAAAGGTCCTTCTCTGCTGTGTTCTAAAGGGCCTGCACTGTTTCTTTATTGCTGACATAGGTGTTGTCCTCCAGCCCAAGGATTTCAACTCACCCTGCCATCTCCCATCCTACCCTGCCCCAGCCCCAGCCCAGCCCTGCTCTAGTCCATCCTCACTTTAGCCTCCCCAAACAGCTGAGTCACCAACCATCTATGGGAATGTCTTAGCCTTAGGGCTGGAATCACTCTGTCCTCTGAGTGCCTTGGTCTTCCCAATTGTTTTTTTCAGTTTTAGTAAGGATGGTCAGCCTGAAAACGCATCCAATGAATACCTTACCTAGTGAATTAAGAACTAGTAAATTCAGATAAAATGTAAACAACTAAACCAGTTAAGATCTCCTGAATGCACAATACATCAAACACCTACAAAATATTCCCCATAAATCAAAGTCTTCAAGGGGATTTCCTAATATTTGCAATCATAAGAAGAGATTTTTGGCACTATATAATGTATTTTAAATTTCTTCCAAAATTATTCACAATTACTCCCAATCACAGTCTACTCACATCCAGATGCAAAGTAGCTGATGCCTTTCTGTTATGCCTTCCAACTAGCCGGTACTCTCCACCCTTCTCACAGCACAGATATTCAAACAAAGGGCAGTTCTCCTTATATAGCAGGATGGAGGGCAAAGGTGGGAAAGGCTGATGAGGGTTAAATTACCATACCTCTCCTTCTGCCCTTGCACCAGTTTCTGGACTAACTTCGGATTGGGTCTGTCCAGTTGTCAAACAGTTGCCATTGCCTAAAGTGGTCCATGTCCCATCGTTGGTGGGGAGTGCTTCTAATCTTTCCTTGCCACCTCAGGATGTGACACTGAAAGATATTTGGGCGTAGTTACCCAAACTGAAGCTGTCTTAATAGGAACTTTGGGACAAATTGAAGAATTTACTTGAGACTCTGTTGCTAAATTTGTTGAATATGATGCCCAGTTTGTACTGCAGGGGGAACGTCTTAGTCAGGTCAAAGCTAAAATGGGTACTGTCCAGGCAGTATCTGTAGCTTCTGCAAAGGATAGTCTGTATTTCCATAGGCAATTTGAAATGTTTGAGAATCTTTCTTGTTCTAAGAATTTGAGATGTTTAAATTTTCCTGTTACACATTATTTTTCCCCTTTAATTTTATTTCATAAATATCTGAAAGAGGTTTTGATATTTGAGCAACCTGAGGATTTTAAGGCATAGGTGCCAGTTTGCCAATTTGTTTTATGTTCCTAGGTTTAAGAAAGTGGTTAGTGATGTGGAAGGGGGGGGGGGGGGCACCTGACCAGTTGATTTCCCTCAAAGTTTAGATATATCTGAATTTCTTGAGTCCTCTTTTGATAATATTTCAGCTCAAGCGACTTTGATTATTTCGTTTGTATATGAATTGGACAAGAATTCAGTTTTGAGGACATAGTTTCCTAAAAAAGATGTTCTTTTCTGTGGCCAGAAGGTTACTCTCTTCCCTGGGTGTCTCGTACAACCCAAATTCGCTGTAAGGGTTTTTTGGAGTTGAAAGTTTGCATCTTAGCTATAGGGGCTACTTTTTTTTTTAAGTTCCCATGCAAGTGTGTAGTAGACCATCTTGGGAAGCGTTATAGCTTTTTGGAACCTGATCAATTAGTGTTTTTTCTTAATAGTAATGAGTCTCAATCTGTAGTGATGGGTTAGTATTATAAGGGTTTGTTTTTTTCTTTTTTCTCATACTACCTGACCTTGTAAATGTTTCTTGTGAATTGTTTTCTTTAGTTGGTTTTCTACTCTGTCATAATGTGGACTTTTATGTATATTATGCGTATTTTCTAAGAATCCCATGAGTGGATGGTTTTCTTAGCATTATATATTTGCTTTGTAATCTTTTCATATTGCTTGATTTGCTTATTGCATGGAATAAGTTGAAATTCAATAAATAAATTTAAAAAAAATTACTATACACTAGCACAAGTATCTGGCTAACATACCATATGATAATTGTTAGAGTGTGTCAAGTGGCTGCTACCATGCTCTTATCTCCTTGATGTGGATACAACCCCATTTCAGGCACAAACTGTATTGTGGCCAATTCCCTGCTAATGTGGTAAGTTTTGACATTAATGTGTGTTAAGGCAAAAATGTACCGCTCTTTAGTAAACAGGCTCCTTCATTTTTCTACTATGGCCTTGTGGGTTCTTTTACAGCAACTGGTAACAGAACCCACATGTGAAGGGGTCATACTGGACTTGGTGCTTATCAATGGGGAAAGTGTTTCTGATGTTATAGTGGGAGATCATCTCACAGCTAGTGATCACCAGATAGTGTGGTTCAGTATTAGGACTAGGAAAGATAAAATCCATTCAAAAGCAAAGGTCTTAGATTTTTGGAGAACTAATTTTGCAAGATATGACAATACCTCAAGGAGTTGCTAGCAGAATGGGAACAGCTGGGGGGTGTAGTAAAGCAATGGGCAAAACTGAAAGAGGATATTTTAAGGGCAACACAACCTTTTGTTAGACAGGTAAATAAATGTAAAAGGAAAAGGAGGCCACTATGGTTCTCAAAAGAAGTAGCTGAAAAGATGAAGAAAAAGATGGTAGCCTTCATAAAATACAAGAGATCACAGAGAGAAGAAGACCAGCATCAATGTTTGGAAAAATAGAGAAGTTAGGAAAGCAGTCAGGAAAGCAAAGATACAAAAAGAAAAAGAAACAGCCAATACAATAAAATGTGGGGATAAGACATTTTATATATTGGTGAGAGAAAGAAGTGCAAAAATGGTATTGTCAGATTCAAGGGTGAAGAGGAGGAATATGTAGAAGCTGATGCTTAAAACAATATTGTGGTTCTGTGTTCACAGATGAAGGGCTAGGAGCAGGACCTCAGAAAACATCCACAAATAGGAACAGATGTGACAGGGATCTTGAACGATTTTCAGGAGACTGTGTTCGTGAGGAACTAGATAAAGCAGTGGTTCTCAACCCAGTCCTCTGGGACCACCAGGCCAGTCTGGTTTTAAGGGTATCCACAATGAATATGCATGAGAGAGATATGCATACAATGGAAGCAGTGCATGCAGAGCTATCTTATGCATATTCATTGTGGATATCCTGAAAACCTGACTGGCCTGAGGGTTCCAGAGGACTGGGTTGAGAACCACTGAGCTAAATTAGACAGTGATGATATCAGATGGAACACATCTGAGAATAATGAAGGAACTTGGGGACATTCTAGTGGCTCCACTGACTGATCTTTTCAATGCTTCTTTAGCGTAGGGAGTGGTCCCAGAGGACTGGAGAAAGGCCCATGTGGTCCCTTTACACAAACATGGAAGTAAAGATGAGGTTGAGAACTACAGGCCAGTTAGTCACAACTCTGGAGTGAATAAATTATTGGAAACACTGCTAAAAGGGAGGATAGTGACGTTTCTGGAGTTTGATGGATTGCAGGATCCAAGGCAGCATGGGTTTACCAGAGGCAGGTCTTGCAGACAAATCTGATTGATTTCTTTGACTGGGTGACCAAGGAGTAAGAACAAGGGAGACCCTTGATGTGGTGTACTTAGATTTCAGTAGAACCTTTGACACCGTTCCACACAGGCGACTTATAAACAAGCTCAGCACCCTAGGGATGGACCCTAAAGTGACTGACTGGGTTAGAAATTGGTTGAGTGGGAGGCGACTAAGGGTACAGGTAAATGAAGCTCACTCTTAGGAGAAGGAGGTTATCAGTGGTGTGCTACAGCGATGTGTCCTTAATCTGATTATTTTTAACATCTTTGTTAGTGATATAGCGGAAGGGCTGTTGGGTAAGGTTTTCCTCTTTGCGGCTGATACCAAAATCTGCAAAAGAGTAGACACCCAGAAAGAAGTAGATAACATAAGGAGGGATCTAGCTAAGCTTGAAGAATGGTCAAGAATATGGCAGCTGAGATTTACTGCTAAAAAATGCAGGGTCATGCATTTGGGCTGCAAAAATCCAAAGGAGCGGTAAAGTGTAGGGGCGAAGTACTTCTGTCCACAAAAGAAGTGCGGGACCTGGGCGTGATTGTTTCTGATTATCTTAAGGTGGATAAAGAGGCAGAAAAGGTGACAGCAAAAGCCAGAAGGATGCTTGGGTGTATAGGGAGAGGAATGGCCAGCAGAAAAAAGGAGATGATAATGCCTCTGTATAAGTATCTGGTGCAACTTCATTTGGATTATTGTGTGGAATTCTGGAGACCACATCTTCAAAAGGACATAAACAGGATGGAGTTGGTGCAGAGGGTGGTTACTAAAATGGTTAGTGGTCTTCATTATAAAGTATAAAAAGACAGACTTAACACTAGAAGCCCCAAAAGGAATTTTACCTAGAAACCCCAAAGTGCAACAATTGTCACTTTATCACAACAACCGCGTTTAGCATGAAATGCAGATGCGAATTAATGTGAAGTTACTTATTTGTTAAATACATGCAGTATGTGATGTCATGTAATGACGTCATCATGTGTTTATTGTTTGTAATGTCGGAGTAATCAGCAAATAGACTGGCATACGTTACTATAGCATTTTTCTGTAACATCTAGCCATCTGGCTAGGGGGCATCTGGCTAGGGGGCTAGTGGCTCCTCCACTGATAGTTTGGATTGGATTTTCTGTTTACCAATTGCCTTAGAAGGCGTGTTGAACAACAGCTGTGGCTGATGATGGCTGTGCTTGGGTATAAAAACCGTTCTTTGTTGAGTTTTCAAAATGCCATTACATCGCTCAACATTTTAGAAGCAAGTTTAAAGGTTTATGGTTTGTCGTACAGTGGATTGACCTGATGCAGGGGGATTACGGAATAAACCCCGAAACGTGACACGTCGTTGGATTCTCGTCGTTGGTTAGGTTGATGCAGCCTATATAACAATCATCATACAGCTAAGTGAATGCTGCTGTTTTTAAGTGTATTTGTTTAAGTAAAATGGAAGGGCCACAGTTTATTGTTAGAACCTAAACTTAGAAGGGCCACAGTGGTGAGGGGGAGGTTCCCCCTTCACTGGGATGGCTGTTCCGACAAAAAATTGAGGACGTTTAAACTTTGGTTTTCTCTTGTCTTCTTTGATTGTTACATTTCTGGACTGGGTTTCATTTTTTTGGTGGGTGATTTTTTGACCTGGTGTTAGGTATTGGGCGTTTTTTGTGGAGTAAAACTGTAAACAGTGATTGAGATGTGCCACCTAGTGGGAACATGAATTTATACCTAGAAGCCCCAAATTACATCAGTTGACGCATCCAATTGGGGCTTCTAGGTATAAATTCATTTTACCGCTAGGTGGTGCATCTGTCATTAATTTTCGATGCATATATTTGAACATCTTGACCTTGCTAACAAAGTCATGGAACATGACTGACATGGTTCTAGCAGTGGCACTGGTATACAACTTTGAAGATGCATTTGCATCAATTGACGCACTTTGGGGCTTCTAGTGTTAAAGATCTCAATATGTATATGTTAGAGGAAAGGCGGGTTAGAGGAGATATGATAGAGAAGTTTAAATACCTCCATGGCATAAATATACAGGAGACGAGCCTCTTTCGATTGAAAGCAAGCTCTGCTGCAAGGGACATAACATGAGGGTGAAAGGGGATAGACTCAGGAGTAATGGGCAGAAATATTTCTTTATGGAAAGAGTGGTAGATGTATTGAAAAGTCTCCCAGTGGAGGAAGTAGAGACGAAAACAGTATCTGAATTCAAAAAAGCATGGGATAAACACAGAGGATCTCTAAAGGTGACTATGGAAGGGCAGACTAGATGGGTCATGTGGTCTTTTTCTGTCATCATGTTTCTATGTCTTCCCTTAGTCCCCTTTTACCCCTTGATGATATAGAGGTTCAACAGATTCCTCCATAGAAAACACTTGAAAGTGTTTTAGAGACTGATATTCAGAATGGCCAGTATTTAAATGACACAGAGGTTAGCCATAGCACTTAAATATTGGCAGGATATTCAGTGCCCCAAGCTGCCAGCAGAAGTCCTAGCTGAATAGTGGGATAAACGCAGGGCTGGTGCATGTATTGGAGGGACCTAAGGTAGGCCCTCCATCCTGCCCCCCCATGGGCCCCTACCCCCATTGCCGCTGCTGCCGCCGCTCTCCGTTGACGGCAGCAGCAGCAATAGGCCCCAAACCATGACACAGCGCATACAAACATCCTGGAGCTGCATCACAGTTTCCTCTAGTTCAGAATGTGTTGTTTCTACCCTCATCCAATACTGCTTTTGGTTTCGAAGGGGGGATGGAACCGGCACATTCTGAACCAGAGGAAACCGTGACGGTAGCATCAGAGTGTTAGCAAGTGCTGCATCACAGTTTGAGGGCTATTGCTGCTGCTGCCAGCCCCAGACAGACCTAGTTTGCCTTGTGGTAGTGCCAGCCCTGGGTAAATGGATAACCAAAGGGTAGCCTGTGGGGATATTCTGTGGCCTGATAGTGATGGCCGGCTAAATGCTTTGAATATCGACCCCCTTAATTTTGAGTTTTGCCTTTCTGGTAAGATCCTTTTCAAATTTTCTACCTTATTAATGCTTTACATGTGACTTGCCAATACTTACACTCTCGTATTTCCTTCATTTGGATCTACTTTCCCACTTTTGAAAGATGCCATTCTGGCTTTAATACTCTCTTTCATCTCACCATTTAACCATACTGGCGATTGTTTGGTCTTCTTTCTACCTTTTCCAGTACATGGAATAAATCTTCTCTGGGCTTCCAAGACAGTGTTTTTAAGTAGTATTCATGCAACATGCAAACCTTTTCAACCGCTCTTTTTAGTATTTTTCTAATTTCCTCATTTTATCATTTTCTTCCTTTTCAAAAATAAAAGGCACTGTGATAGTTTTCTTTAATGTCTTCCCTTCAGTGATTATGTTAAATTTGATTATATTATGATCACTATTGCCAGGTAGTGCAACTACTGTTACCTGTCTCATAAGATCTTGTATTGCAGCGAGGATTAGATATAAATTAGTTCCCCCTCTCATCAGTGCCAGAACCAGATGCTCCATGAAGCATTCCTTTACTTCATCTGGAAACTTTAGCTCCCTAACTTGTTCCATGTTTACTGTGTTGCCTAATTTGTTAGCTTTCCTACTTGCTGTTAGCATTTCACTGTCTCTTCATCCCATGCCAAACGTTTCCCCATCACACGTGGAATTTCTGTCCATTAGGAGTCTGCATTGCATTCTGTTTACTGCAGAACGTTTATCCTATTGGACTCTATGCCATCTTTAACATATAGTGCTGCTTCTCAAAACTATTTGGCCTGGCCTATAGCATAGTATTCCATTAAAATTCTATCCATAAAAAATCCACATTGCCTCTTCCATCTAGTGGTTCAGCCAGTCCTGCAACAAAGTTCCATTTCAAGCCATTTCTGGCTGTTTTTTAGGAGATCGTTTATTTATTTTATTTATTTAAAAGGATTTATATAGCGCTTTATCCTGAAATCAAAGTGGATTACACAGCAAACAAATCAAGTGGGAGGGTGTCTGGGCATGGGCATGCAGTGATAAATTGAGGCGTGTGCGTGTGAGTGGTGTGAAGCTGATTGCGTGGTGAGCTATATACAGTGCGAGCTGTGTACAGGAAATATTTACATTTTTACATTTGACTGCGTGGTGAGCTATATACAGAGCGAGCTGTGTACAGGAGATATTTACATTTTTACATTTGAAAAATATCATCATATACAATGAACTTGATAAGATCAACAGTAACATTATAACTTAAAAAACTGGGTAGTCTCATAACATTATGTAAAACTATATAAATTTTAAAAGAGTAATAGGATGTTTATATGTTGTGGATGTCATGTCTTGTGTAACTCGTTTTGTGGGGTGGCTGACTGGTGGTCTTCATTGAATTGTTCAATGAATAGGGTGGTTTTAAGTAGCTTCCGGAATTCTTACTATACCACAAAACCTGTATCATAGGATGCTGGGCTTGATGGACATTCACTTTTATCCAGTACAGTACATCTTATTTTTTTACGGTCATATCCCAGCACATGTCTGTTGAAAAGTACTTTTGCTAGACATTGCATACTGTCAAATAACGTTTAAAGGTTACTCAATACACATCATAAATTCAGATACCATCCAACCGGATATCTTCTTTATAAACTTACTCTTATGGTCACACAAAATATTTCCAATAAATCTCAAAACAGTCGTTGTATATAGTGTATAACACGAGAAGGTCTCAGACTTAGTGGCACTGTTTATTAGACTCAAAATCACGTCCAACTCTTGTGCCTATTTGTATCAATGACCTTTTCTCTCGCAAAAAATATACGCTTTTGGAAAACCAATTGTAGATAACATACTACCAGAAGCACAGTAAGCGAAAAAACTTATCTTCAGTTCCCACTGCAACAATATGTCTGCTACGTGCTTAATTCGGCTTGGCTCCTGTTAGTGTAATAATGAATCCCCGTGAATCCCAACACCTTTCCTAGGCGCCACCATCGCGTTTCACTTGTCAAGTTTCCTCAGGGGATTACCCAGACTCAAAGTTCTACAAAATATACAAACAAGCATAAAAACAGCCATTAGTGATTTAAAACTCTTCACTTCCATATATCCTGTTGATAAATCATTCATTTTGTCAAACCAATTACCTACCCAAACAACAATAACTGCTGCATGCGTCTCCTACAAAACTCGGATCTTCTCAAACAACTCGATCCACAAAAACGCCACGCATGCGAGATGAAAGCAGTTACCCGTGATTTAAACCCCTTTTTTAAAAAAAAACGTCAATCTCTTAATAACGTCAATGCAACTTCACAACTACATGAATGAGGCAAGTCATGCTAAGCCAACACCATCTTGTTGTATCCATTCATTCTACAAAGCCATTATCAAGTATTTCCCAATACGCAGCACTAGGGATATCCACCCTCACCAGTACACTATATTGCCAAACGTCTCACAAAAGACTAACTCATCTAATTACATTTATATGCATGATGCCCAATCTATAGACACATTCAAACCGTCTGGCACCACTGATTTCAAAAGAAAGATCCACTTTTGTTTCCTTATGAGCAACAATTGCTCCTGCGACTTCCCGCCCTACCTGCCCTTATTTTATCTATACAAAAACACCTCAACTGTTCAAATGACTGGCCCATTATTAAGCAGTGCTGGGCTATTGGCGCCTCTATAACCTTACATCTAAGTCAACTTTTATGTTCCCCCATTCTTATCTTAACAGATCGAATTGCCTTCCCCACATAAATCAGGTCACAAGGACACTTAATAATATACACTACAAATGTAGAGTCGCAGGTTGTACTTTCTCTCAAAAGATATTTAACCCCATGTTGTTCAAAAGAATCCACTTCCATAGTGATATTACAAATCGTGCACAACCCACATTTTTATGTCCTCTTTCCAAACTCAGCAGGGTACCCAGTAATACAGGGGAACGTAATACCGCTGGACTTAATCGTTCTTTTAAATTACTATTACGTTGCCACACACATCGTATCCTCTTATTCTGAAGACCCGGGACCGCTTTTAGAACATTCCCATATTTTTTTAATATCCGCTGAATTCCTCCACTCAGTGGAGAAAACGTCATAATTAATTCACATTATCCACATCTTCACTTCCCAATCTAAGTTTAGATTCTAACAATAAACTGTGATTGTTATACAAAGCCCTTGAATAGGCTCGCTTAATGATTGATAAAGGATAACCTCTCTCTTTAAAATTACAGGCTAACTGCCTTGATACCATCTTAAACTCACGCTTACTGGAACAGTTCCGTCGATACCTCAGGAATTGAGAAAAAGGCAGACCTTCCTTCAATCTAGGGGGATGGGCACTTCCAAAATGTAAAAATGTATTACAATCAATAGATTTACGGAAAATAGATGTTACCCATTCCTTCTCTCCTTTAGTAACAGCTACATCTAAATATGTCATTGTATCTTTATGATAAACATAAGTGAACTGTATGTTGCTGTCACAATTAACCCACTGAAAGAAGGACCCCAAAAGTTCTTCAGGGCCTTCCCACAGCATAAATACATCGCCAATGTACCGACACCACATTCTGATATTCTGAGCATATGGGGACTGCCCCAGCCATTTTTCCTCAAATTTACTCATGTATAGGTTTGCTATTGAGGGGGCACAAGTGGCCCCCATCGCCACCCCAGAGATTTGGTGATAAAGTACCTCTTCAAACACGAAATAATTGTGAAAAATGGTCATATGTGCTAACCGTAATAAAAACCTTATTAATTGTTCAGATAAATCCCCCCGTTGATGTAAAAACCAATCTATCACTTCATACGCTGCCGACTGGGGGATACTTGTATAAAGGGATGTCACATCCAAGGTTACTAACCATATATCACTAGAACTAGCTCACTGTGAATGATTGCTCAAAATGTTAAGAAAATGTGTGGTGTCTTTTACATAAGACGGAATTTCCACTAGCAATGGACACAAATAAGAATCTACGAACGTTGAGAGGGGTTCTAACACAGTCCCCCTGGTGGAAACTATTGGTCTACCCAGAGGTCGATCCATATTCTTATGTATTTTGGGGACTGTGTAAAATTTAGCTACAGTGTGGGCCACTTTATTCAAATAAACCCATTCCTTTTGTGAAATCAATTTATCCCGCAACGCTGCCTGAGTAATTTCCCTAATCTCTATCTGAAGGGTTTTTGTGGGTCCTCTGCCAATACTGCATACTGACATTGCATACTGACAGGACTTGCATAAAGATAGGACATGCCCTAGGCAGGCCCTCCATCCTGCCACCCCCTGCAGCCCCCCTCCCCACTGCTGCCACTGCCGCCCTTTTCCAGGGTTACAGCGGCAGCAGAAGTGCCTCAAAATGTGATGCAGCGCTTACTAACACTCTAGCTCTGCGGCATGGTTTCCTGCAGTTCAGAATGTGCTGTTTCTGCTAGTGGCATCAGAGGGGACGGAAATGGCACATTCTGAACTGGAGTAAACCATGACGCAGCACTGGAGTGTTAATAAGCACTGCTTTGCAGTTTGAGGACCTATTGCTGCCACTGAAGCCTTGGAGAGGGGCAGCTGCGGTGGCAATGGGTGCCCTTGGAGGGGCCGGTGCCCTAGGCAACTGCCTAGTTTGCTTAGTGGTAGCACCGGCCCTAGATACTGACCGGTCATTTCAGCACAGTAACCAGACATTCACTCTCTTATTAGAGCTCTTTCTCACAACCAGTCCTTCAAGTCTGAATGAACTGAACCTATTCCATTCATGTGCACATGCGATCCTGCCCTCAGATGGATTACTGATGCACACACACACCAAGAGGAAGAGGGAAATATTATAGACAACACCTATATCAGCCTAATAATTGCATGTTTTACTCATACATTAAATCCCCTGTCTTACCATTACATATATTTTTGCTATTTACTCCCATTCTTTGGGTATTTATCTTCACGTTTTTTGCTGTGTTAACATGATGACCAGGTTACATCATTCAAGGCAAAAGGTAAAACATTGCAGAAATCATGAACATGGCGAAGAAGCATAAAAGTCATAACATATGCAATTTATTTGAAAATATATTTGCTAATGATTCTGAATCAAATATTCTCTTACTGAATTGTAAGTTTAAACATGCATCAGAATTTTTTTCGTTATGTACGCTGATCATTTAACCTAAGGTTGCATATGGCTAATTTCACGTTAGGCTTTTATAGCTTCACTGTACAAGCTACTGCTGTTATTGCCCTCTTGAGGGTCACATTAATTTCTGTAAAGTAAGACAGAAAAGGGACCCTAGAGACAGGAATTACTAGGTCTTCCTGAATAAACAATCAAAAAATGCATTTGAATTTTAAACAATGTTCAAACAACAGCATTTCCATTTGCATTTCTCTCTTTTTTTAAATTCTTTGTTCTTTATCACACATTCTGAGAAAATGTTTCTCTGTCATGCTATAATTAGAAATGAGTGAACCTTTAAAAAAAATGGCTTAAAGAAATGTAGCCCACTTCTGACTGCAAAGATGATGGTAGCCCTGGAGGGGGTATGTGAAAAATGATTTTGGTCAAAACACAAAGAAGTCAATTCTAGTACATGCATGTCTGTCCTGCGGGCATGTTCTAACCAAAAATGTGCCTGATGGAAACATGATCCTGCAGCCATGGGTCCAGAATCGGGCATAGAGATGTACTCCCCACAGCGTGAACTTCTCTGCACAGCCGCGGGAGTAAACAGACAGAAGAGCAGTTTCCTTGCTCCTGAAGCTGTGATAAGTCACAGGTACTGGCACCACTGTGTTCCTGGAGGTTAAACAGGGGCTCTTCCTGACTCTTGAGCAAGACAGGAAGTGGCTCTGTTTAACCTCCAGACACTCAGCGGCACCAGTGACTGCTACTTAGCACATCACTGCAGGGAGCAGGAGGCTCCTTCCACCCAGCTCCTCACCGCAAGGCCAATCAGACTGCACCAGGGATAATTTAAACAGGAGCGCCATCAGGCACGTGCAGAGCTTCAAACCCCGATCGACATCACTGCTGCAGGGAGCAGGAGGCTCCTTCCACCCAGCTCCTCACCGCGAGGCCAATCAGACTGCACCAGGGATAATTTAAACAGGAGCGCCATCAGGCGCATGTGGAGCTTCAAACCCAGATCGACATCACTGCAGGGAGCAGGAGGCTCCTTCCGCCCAGCTCCTCACCACAAGGCCAATCAGGCTGCACCAGGGATAATTTAAACAGAAGCGCCATCGGGCACGTGCAGAGCTTCAAACCCCGATCGACATCACTGCTGCAGGGAGCAGGAGGCTCCTTCCACCCAGCTCCTCACCGCGAGGCCAATCAGGCTGCACCAGGGATAATTTAAACAGGAGCACCATCGGGTGCGCCCGCACCTGAGGGCCTCACCAGAGGGCTCTTTGGCATGTCCCTTAGGCGTAGACCATTTGAGAACACCCAAAATGAAACAGCAACCCGTCTACAGCGCTGCACCACATTCTGGCACTCACCGGCACAAAAGGAGCAAGGAGCAGAGAACAGGGAAAACTGGGAACAGACAGAACGCTACAACGCAACAACAACAGAAGACAAAACAACACCCAGAAGCAGGTTCCCCACTGGCTTACTCCCCTACAGGGTAAGACTACGAATCACCAAAATGCATCCTCGTTGCTGTTACACCATAGCCTATATAATAATCATACTACTTCTAGCATGGCAAACCAGATGCATAGCCTCAGAGCAGCATACCTTACCCACTCCCATGCCCATACACCCAATACCACCAATCACCTCCATATTCTGCCAACGAAACACGCGCTCAGCAAAAAGAGCGTACAACTACAATCTAACTCGCCCACCACAAGCACAACTCAAACACTCTATGCACACAAACCATATCACTGAAGCTCCAATCAAGTGCAAACTACTCAACACAAGATCAGTCAAAAACAAACCAAATACCATCTTGGACTACATACAGGACAACAAGATAGATATCACTTGTATCACAGAAACATGGCTCATGGAGACAGATCAAGTCATCCTCAACCAAATAACACTTTCGGAGTATACAGCTTACAACTGCACAAGAACAAACAAAAGAGGTGGAGGTGTGCTTATCCTGGCTAAAAGCCACTACAAATTCAAGACTACAACATCTACTCACGCGATGGAGATGAACACAATCACCATCTCCAATAACTACCTCACCAAATACTAAGTCTGCCGACTTCTCAGCAATATTGGAGACCGCCTGCTCACACACTTATCAGCATAAACCACTCATTGCACTGGGAGACTACAACCCTAGTTCAGGACCCACCAAAGATACCAGAGCATTCCTCACAGCAATGCAATCTCTCCAGTTCACTCAGATTGTGAACGCTCCAACACATCAGCATGGAACCAGTCCAGACCTCATCTTCTTCTCAAAACAGATTATGGAAAACAACCAACCCACAGACTTGACAATCAATCCAGTCCCATGGTCAGACCACCACGCAATAACCTTCTCAATACTATTCAACAGCCCAGCCAGACGCAAGAAGGAGGAGCAATTCAAAAAGAGATTCAAGGTGTATCTTAGGGACCAATTGCTACAGGAAATAACCCCTAAACTACAACTATACCAAAACAACACAAATCTGGACTGCATAATTTAAAACTGGGACAAAGTACTCACAGCAGCATCCTCAACAACTTCAAAAACATACCCACAAACACACAAAAGGATCATTGTACCCTGGTATTCCAGCACTATAAGAGAAGCAAAGAGGGAATTGAGACAATTGGAAAGGAGGTGGAGAAGAAACAAAACACAGCAGACCCAGCAGCAATACAAAAATAAGCAGATGGAATACAATGACCTAATCTCCAACTGCAAACAACAATACCACACCAATACCATCATGAAGGCAGTGAATAAACCCAGAGAGCTCTTCAACATCATGCAGAGACTCTTCAAGGACAACACACAGCATGACCACAAAAGCATAGACCCACAGTTATTCGTGAACTCCATAGTCAGCAAGCTCAGGACTCTAGACACAACTCCCCTCCCCCCCCCATCAGGAACAACAAACCAACCCCAGAAACCCAAAGAACCTGAGAAGAATTCACCACCCCCTCAGTACTACAGATCAAACAAATAATCGATTCTCTGAACACAACAACGTCAGCCACAGACCCATGCCAAGTGGCGTGGAACAAAGACACCAAGGACCAGATAAGTCAGCACATCCAAAAAATAGTGGAAATCTCCCTCCAACAAGGATATATGCCAACACACCTCAAACAGTCCATCATTCGCCCGGTCCTGAAGAATACAGCCTTAAACCACCTGGATCCCAGTGCCTACCTCCCAATCTCCAGTCTCCCTATACTGGCAAAGAATCAAAAAATCAGTACAAAAACAGCTACAAGAACACATTGACCTGAACGCTCCTATGGACATACACCAACATGGGTTCAAACCTCACCACAATGTGGAAACACTGCTAACTTCCTTAATGGACAACCTCATAAGGGGGGTAGACAACATAAAAAAAGGATTCATCCTAGTCTTTATGAACCTGTCTGCTGCCTTCGACTCAGTCTCCCACAACATAATGATACAACGGCTGTATGAAATTGGACTACACAACACCACAATAAAATGGTTCAAATCCTACCTCAGTAACCAAACACTACAGGTGAAATGTGTTGAAAAAATATCAGCACGCTTTGACATGATACAGGGCGTACCGCAAGAACCCGCACTATCATCCATCCTCTTCAACCTGTACATTCAACCCATCTGCAACATTCTCAAAAAACACAGGATGCTCTACCACATTTATGCAGATGACATCATGATATACACACCAATTAACTTACAGACACCAGACCTCACCTCCATAGCCAAATGCCTAGACAAAATAATCATGTGGTTCACTAACAACAACTTGTCGGTAAACTATAGCAAAACGGAAGCCATGTTCATAACAAGAGGATCCAACTTCAACCCACCTCCTACAATCAGCATCCGGAACAAATCCATCAATGTGAAGGATGAGGTAAAATACCTCGGAATCACCCTAGACAGCAAACTAAACCTCCACTCGCACATCAAAAAAAACACGGCAAAGGCATACTACAAATTGAAGACCCTTCAACTGGTGCAGAATACAGAAGCCAGAATAATCATGAACACACTAAGAAATGAACACATCATGCCAGTACTCCAGAACCTCCACTGTCTGCCCATGAAGAAAACCCCGTGATCTAAAGGGCTATAACAGCCCATACAAGCTCGTGCAAGATTCAAGGCGACGTTAATCATTTTCAAAATCATCAACAACATATCAGCAAATGTTCTCCAGAACCTAATATCCAAGTGGATCAGCGCAAGAGCACTGAGAAACAGCATGGACAATAAGATAGCCACCCCACCTGAATACCAAAGAACTACACAGACAACATCCAGAAGGGCACCATCGCTCTATGCACCTGAATTATGGAACACCCTGCCTGACAGCATGAGATCCATGAGTGACATAAAGGACTTCAAAAGTATGCTCAAAACCATACCATTCATACAATACTATGGACCCTCCCAGAACTCACAAACCATTGGATGAACATAACTGCAACCAAGCAAGTCGCATACTGCCTCCCCCCCAAATACCCGTCCACTTTTACCTTTTCCCTATCCCCTCCTAACCCAAATGTACACACTTAGCAACATGTAAACCACTTTGATTGAAGGAAAAGGTGATATATAAAACTGGTTAAATAAATAAATAAATGAATTAATTAATTAATTAATTAAAGAAAAACACTCCTCCCACTGCTGTGCAGAGGTGTGCCAGGCTTCGGGCCTCACTGGCTCCCTCTGAAGCTGGTCAGGCATGCATGGGGCCTCTCCTGGCATGGAGACATGTTTGTGTGTTTGGGGGGGGGGGGGTGAGTCACTAGCACTGTAAGAGGACTGTGAGCTAGAATGAGAAATGGGCTAATGTTGGGGGTTGGGGAGACTGCTATTGAATGAAAGATAATGTTGGGAGGGGCTGGGACTGGAGAGGGCTGGTTCTGGGGCACCAGGACTGGAAAAAGACTGATGCTGGGAGATGGAGGGACTGGAAGAGAGCTGATGTTGAGAGGGACTAGAACTAGAGGAAGACTGATATCGTGGAACTAGTACTGGAAATGGGATGATGCTGGGGGATGAGGAGCCTGAGATTGGAAGGGAGATGATGCTGGAGGAAATGGGAGTGGAGGAGGACTGATACTGAGTGGGAAGGCTAGGACAGGAATGGGCTGATGCTGGGGATAGATATTTTGTGTGGGAGAGAAGAAAAAAGGTCATACAGCGATAACTGTTGAGAGGGAGGAGCATAAGAATGAATGCTGGGGTAAGAAGGAGGAACGGCAGGATTAATGAATATCGCAGAAGAAAGTAGCTGGGTGGGCTGCAGAAGGGATGTAGGAGGCATTACTGGGTAAAGGGAGATGGGGAACAGCAGGAACTGGGAGGTAGGTGTAGATTTTAAAATTGGGTGAGAGAAAAAAAAAAGATAGAATCTAAGATTGGCTGGGTACTGGGAGAGCAAGTGGGGACTCAGATGGTGGACCCAGGAGCTGGCACAACTCATTGTGCATGCAGCTCCAGCATCATGCAGCACCATCCCCAGATTCATCTTTCTTTCTCTGAGTCAGCAACAGCAGCCAATGCTGCCCATAGTATTCACTTCCGGTGCACGGGGCAATTCACCAGAAGTGAATGCTACAGGCAGCACTGGCTGCTACGTGCTGATTCGGAGAAATAAAGATAAAGCTGGGGATGGTGCCCTTTCTTTCTCCTGCTGACTTGGAAAAAGAAAGAAGACACCAGGGGTGGTGTTGCATGATATTTTTTCTCAGAGGGGAGGACAGAGACAGGGAGAAGGAGAGATGGGATATGCAGGTTCAATATTTCAAATAGGTATTTGGATGTTCCAGGGTCCGCTGCAGTATTTACAGTGCTGCTTTTTTGTGTAGACTCCTTATGGAAGGGGATGGAATGTATCCAGCATTAATAATGAGGGAGGGGGCCGATCAATAGCTTGCATGGGGGCACCAGAAACCCTAGTACCGACCCTGTACTGACATTTCCTCGCTGAATCGAACACAGCTTAACAACTGTCTTGGCGACATTGCCCAATGGCTTAGGTCATAATGCTTGAAACATCGAAATATAGGGCCCAAATTTCAGTTGGGCAGTGACATGCACCATGTTGGTGCATAGCCCACCCACCTCCCGCCTAGCCTGGATTTTCCATGCCAGGGTCATATGCAGCCCCAGCATTGAAAACCCGGGTGTCACTACACAGCCAGGTAGCCGCAGGAGCTACCCAAGTAGCACTGATTTACAATGCTACACGGTTAGCTCCTGCTCCTTAAAAAGAGGCAAGGTTTTCCCATGCCTATCTTTAAGGCACAGAACGCTAACCACGTAGTATCAAAAATTTGTGGTAAACGGGTAGCGCCATGGCCTGCCTCTGCTCCACTCGGAATGCCCCCAACATGCCCCGATGCTATGCGAATAGCATCTGGACGCGTTAGGTGCATATACAGGATTTTTGAAGGGCACTTTTCTAACTGCTTAGCCACTTTAAGGTCATCAGAAACAGTCTTGCCCAGGTCCCATTTCTCTTTCATGGACAGAAGTACTTCACTCCCTATACTGTACTGCTCTCTTGGATTTTTGCAGCCTAAATGCATGACTGCATTTTTTAGCATTAAATCTCAGACACCAAATTCTACAACCATTCTTCAAGCTTAGCTAAATCCCCCCTCATGTTATCTACTCCATCCTGGGGTTCTACTCTTGCAGATTTTGGTATCAGCTGCAAAGAAGCAATATCACTACCAAAAATGTTAAAAGAATTGGACCATGGACAGATCCCTGAGGAACACCACTGGTAAATATCCTTCTCCTCAGAGTGAGCTCCATTTACCTGTACCCCTTGTTGCCTCCCACTCAACCAATTTATAACCTAGTCAGTCACTTTAGTGTCCATCTATAAAGTACTCAATTATTTATTTATAAGTTGCTGTGCAGAACGCTGTCAAAGACTACTGAAATCTAAATATACCACTTCTAGGGGTTTTCCACGTTTCAACTCCCTGGTCAACCTGTCAAAGAAATCAATCAGATTTGTCTGACAAGACCTTTCTCTAGTAAACCCATGCTACCTCGGATCCTACAATCCACTGGATTTCAGAAGCCTCACTATCCTCTGTTTTAGCAGTGTTTCCATTAATTTACTCACCACAGAGGTCAGACTAACCAGCCTGTAATTCTCAACCTCATCCTTATTTCTGCTTTCATGTAAAGGGACCACATGCACCTTTCTCCAGTCCTCTGGTACCACTCCCAATTCTAAAGAAGCATTGGAAATGTCAGACAGTGGAACTGCTAGAATTTCCCGAAGTTCCTTCAGTACTCTCGAATGTATCCCATCGCTTTGTTTACTTTTGCTTTAGCTAGTTCCTCACGAACAGAGTCTTCTGAAAATTGTTTAAGATCCCCTTCATTTCTGTTCCTCTTGGTGGGAGTTTTATGATGTCCTGCTCTGGACCCTTCATCTTTGAACACAGAACAAAAATATTTGTTAAGCATTTCTATCCTCATCAGCTTTTACATATTCTTCCCCTTCACCCTTGAGTATGACAATACCACTTTTCTACTTCCTCCTCTAGCTAACATATCTGAAAAATGTTTTGTTCCCCCATTTTATTGCATTGGCTTTTTCTTCTTCTTTTTGAATCTTTGCTTTCCTGACTACTTTCCTAGCTTCTCTAAGGTTTTCCAAATATTGATGCTTGTCTTACTCTCTCTCTCTCTCTCTCTCTCTGATCTCTTGTAATTTATGAAGGCCACACTCTTTTTGTTCACATTTTCAGCTACTTCTTTTGAGAATCATAGTGGCCTCCTTTTCTTTTTACATTTATTTAGCTTTTTAACAAAATGTATGTTGCCCTTAATATATCACCTTTCAGTTTTGCCCATTGATTTTCTATATCCCCCAGCTGTTCCCAACCCGCTAACACCTCCTTGAGGTATTGTTTCATCTTGGTAAATTGGTTTTCCTAATGTCTAAGACTCTCAGATTTGAATGGAATTTATCAGCCCTTGTCCTAGGACTGAACCACACCATATGGTGATCACTGGATGCGAGATGATCTCCCACTATAACATCAGAAACACTTTCCCTATTGGTAAGCATCTGGTCCAGTATTGCCCCTTCATGTGTGGGTTCTGTTATCAGTTGCCGGAATAGTTCTCCCTGTAGAGAATCCAGGATCTTCTTACTTCTAGATGACACAACAGTAGGGATGTGCAAATCAACATCCAGCATATTGAAATCACCTATCAGTAACACTTATTTCATGACAATACTGCATATGCTTTCTATTAAATCAGTGTCCACTTCATCTGTCTCTGAAGGATATCTGTATATCACACCAATGCACATGGATTTCCCATTCTCTCTTTCTTGTTTAGCCCACAGTGCCTCCTCGCTCCCTTGTAAGCCCTGTAATTCTGGAGCCAGGTATAATTATATCCCAATCACGGTTTTCCATCAACCATGTCTCCATAACTGCCTCTAAATCCAAATCAGCCCCCTCCATTAATGCCTCTATATTTGGGATCTTATTTCCCATACTATAAGCATTTATGCATACTGCTTTCCATATGTTTCCCCTTTTACTCATTTACGAACATAAGAAATACCATTCTGGGTCAGACCAATGTCAATCAAGCCAAGTATCCTGTTTCCAACAGTGGCCAGAGATATTTAATGTTTTACTTACCTGAGGGTTTTCCTCACCCATCCCCAATGAATCTAGTTTAAAGCCCTCTTCAGTAAGAACATAAGAACATAAGAACATAAGAAATGCCATACTGGGTCAGACCGAGGTCCATCAAGCCCAGTATCCTGTTTCCAACAGTGGCCAATCTAGGTCATACGTACCTAGCAGTTTCCCCAAAAGACACAGGTTCTGCAGTGCTTGTACTAGGCCAAGCATTGATATCCTGGGTCCCTTTTTAATAGTGGTTTATGGACCTTTCCTCCAGGAACTTGTCCAAACCTTTTTTAAACCCAGCTATACTAACAGCCCTTACTACATCCTCCGGTAACAGATTCCAGAGTTTGATTACACGTTGAGAGAAGAAATATTTTCTCCTATTTGTCTTAAATAGTTTACCCTGTAGCTTCATTACATGCCCCCTAGTCCTTCTATATTCTGATAGCGTAAACAATTTATCCACGTTTATCCGTTCCACTCCATTCATTAATTTATACACCTCTATCATATCTCCCCTCAGCCGCCTCTTTTCTAGGTTAAAGAGCCCTAACCTTTTTAGCCTCTCTTCATAGGAGTAGCCTTCCATCCCCTTCACCAATTTGGTGGCTCTTCTCTGTACTTTTTCTAATAACTCTATGTCCTTTTTAAGATACGGTGACCAGAATTGCACACAATATTCAAGGTGCGGTCGTACCATGGAGCGATACAGAGGCATTATAATATCCTTTGTTTTATTCTCCATCCCTTTCCTTAGGATACCTAGCATTCTATTTGCTTTCTTGGCCGCCGCTGCACACTGGGCGGAGGGTTTTAACATGTTATCCACGATGACTCCTAAATCTTTTTCCTGGGTGGTGGTTTCTAATGTGGAGCCTTGCATCTTGTAACTATAGTGTGGGTTGTTCTTTCCTAGGTGCATAACTTTGCACTTGTCCACATTAAATTTCATCTGCCATTTGGATGCCCAGTCTTCCAATTTATCCAGATCCTCCTGCAGTTTTCCACAATCCTCTTGGGTTTTAACAACTTTAAACAGTTTTGTGTCATCTGCAAATTTGATTACCTCACTAGTTATTCCCTTTTCCAGGTCATTTATGAATATGTCAAAAAGTAGCGGACCCAGTACAGATCCCTGGGGTACTCCACTATTCACCTTTTTCCATTGGGAATATTGGCCATTTAGCCCTACCCTCTGCTTTCTATCTTTTAACCAGTTCCCGATCCACAATAGTACACTGCCTCCTATCCCATGACTTTTTAGCTTCGCCAAAAGTCTCTGATGGGGGACCTTGTCAAAAGCTTTCTGAAAGTCCAGATACACTATATCAACCGACTCACCTTTGTCTACCTGTTTATGCACACCTTCAAAAAAACAGATCAGATTAGTAAGACAAGATCTGCCTTGTCTAAAGCCATGTTGGCTGTCTCCCATTAGGCCATGACTATCTACATGCTGTGTAATTTTGTTCTTTATGATGGCTTCTACCATTTTCCCTGGTACTGACGTCAGGCTCACCGGTCTGTAATTTCCCGGGTCACCCCTGGAACCCTTTTTAAAAATTGGTGTTACGTTGGCGACCCTCCAATCTTCAGGTATTACAGATGATTTTAATGAAAGTTCACAGATTACCAATAACAGGTCTGCAATCTCATATTTCAGTTCTTTCAACACTCTGGGATGTATACCATCCGGTCCAGGTGATTTGCTACTATTCAGTTTATCAAATAGTTGTAATATATCTTCCGGTGTGTAGCGATATTTCTCTCAATTCCTCTGCAGTATCACCTTTAAATACCACTTCAGTCTTGGGTAACACCCCTACATCTTCCTCAGTAAAGACCGAAGCAAAGAATTCATTCAGTCTCTCTGCTATAGCCTTGTCTCCTCTTACTGCCCCTTTTACCCCTCTATCATCTAATGGTCCAATTGACTCTCTCACAGGCCTTTTGCTACGAATGTACTTGAAAAAGTCTTTATTTCGTGTTTTTGCTTCCGTAGCAAGTTTCTTCTCAAATTCCCGCTTTGCCTGCCTTATCAATGCTTTGCATTTAACTTGCCAGTGCTTGTGCTGTTTCCAGTTTTCATCATTTGGCTCTTTTTTCCATTTTCTGAAGGTTGCTCTTTTGGCAGCAACAGCCTCTCTGACCTCACCTTTAAACCATGCTGGCAGTTTTTTGGACTTTCTTCCACTTTTCTTAATGCGTGGAATACAGCTGGTCTGGGCTTCGAGGATAGTATTTTTAAATAACACCCAAGCTTGCTGTAAGTCTTTAACCTTTGGAACCGCTCCTTTTAGTTTTTTCCGAACTATATTCCTCATTCTATCATAGTCACCCTTTTGAAAGTTAGCTAGTAATTTTAAAAGCCATAAACTCTTACCTTTGCTTGAAATGTATAGCCCCTGTTAGAATGTCTCAACAGTGCAGCGCTCTGAAGCCTTTTATGCAGGCCTCATCTGCTCTCAGTTCTTTCACAGGCTAATCAGGCCCTCTAACTCCTGATGAAGTATCAGTAACTTCAAAGAGCTGAGAAAGATACTAAAGTTCTGGCTCTTCCCTTTCCTGGGATGTTTTCATCTCCGCCACTTTCAAGGTTGCATACTGGTTTTTCAATTTGAGAGCTGGAGGAATGGGATTGTTGATTTTGCAGGTTCTGGTGACTGGTGTCCAACTTTCTGTCGGAGCGTTTGGATGCTTCAAGAAGCATCTCATCAGTGTACTTCTCACTGTCTTGGATGCTTCTCAGCCTCACCATCTCTTCTCTGAGCTCCTCCACTTGTTTCATGAGGGCTTCATCTTGCAGGCATCTTGCACATGGAACTGGTCCCTCGACTGGTATTGATCGGTCTGTCTGTCTGGACAGAGGCAGAAGCTCTAACGGGAGCAACAGCTTTGGCATTATGGTTTTTCACAGCCATCATTCAGTTGGTGGAGTTTTGGTACCTGTTGAATAAATAATATTGACCTACCAAAGTCCCTAACTTTTCCTCAGCTGTCCTTTACGAGAAAAAGCAGCTCTCTTTTATGTATATTCCAACAGTGCTGTTCTATGTCCCTGTGTGCAGCCCTGCTTGCTTGCTAAACAGATATTACTTTACACTAGTTAATTCTGATTTTATGTGTCGCAGGTTCATAGATTAATATGTTTCCTTTGTTAAATTATCTAATGAAAGCTCCCACATGAATATCAAATTGTTTACTTTTAGTAGATATTCAAATTTTGAACTATTTGCTTCCTAGATTTTCCCTACCAACGAATAAAAGTCTGTTGTCTAAGCAATAATTCTCACATGAGGAAGGTAGGAGCTGGGGTGGGAACAGGGGCGGCCCAAGGGGGGTGCGGGGCCATGTGTGGAGACTTGGTGCGGGGCCTCATTTGCATAAGTGGCCTTATTTGCATAAATATTTGCATAATGTTACCATACACTAACTTTTAGTAAACATGTCTCTTAATGAGTGTATGGATAAAGAAAGACTAAAAGATTTCTACATTACTATAATCCAGTGCCAACCGCCAGGCACATTAGGAACTACTACAAACGCTGCCCATTTAGAACCCATAGCAAACCCGCTGTATCCTGACAGCATTACCAGGACTCACAAAGCACCATACCCTACCTATTAAAAGGCAACACTGCAAATATTAAACCAATACATTTCAGAGAATACTGGGGAAAGAGAACAAGTGGCAATGTCAAATAGGAATTACATAAACAGAATACCTCAGCTCAGTTACACATGCAGAACATAGACCATCACCAAACAAGGAATCACAATTTAGAAAGAGGAAGGCAATAATTAAACTGGGAACCCCAAAAGCCAAACTTGGAATGTACAATAACACTGTAGAAATAAAACTATAAATTAATTTCCTCTTGTACCAAACAAAGCACAGACGTTAATGATGCACATTTCCCAGAGCTTTCATATTCCAGTTAATAAATTCAAAATAAAGAGATATTTTTCTACCTTTTGTGCATTTTTTTTCAGTTGCAATTGGTCCAGCCACTTTCTTCTGGTTTCTTCATGTTTTCTGCTAACTCTCCATCATCTGCTGTCCATTTGTCCTTTCTTCTCTCTATTCTAGTTTTTTTTCCATTCTCTCTCTCTACATCTGCTTTAACATACTAATCTTTCTCCTTTTGCTCTTTCCTCATTCCTATTTCATCCTCACAAATTTTACCCCTCCATCCTCAATCCCCACTTACTCTCCCAATACCCGGCCAATTATAGATTTTTCATCCCTCCCACACAAAATATTTTTCCCCTCTCCATTTTACTCTCCCAGCCCCATCCCATTCTAATCCTCCCCCAACATCAGCTCCCTTCTAGTTCCAGTCTCACCCAGCATCCATTCCCTTCTAGTCCCTGCATCAGCCCATTTCCAGTCCTAGCCCCCATCAGCCCATTTCCAGTCCTAGCTCCCCCATCCATTTCCAGTCTGAGTCCCTTCATCAGCTCATTTCCAATCCTAGCCCCCCCATCAGCCCATTTCTAGTCATTTCCTAGCCCCATCATCAGCCCATGTCAAATCATAGCTCCCCTCCACTCAGCCCAATTCCAGTCCAAGCCCCCCCCCATGAGCCTACTTCCAGTTCTAGCCCCTCCATGAGTCCATTTCAATTCAAGCCCCCACCACAGCCCATTTCCAATCTTAGCTCCCCCCCCAACAGCCCATTTCCAGTCCTATCCTAGCTGCTCCATCAGCCCATTTTCAGTCCTAGCCCTTCCCTCACAGCCCATTTCCATTCCAAGCCCCCTCCCCATCAGCTATTTGCAGTTCAAGCCTCCCCTTCCGCTCAGCCCATTTCCAGTCCTAGCAACCCCCAACCCATTACCAGTCCTAGCCCCCCGTCAACCAACTTCCAGTCCTAACCCCCCATCACCCCATTTTCAGTTTAAGGCCCCCCCATAACCCATTACCAGTCCTATCCCCCCATCAGCCCACTTCCAGTCCTAACCCCATCAGCCCATTTCCAGTCAGCCCCCCATAGCCCATTGCCAGTCCTAAACCCCCATCAGCCCACAGCCCATTACCAGTCCTAACCACATCAGCCCACCTCAAGTCCTAACCCCTCCCCATCAGCCCATTTCCTGTCCTAGCCCCCCATAGCCCATTATCAGTCCTAACCCCCCCATAGCCCATTACCAGTCCTAAACCCCCATCATCCCATTTCCAGACAGCCCCCATCAGCCCACAGCCCATTGCCAGTCTTAACCCCCCCATAGCCAATTACCAGTCCTAACCCCCCCATCAGCCCACAGCCCATTACTAGCCTTAACCCCCCCATAGCCCATTATCAGTCCTAACCCCCCATCACCCCATTTCCAGACAGCCCCCATTAGCCCACAGCCCATTGCCAGTCTTAACCCCCCATAGACCATTACCAGTCCTAAACCCCCATCACCCCATTTCCAGACAGCCCCATCAGCCCACAGCCCATTGCCAGTCTTAACCCCCCCAAAGCCCATTACCAGTCCTAACCCCCCCCATCAGCCCACAGACCATTACCAGTATTAACCCCACACAATAGCCCATTACCAGTCCTAACTCCCCCCATCAGCCCACAGCCCATTGCCTGTCTTAACCCCCCCATAGCCCATTACGAGTCCTAACCCCCCCATCAGCCCACAGCCCATTACCAGTCTTAACCCCCCCCCCATCAGCCCACAACCCATTGACAGTCCTAACCCCCCCCCCCCCATCGGCTCATGGAAATTAAAATTTTTAAAAAAGCTGGCCGCTGCCGCTGCGGCAGCATGGAGTGTCCCGCGGGGCCCCCCTCTGCCCGGCTGAACTCTCCCGGCGCGGCTGAAGCCCTCTGCTCCGGCTTGCAGATACGCGAAGGGAGAGTGTCTCCCTCGCGTCTCTGTTAAGCCCGCAGGGGCTGATGGGAAGCAGGGGCTGATGGGAAATTTCCCATCTGCCCCTGCGGGCTTAACAGAGACGCGAGGGAGACACTCTCCCTTCGCGTATCTGCAAGCCGGAGCAGAGGGCTTCAGCCGTGCCGGGAGAGTTCAGCCGGGCAGAGGGGGCCCCGCGGGACACTCCATGCTGCTGCGGCGGCAGCGGACCATTTTTTTTTTTAATTTCATTTTTAAAAAAAGCAGAATGTTCTTTGCGCGGGGCCCCCTGAAACGCAGGGCCCTGTGCAAAAAACATTATTGCTCAATGGACGGGCCGGCCCTGGGTGGGAAGGGAGGAATCTAACACCTGAGGAAGTCAATGACTTCAAAGAGCTTGCTTATCTCTTTGAACATGAAGACTAGAGGAGAAGAAAAAGAACTCTAGCAGCAGAAAAAAAGCTTTGCCCAAGAATACAAAAAATTCCCTTTTTGCAATACAGCAGGAAATAATTAACTATTAAAAATGGAAAAAAAAGCCCACTTTAAGAGCTCTCAGGCAGAGAGTTTGTATTCAAGAGCCCCTTACTTGCTTGCAAGGTAGACCTTCTAGGAATGGCAGAACCTGCAAGACAATGTAGACCTTTATACAACATTCAGCTTCCTAGCTTTTAAGCAAGCTAATTAAGACCACTAACACCTGAGGAGGTCAGTGATTTCAAAGAGCTTGCCTACCTTCCTACCTCTTTGAACTTGAAGGCTACAGGAAAAGAAAAAGAACTCTAGCAGCAGAAAAAAAGCTTTGACCAAAAACACCAAAAATCCTCCATTTGAAACTGAATCCTACTAAATATACATTGATGTGGGTTACTGGTCACCCCATGGCTTGAGCTCCCTTTCCCATCTTAATGGGCTAGCAGATTCACCACTCTAATCCACTTCTTATTATGGGTTGCATTATCAATTTTGAACTTTCTTTTGAGGCACAAATTTCATAAGTGGTTAGGTTGTGCTTCTTTGTCCTCAGGAACATTAGGTCTCTGGCCAGCCTGGGCTCCTGAATGGAGCCACGGTGCCATGGCACCAGGGGCGGCCCAAGGGGGGTGCGGGGCCATGTGCAGAGACTCGATGCAGGGCCTCATTTGCATAAGGGGCCTCATTTGCATAAATATTTGCATAATGTTACCATACACTGGGAGGAGTGGCCTAGTGGTTGGGGCAAGGTACTACAGGCCGGAAGGTCGGTGGTTCAAATCCCACTAGAGGACAGCAACCTTGGGCCGGAAGGACTGGAGTTTCTAGTCCCGCAGGTGCTCCTTGTGGTCTTGGGCAAGCCACTTAACCCTCCATTGCCCATGTTCCCTGTAAGTATTAGTGTATGTGTCTCATATCCCCTCATGTTAAATGTATCCCCCAACCGCTTTGACCCGGTGAAAAGCAGGATATAAATGCAGCTAAATAAATAAATGCAGCTAAATAAATACACTAACTTTTAGCAAACATGCCTCTTAATGAGTGTATGGATAAAGAAAGACTAAAAGATTTCTACATTACTATAATCCAGTGCCAACCGTCAGGCACATTAGGAACTACTACAAACACTGCCCATTTAGAACCCATTCTAAATCCTGAATCTCGTATGTCTCCCACATATATAACCAACAGACTTAGAGAAACATTCACACATACATATTTTTGTTGGAACTCACACTTTGAAGGACAATCCTTCTCGTGGCGTGCTGTTCCCTTTTATTCTTTATATAGGGACACAACCCTAACATGCGTTCAAAGGGGATATCTATCCCTCAACATCAACCAGTTAACATTCTTTCATTCAGGAAAAACCCTCTTAGAAGCCACTTATCTGAACGGAGACTCTCCACAGTTCATAGGCAACTTGGCATCTTCCCCAGCTCATAGATAGACTCTATTCAAGTAGCAACCATACGAGAGTCTGAAAATGACAGAAAATGAGGGGAGACTCTCGTATGGTTGCTACTTGAATAAGTCTCAGAAGTCATAACGGATGACCTTCCCTGTTGGTTACATTGATTTGGAGGTGTTGGGTTTTACCCGGTATCGGCTGATAAAGGGACTTCTCCATTTACCATCAGGAGTGGACGTTGAGTCTATCTATGAGCTGGGGAAGATGCCGAGTTGCCTATGAACTGTGGAAAGTCTCCGTTCAGATAAGTGGCTTCTAAGAGGGTTTTTCCTGAATGAAAGAATGTTAACTGGTTGATGTTGAGGGGTAGATATCCCCTTTGAACGCATGCTAGGGTTGCGTCCCTATATAAAGAATAAAAGGGAACAGCACACCACGATTGTCCTTCAAGGTGTGAGTTCCAATAAAAATATGTATGTGTGAATGTTTCTCTAAGTCTGTTGGTCATTTAGAACCCATAGCAAACCCGCCGTATTATAACAGCACTACCAGGACTCACAAAGCACCAGACCCTACCTATCAAAAGGCAACACTGCAAATATTAAACCAATACATTTCAGAGAATAACAATACATGACCTACTGGGGAAAGAGAACAAGTGGCAATGTCAAATAGGAATTACATAAACAGAATACCTCAGCTCAGTTACACATGCAGAATATAGACCATCACCAAACAAGAAATCACAATTTAGAAACAGGAAGATAATAATTAAAATGGGAACCCCAAAAGCCAACTTAGAATGTACAGCAACACTGTAGAAATACAACTATAAATTAATTTCCTCTTGTACTAAACAAAGCATAGACGTTAATGATGCACATTTCCCAGAGCTGACATATTCCAGTTAATAAATTCAAAATAAAGAGATATTTTTCTACCTTTTGTGCATTTTTTTTCAGTTGCAATTGGTCCAGCCACTTTCTTCTGGTTTCTTTATGTCTTCTGTTAACTCTCCATCATCTGCTGTCCATCTGTCCTTTCTTCTAGTTTTTTTTCCATTCTCTTTCTACATCTGCTTTAACATACTAATCTTTCTCCTTTTGCTCTTTCCTCATTCCTATTTCATCCACTCAAATTTTACCCCTCCATCCTCAATCCCCACATACTCTCCTAATACCCGGCCAATTGTAGATTTTTCTTCCCTCCCACACAAAATATTTTTCCCCGTTCCATTTCACTCTCCCAGCCCCATCCCATTCTAATCCTCCCCCAAAATCAGCTCCCTTCTAATTCCAGCCCCACCCAGCATCCGCTCCCTTCTAGTCCCCGCATCAGCCCATTTCCAGTCCTAGCCCCCCATCAACCCATTTCCAGTCCTAGCTCCCCTATCCATTTCCAGTCCTATATGAGTCCCTCCATCAGCTCATTTCCAATCCCAGCCCCCCATCAGCCCATTTTTAGTCCTTTTCTAGCCCCATCATCAGCCCATGTCAAATCCTAGCTCCTCTCCACTCAGCCCATTTCAATCCAAGTCACCTATGATCCTACTTCCAGTTCTAGCCCCACCATGAGTCCATTTCAATGCAAGCCCCCCCACCACAGCCAATTTCCAATCTTAGCTCCCACCAACAGCCCATTTTCAGTCCTATCCTAGCCCCTCCATCAGCCCATTTCCTGTCCTAGCTCCCCCCCACTCAGCCCATTTCCAGTCCTAGCTCCCTCCTCTCACAGCCCATTTCCATTCCAAGCCCCCTCCCCATCAGCTATTTGCAGATCAAGTCCCCCTTCCACTCAGCCCATTTCCATTCCAAGGCCCCCTCCCCATCAGCTATTTGCAGTTCAAACCTCCCCTTCCACTCAGCCCATTGCCAGTCCTAGCAACCCCCCCCAACCATTACCAGCCCTAACTCCCCATCAGCCCATAGCACATTACCAGTCCTAACCCCATCAGCCCACCTCAAGTCCTAACCCCCCATCAGCCCATTTCCAGTGCTAGCCCCCCCCCATAGCCCATTACCAGTCCTAACCCCCCATCAGCCCAAAGCACATTACCAGTCCTAACCCCATCAGCACACCTCAAGTCCTAACCCCCCATCAGCCCATTTCCAGTCCTAACCCCCCATCAGTCCACAGCTCATTACCAGTCCTAAACCCCCCCCATCAGCCCATAGCACATTACCAGTCCTAACCCCATCAGCCCACCTCAAGTCCTAACCCCCATCAGCCCATTTCCAGTCCTAGCCCCCCCCCATAGCCCATTACCAGTCCTAACCCCTCCATCAGCCCACAGCACATTACCAGACCTAACCCCATAAGCCCACCTCAAGTCCTAACCCCCACCATCAGCCCATTTCCAGTCCTAACCCCCCCCCATCAGCCCACAGCACATCACAGTCCTAACCACATCAGCCCACCTCAAGTCCTACTCCCCCCCAAGCCCACATCAAGTCCTACTCCCCCCCCCATCAGCCCACATCAAGTCCTACTCCCCCCCCCCCCCGGGAAAATTAAAACTTAAAAAAAAAGCTGGCTGCTGCCACTGCCGCGGTGGTAGCAGCAATATTGCATGTCCCGCGGGGCCCCCCCTCCTTCTGCCCGGCAGATCCCTTCCTGCTTGCCTGCCTTCTTCAGTCAGTTCTTCTCCGCTTCGGCTTAGAACCGCAAAGGGAGAGCTTCTCCCTCGTGACTCTGTTAAGCCCGCTGGGGCTTATGGGAAATTTCCCATCTGCCCCGGCAAGCTTAACAGAGTCGTGAGGGAGAAGCTCTCCCTTCGCGGCTCTGAAAGCCGAAGCGGAGAAGAACTGACTGAAGCAGGCAGGCAAGCAGGAAGGGATCTGCCGGGCAGGAGGAGGGGGGGGCCCACGGGACATGCGATATTGCTGCTAACGCCACGGCAGCGGCAGCAGACAGCTTTTTTTTTTTTTTAATTCTACTTTTAAAGCGGAATGTTCTTTGCGCGGGGCCCCCTGAAACGCGGGGCTCTGTGCAAAAAACATTCTCGCTCAATGGACGGGCCGGCCCTGCATGGCACCACAGCTCCATGCAGGAACCCCAAAGACCCACACAGCTCCAAATTGTGTCTTTATCTGCTGCCCGATCCACGAACGGGCCTTCTGGTGCTGGGATCGGGCTACGGGGAACCACCTCCCCTCCTTATCTTGTCACGGGGTCCCAGCAATGTTCTCTGCCATTGGGGGTGGGGGACTTATTCCACCTCTGAGGTGGAATAAGTCCCCCATTTAGATTTCCGACCACGGACATTCAGGGCCGACACTGGAATTGACCTTGTTCATCTGGGATCAGAGTCCCACCTACTCCCCGCCCTTGCTCCTTCTCCAGTCCACCCCCTCCTGCCCCCCGTCCAGAGCTCCCTTCACATCTCTGCAGTACATGCGGGGAGCTCTGTAAGTGGAATTGGCACCCTGGTGTTTAGCAGGAATATATGTCCAACCCAGATGTATATCCACGCTAAACGTAAATCAGAATGACCCCCAAAGCAAAGATGTGACATAACTAAATCTGTTTAATCCATACATAAGTCTCAAAGCAATGTTCTGAATGGTTTAGATCCTTCATTATCAAACCTCTCTCCATACCATCAAGAGTCACAATAATCTACCCAGTTGAAAACTACCAGATGGATAAGATATCGTATATCTTTCTTATCTAAGATGAATCTGACTGCACAAATTTTTCTTAAAAAAAAGGAATGAACCAAGGAAGAGACTTGTTTATTGAAGAAAAGATGTGAATCTAGTTTTACACCTAATTGTTGTTGTTAAGTGCCGTCGAGTCAGTGTCAACGCATGGTAATTTTCTGGATAGTTGACTAAATCTGTGTTCAGTCATCAGTGAGGTGGCTCATTGTTGACAGAGTGGCACCCATAGCTGCTGTTATTGTATCGATCCATCTCATTGCCAACCTTACTCTTTTGCGTTGACCTTTTACTTTGCCAAGCATTATGTCTTTCTCTAATAATCCTTTTCTTTGTATGATGTGTCCAAAGTATGAAAGTCAAAGTCTTGTCATCTGAGCTTCTAAGGAAAGCTTAGGTTTGATCTCCTCTAGTACTGACTGATTTGTTCTTCAGACAGTCCATGATATACACAGTATCCGTCACCAGCACCATAATTCAAAGGCACCAGCACCAATCTTCAATCTTCTTCCTGTCTATCTTTTTCACTGTCCAACTTTCACATCCATATGATGTTATTGAAAATACCAGGGCTTGGACAAGTGGAATCTTTGAATGGAGAGAGACACCTCTGCTCTTGAGAATCTTGTCTAGGTCCTTCATAGCCATTCTGCCAAGAGCAATGCATCATCGGATTTCTTGACTGCTTGTCCTTTCTTTATTGATTGTTGATCCAAGTAGGTTAAAGTTGTAAACTATTTAAATTTCTTCTCCATCAATGATGAACTTATTGATTTTGCCAGTTGTCAGAATCTTTGCCTTCTTAACGTTAAAGTGCAGTACCATTTTAAGACTATGTTCCTTGATCTTGAGAAGCAACTATTTCAGATAATCTTCACCTTCAGCCAGTAATTTGGTATCATCAGCATAGCAAAGGTTGTTGATGAGTCTTCCACCAATCTTCACACCTCCGTTGTCTTCATACAGTCCTGCTTCTCTGACGATTTGTTCTGCATATAAATTAAAGAGGTAGGGGAAAAGTATGCAGCCTTGTCATACACCTTTGCTGAATTTTAACCATTCTGTTTCTCCTTGTTCCATTCAAGCTGTTGCTTCTTGATGAATATAAAGGTTGTGCATGAGAACTGTCAGGTATTCTGGTATTTTTATTTTTATTTTTTTTATTTAGCTGTATTTATATCCTGCTTTTCACTGGGTCAAGGCGGTCAGTTGGGAGATACATTTAACACAAGGGGATATGACACACATATGCTAATACTTACAGGGAACATGGGCAATGGAGGGTTAAGTGGCTTGCCCAAGACCACAAGGAGTACCTATAGGACTAGAAATCCCAGTCCCTCTGGCCTGAGATTGCTGTCCCCAGGTGGGACTTGACCCCCTGGCCCTCTGGCCTGAGGTACCTTGTCCTAACCACTAGGCCACTCCTCCCCCATGGTTCTCAATGTGGCCCAGAGTTTCTCATGATTTGCACAGTCAAAATTCTTGCTGTAGTCAGTAAAGCACATATGGATATCCTTTTGGTATTCTTTTTGGTATTACTCCTAGTATCATTATCATATCTGTAAAAATCAGTGGTACACTGGTGGTTAAAAACAGGGGATGGTTTTTGAGAGAGTTGTTGGGGGTGAAGAGGGAACTGCAGAGGCTGGAGATGTGATGGAGGAAGTCGGGTTTGGAAGGGGATAGGGTGATTTAGAAGTGGAAGGCTAATATCTATCGGAGGAAAATTCAAGAAGCAAAGTGAAAGGTATGGTCCTCCAGGGTGGAAGCAGTGCAGGATAGTCCCTGGGAACTGTTTAAGGTGGTTTACAAAATGTTGGGAGGGAGTGATTTGGAGGGGGTGTGTGGTCAGGAAGAATATGGATGTGGGAAAAGTGGCAGAGTTTTTGTGGATAAAGTTGAGAGGTTGAGAGTGGGAGGGGTAATGATAGGGAAGGGGAATGGGTGTGGGATGTGCAGGTGTGAGAGGGATGGGAGGCTTTTGTAGAGGTTATCCAGGAGTGGGTAAGGGAGACAGTGGGAGGCTTGAATTTTTCTGGGATGTATTTGGATCCTCTCCCAGGTCATTTATTAAGAGAAGGGTCAGAAGTGGTACGTAGGTTGGCTGGCTGATCTTGTGAGCACCTCGTTGACTCAGGGCATATATCTGGAGTTACTTAAGGAGGCCATGATGATTCCTATTCTGAAGAAGGGACAGAACTTGTCCTGTGAGAATTTGAAGCCTATCTCTTCTATGATTTGCCTTGCTAATTTGGTATAAAAGATTGTATTGGATCAATTGGAAGGCTATTTGGAAACTAATCATGGGTTGAATTGGGGGCAGACGGGTTTCTGGAAGGGGTCAGGAACTGAAACACTACTGGAAGTGGTGATGGATATGTTGGTTCAAGCTAGGGATGGGGGGAAGACAACAATGGTGATTGCTCCGGATTTGTCGGTGACTTTTGACTTGGTGAAGTGAGATATCCTTCTAGAGAGATGTCAAGATATTGGGATTGGAGGTAGTGTCCTCAAGTAGTTAGCTGCCTTTCTAAGTGGCTGTTGGCTTTGGATATGTTGGGGTAAGAGGAAGCCTGAGGTACACCAGTGGCATTATGAGGTTCCACAATGGTCAGCACTCTCTTTGTGTCTTTTTAACATCTTCACGAGTTTTGTAGGGAAGATAGCATAGAAGCATGGCTTGCAGTGTTTTCTTTACATGAATAACATCCAGTAAGTTGTGGTGTCAGATTGTGCATTGGAAGCTACTATTGAGAAGGTGAATGGCTATTTAGAGGAGGTTTTATTTATTTATTTATTTATTTATTTATTTAGTATACATTTGTATACCGCTACTTCCAGCGATCAGCAGCGGTTTTGATTACAGATTGGAAATTGTCAAATCATGTCAGGAAAATTTTTGAGGTATAAACACATTGATTAGACAGGAAAGCACAGCACACAGAGAACTATTTTACAGGGAACATGGGCTATGGAGGGTTAAGTGGCTTGCCCAAGACCACAAGGAGCACCTGTGGGACTAGAAACCCCAGTCCTTCCGGCCCAAGGTTGCTGTCCTCTAGTGGGATTTGAACCCCCGACCTTCCGGTCCGAAGTACCTTGCCCCAACCACTAGGCAACTCCTCCACTGGATATACAGGTTTGTGGGTGGTTGTGGGCTAATGGTTTCGTCCTGAATGCTCTGAAATCGGAACTGTTGGCATTTGGGGAGGGGGGCAAGAGGAAGGGGATATACAGGTTTGGCCTGAGGTAGCAGGTGTGAGACTTCCATGGAGGAAGGAAATTCAGAATTTGGGAGTGTGGATGGATATTGGTTTGGATTTTCCTTCCCAGGTGTCAAATGTTCTAAAAGTGGCATATGGAAAATTGCATTTGGTGTGACAACTACATCCCTTCCTGGATGTGGGGGCATTGCACCTGTTGATCCAGGCTTTGATATTATCTATATTGGAATATTGCAATCTTCTGTATGTTGGGCTGCCAAAGTACCTGCAGAAGTTACAGATGGTACAGAAGGTGGCTGCACATTTGATTTTGGTGTGCTGTCATAGGGAGCCTATGGCGGATGTACTGCATCAACTTCATCGGCTCCCAGTGGGCAGCGGTTTGTGTTTAAGATTTTTCTGGTGACCTTTAAGGTTCTTAGAGGACAGAGACCAGGCTATCTGGTGGAGGTGTTGAAATGACATCAACCGGATCGGATGCTACAGTTAAATCAAGGCCACTATTTAGTAGTTCCTAGTCTGCAATGCCTATGGTTGAATAAGTGGCGGGAAAGGTGTTTTGCAGTGGCTGCCCCATTCTGGTGGAAAAGGTTACCGGTTTCTTTGAGGAAGGAGGAAGATTTGTTGACTTTTAGGAAGGTCTTGAAAACTTTTCTGTTTCTTCAGTCTGGTAAAGCAGGCCATGGGCTGATATATAATACAAAGCAGGCAGACAGTCAGATAGCATGATGGGGAGAGGTAGGGGCGTTTAGTGTTGCTGTGCTAGATATGCTTTGGGGTTTTTAATTGTCTGCCATCTTGAATGCTTTAGGGCATATGTCAGGATATAAATATTTTAAAATAAAATAAAATAAACTCTAGGTACTAAGAAACGAATACTGGTTCCACAGAGAAATCAAATAGCTTTGGATTTATAAAGGTTAAGCCTTAGTTTGTAGTCCTTAATCTGCATCTAGATATTCATTTAGTGGGTCCAAGCCTGGCAAGAATGGATTATAGTTAATGCCAGTGGAATTTAAAGACTGCCTGCACAATTGATTTGACACCTTGGAAATGAACAACAGAACAACAGAAGAGCTATGGGATGACATCAAGAAAGTTATGCTCAAAGAAATTGAAAAGTCTCTGCAAAAGGTGAAAAAGCAAAAATGGCTATAATGGATGACTGAAAAAATTCAGAGAATTGCTCAAAAATGCAGAGAAGCTAAAGCCAGAGGAAAAAGAGAGGTAATCATGGAAACTTAACTGAAATTTCCAACATGCAGCAAGATGAGACAAGTACTGTAATTATTCATGAAAGGAAATAGAATCAGAGACCATTAGAGGAAGAACACAATTGGATGTCCTAATGCTATGAGAGTTGGAGAAAATTCCAGCCTCAAATTGGAATGATAAAAGATGTTTGAGGATCCATGTTGAATGATGTTGCAAAGATCAAGAAAAGATGGAAAGAATACCCCACATCATTATACCATACAGACCAAGAGTGGAGGAGTGGCCAAGTGGTTGGGGCAAGGTACTTCAGGCTGGAAGGTTGGGGGTTCAAATCCCACTAGAGGACAGCAACCTTGGGCTGGAAGGACTGGGGTTTCTAGTCCCACAGGTGCTCCTTGTGGTCTTGGACAAAGCCACTTAACTCTCCACAGCCCATGTTCCCTGTAAAATAGCTATCTCCAAGTTATAATGCCCTGTTCAATGTAGTTTCAGTTTGTTCAATGTAAACCACACTGATGCAGAATAGCGTGGTATATAAGAGAATATAAATAAGTGAATCTTTAGCAGTTTCTACCTGTACCTTATAATCAGGAACTGTTGATGATGACACAAGAAGTCAAAGTAGCACTGAAATCATTATCAAAGAACAAAACACAAGCATTGATGGCATTCTCATTGAAGAGTTTTTCGAAACACGGCCTGTGTCGGGTCTGGCCTCCCTTAATGAGTATGGATCAATAAAGTATTGGTGAGAATTCATACCTGCCTACGTTAAAGTAATGATATGCAGCTGATACAATTCTCGAAAGGCTCTGCCAGGAGAATTGGAAGACAATATCATAGTTGACTGACTGGAAAAGATCCGTATTTATACCAATGCTGAAGAAAGGTGATCTGACTGTGGAAATTATTTGCACAATTGCTCTGATCCCACACATCAGCAAGATTCTACTCAAGATCATTCATAAGAACATAAGAATATAAGATATGCCATACTGTGTCAGACCAAGGTCCATCAAGCCCAGTATCCTGTTTCCAACAGTGGCCAATCTACGTCATAAGTACCTAGCAGTCTCCTCAAAAGACACAGGTTACTCAATGCTTGTAATGGGTCAAGCAGTGATATCCTGGGTCCCTTTTAATAATGGTTTATGGACCTTTCCTCCAGGAGCTTGCCCAAACCTTTTTTTAAACCCAGCTACACTAACAGCTTTTACTACATCCTCTGGTAACAAATTCCAGAGTTTGATTACACATTGCGTGAGAAAATAGTTTTTCTTATTAGTCTTAAATAGGTTACCCTTTAGTTTCATTGCATATCCCTTAGTCTTTTTATATTCTGATGACGTAAACAATTGCAATCGATCTACATTTACCCGTTCCACTCCATTCATTAAATTATAGACCTCTATTGTATCTCCCCTCAGCCATCTCTTTTCCAGGTTAAAGAGCCCTAACCTTTTTAGTCTCTCTTCATAGGAGTATCCTTCCATCCCCTTTACCATTTTGGTGGCTCTTCTCTGTACCTTTTCTAATAACTCTATATCTTTTTTAAGATACGGCGACCAGAATTGCATACAATATTCAAGGTGCGGTCACACCATGGAACGATACAGAGGCATTATAATATCCTTTGTTTATTTTCCATTCCTTTCCTTATGATACCTAGAATTCTATTTGCTCTCTTGGCCGTCACTGCACACTGGGTGGAGGGTTTTAACATGTTATCCACAATGATGCCTAAATCTTTTTCCTGGGTGGTGGTTCTCAATGTGGAACCTTGCATCATGTAACCATAGTATTGGTTGTTCTTTCCTAGGTGCATACCTTTGCACTTGTCCACATTTAATTTCATCTGCCATTTGGATGTCCAGTCTTCCAATTTATCAAGATCCTCTTACAATTTTCCACAATTCTCATGGGTTTTAACAACTTTAAATAGTTTTGTGTCATCTGCAAATTTGATAACCTCACTCGTTATTCTCTTTTCCAGGTCATTTATGAATATGTCAAAAAGCAGCTGACCCAGCACAGATCCCTGCGGTACTCCACTAATCACTTTTTTCATTGGGAAAATTGGCCATTTAGTCCTACCCTCTGTTTTCTATCTTTTTTTTTAATTTCAAAAAAAATCTTTATTCAAAAAATAAACAGGAAGTACAATCAAGTCCACATCAAGGGGAAGCACAACGGAGATATATATCAAGCAAAATCTTACACCCCCAAAAAAACAAGATATAACTGGACCTGAGAAATATACATTTAGCCCTCTTTACTTAGACAGGAAAAATAAATATTTATCCATGTTCTTTAGAAGACAGAAACACTTCCAACTGGTTAGCTTCCATGAATATACATTTAGTCTGCTCAAAAATCAAAATACACTTGCATGGATATTTTAGGGAAAAAGAAGCACCTATTGCTAAGACCCGGGACTTTAACAGAAGAAAAATGTTCTACGCTTCTGAGTAAGTCTACACACATCTGGAAAGATCTGGATTTGTTTACCACAAAAAACCTGATTTTTCTTAGAAAAATACAACCTCAAAATCATATTTTTATCCATTAAAGATACAAAGGGAACAATCAGAGTAGCACGTTGATTAATCTCATCTATAGAAGATTCAAAAAAATGCAGAAATATCCAAAGACTGAGATAAAGCAGGATTTGCACCATCCTTTACAATAGGTGAAGAAGCATCTGAGGTGGACAATATAGGAACATAATATATAGAGGAAAATTTTATAGAATTAACATCCTCAATTAATTGAATCTCATTGAAATACTTATATACTAATATAGATGGAGATAAATAATGTGTACGCGGAAAATTCAAAAAACGCAAATTTTTCACAAGTAAACTGTTTTCCAAGGACTCGATTTGGTGGTGAGTCATAACACTATCTTAATGAAAGAGGAAACTACAGTCTGCATCACAGATACTTGACCCTCCACTTTATTCATACAAGAATTACATTTGATAATAGACTCCTCATGAGCACCAAACATCTGAACCACATCTTTAGAAAATTGTGAGACCTGGGAAAGAGATGAACACAGAGATAACTCAATACGTGCAACAACTTCCCAGACATTACGCAAAGAAACTTCCACAAGAGGAACAACAGTAGAAATAGGGGCAGAGAAGTCCAAAACAGAAGGAAGAGAAGACAGTTTATATTTATCCATTTCAGGCAACAATGAAGGAAGTTCTGGCCCATCCAATGAGGGTTCTCCCAATGTGTTTCCTTCCATGGAAGGAGAAAGCCTCTCTACCAACATTCCCTGACTGGGTAGGGCAGACCCCAGCACATTAGAGGAGAAATCTGAGACAGTACTCACAGACCTCAAAGATACATCCTGCTCCAACTGTTCCACTTGGACAGCCTGAAGATGTCGAGCCATAGGCCTCACAGTTTTAGGGGCCTTAGCACTCACAGCTGGAAACACTTTCTTTCGTCGTTTACTCATATAGGACCCGAATACCACTCAGACCTCCTCAGGCCTCAGAAGGGGCTCCAAAGGGGCATGCCATGCCCCTTTGGCCACACCCCTTCGGGTACGCGACCACGGGTGCGTGCCTGCGGGTCGTGTTCTGCGGTGGGCCGTAGAATATATGATGGCCCAGGGGGGGTGGATCTGCAGGGCTCCTCCTCCGCAGCTGTTCTCAGGCTCCGGCACCTCGGGTAATGACCCCGGCATCTCCTCTGCAGGTCGTTGAATTTATGATGGCCCAGGGGGGGCAGATCTGCAGGGCTCCTCCTCCTCTGGAGCTGTTCTCAGGCTCCGGCACCTCCGGTAACGCTCCCCGGCATCTCCTGTGCATGCTGTTGAATTTATGACGGCCCAGGGGGGGCGGATCTGCAGGGCTCCTCCTCCGCAGCTGTTCTCAGGCTCCAGCACCTCCGGTAATGCTCCTGGTGTCTCCTCTGCAGGCCGTTAAATTTATGATGGCCAAGGGGGGCGGATCTGCAGGGCTCCTCATCCGCAGCTGTTCTCAGTCTCTGGCACCTCCGGTAACGCCCCTGGCATCTCCTCTGCAGGTCGTTGAATTTATGATGGCCCAGGGGGGGCAGATCTGCAGGGCTCCTCCTACGCAGCTGTTCTCAGGCTCCGGCACCTCCGGTAACGCTCCCCAGTGTCTCCTCTGCAGGCCATTGAATTTATGATGGCCCGGGGGGGGCGCGTATCTGCAGGGCTCCTACTCCTCCGGAGCTGTTCTCAGGCTCCGGCACCTCCGGTAACGCTCCCCGGCATCCTCTGCATGCTGTTGAATTTATGACAGCCCAGGGGGGGGCGGATCTGCAGGGCTCCTCCTCCGCAGCTGTTCTCAGGCTCCAGCACCTCCGGTAATGCTCCCGGCGTCTCCTCTGCAGGCAGTTGAATTTATGATGGCTAAGGGGGGCGGATCTGCAGGGCTCCTCATCCGCAGCTGTTCTCAGGCTCCGGCACCTCAGGTAACGCTCCCTGGCATCTCCTCTGCAGGACATTGAATTTATGACGGCCTGGGAGGGCGGATCTGCAGGGCTCCTCCTCTGCAGCTGTTCTCAGGCTCCGGCACCTCCGGTAAGGCTCCCCGGCGTCTCCTCTGCAGGCCATTGAATTTATGACGGCCCAGGGGGGGGCGGATCTGCAGGGCTCCTCCTCCGCAGCTGTTCTCAGGCTCCGGCACCTCCGTTAATGCTCCCCGGCATCTCCTATGCAGGCCGTTGAATTTATGACGGCTAAGGGGGGGGGGTCGGATCTGCATGGCTCCTCCTCCGCAGCTGTTCTCAGGCTTCGGCACCTCCAGCAATGCTCTCCGTGCTTTCTATCTTTTAACCAGTTCCTGATCCACAGTAGCACACTGCCTCCTGTCCTATGACTTTTTAGTTTTGCCAAAAGTCTTTGATTAGGAACCTTGTCAAAGGCTTTCTGAAAGTCCAGATACACTATATTAACCGACTTACCTATGTCTACCTGTTTATTCACATCTTCAAAAAAACATAACAGATTAGTAAGACAAGATCTTCCTTGTCTAAAGCCATGTTGGATGTCTCCCATTAAACCATGACTATCTACATGTTGAGTAATTTTATTCTTTATGATGGCTTCTACCATTTTTCATGGTATTGATGTCAGGCTCACCAATCTTTAGTTTCCCGGATCACCCCTGGAACCCTTTTTAAAAATTGGCGTTACATTAGCGATCCTCCAATCTTCAGGTATTACAGATTATTTTAATGATAGCTCACAGATTACTAATAGTGGGTCTGCAATTTTATATTTCATTTCTTTCAATATGTATACCATCCAGTCCAGGTGATTTGCTACTCTTCAGTTCATCAAATAGTTGTAATAGATCTTCATGGTATATCGATATTTCTTTCAATTCTTCCGCCGTATCACCTTTAAATAATACTTCAGACATGAGTAGCATCCCTACATCTTCCTCAGCAATGACCAAAGCAAAGAATTCATTCAGTCTCTCCACTATAGCCTTGTCCCCTCTTACTGCCCCTTTTACCACTCTATCATCTAATGGTCCAACTGATTCTCTCACAGGTTCTCTCAGCAGTGGGATGGGGGCTTTCCAGTCTTTTGCATTGAGTGTCACATGTATGATTTTCTCCCAGTTGGTGAGAGGTCTTACGTGTGCACTAGGTGCAAGGAGCTCTTTGCTCTCAGGGAACGAGTCCATTCTCTAGAGGCTAAAGTAGCAGACTTGGAAAGCATAAGACAGACAGAGAGCTACATAGACGAGATCTACAAGGATATAGTCCTGAAGTCGCACCTCCAGTCTGGCAGCATCCCTGTTGCCATGGAGGAGAGAGGTCACGTGACAGGAGAGCATCACCCTGGTGTGGCAGGAAGTGATCTGTAACTAGGACCTGTCCTCCAGGTGATGTAAAACCCTCTTGCACCGAGGAAGTTTCTCCAGGGCCATGTGCCCATGAGGGAAGGGTTAGGACAGCCGCTATAGTTGGTGATTCGATCATTAGGCATGTAGATAGCTGGGTGGCTGGTGGACGTGAGGATCGCCTGGTAACATGCCTGCCTGGTGCGAAGGTAGCGGACCTCACGCGCCACCTAGATAAGGTCTTAGATAGTGCTGGGGAGGAGTCTGCTGTCTTGGTACATGTCGGTACCAATGACATAGTAAAATGTGGTAGGGAGGTTCTGGAGGCTAAATTTAGGCTTTTAGGTAGAAAGTTGAAATCCAGAACTTCCAGGGTAGCATTCTCCGAAATGCTTCCTGTTCCACGCGCAGGACCCAAAAGGCAAGCAGGGCTCCGGAGTCTCAATGCGTGGATGAGACAATGGTGCAGAGATGAGGGGTTTGGATTTGTTAGGAACTGGGGAACATTCTGGGGAAAGGAGGGGCTCTTCCGAAGGGATGTGCTTCACCTTAACTGGGATGGAACCAGTCTGCTGGCATTAACCTTTAAAAAGGAGATAGAGCAGCTTTTAAACTAGATATTAGGGGAAAGCCAACAGTCGCCCAAGAGCGGATGGTTCAGAAGAATGTATCTTTGAAGGATACTACCAAAAGCAGAGAGGTTCCACAAAAGAGTAAAGTAGCCCAAATGCCCTCAAGTATGGAGCAGACAGAGCTTAAAGATCCCAAATTACCCATGTCTAACAAAAGCCACATTAATATGAATAAAACACATTCTCTAAAATGCTTGTATGCAAATGCTAGAAGTCTAAAAAATAAGATGGGAGAGTTAGAATATATAGCACTAAATAAAAAGTTAGATATGATTGGAATATCAGAGACATGGTGGAAGGAGGACAACCAGTGGGACACTGTGATACCTGGGTACAAACTATATCGTAATGATAGAGCTGATCAAATTGGTGGAGGGGTTGCTCTCTATGATAGAGAGGGCATTGAGTCAGAAAGGATTAAAGTTTTGAAGGAAACAAAATCTGCTGTAGAATCTATATAGATTGAAATTCCATGTAAAAGGGGGAAGGCAATGGCAGTGGGGGTGTACTATTGAGCACCTGGCCAGAATGACCAAATGGATGATGAAATGCTCAAAGAAATCAAGGAAGCTAACAAAAGTTACAGCACAGTAATAATAATGGGTGATTTCAACTACCCCGGTATCGACTGGGTCAGTGTCATGTCAGGACATGCTAGGGAGATAAAGTTCCTAGATGAAATAAATGACTGCTTCTTGGAGCAGCTGGTTCATGAACCGACCAGAGGGGAAGCCATATTAGACCTAATCCTTAGTGGAACACCAGATCTAGTGCAAGAGATAAGGTTGTTGGGGCCACTTGGCAATAGTGATCATAGCATGATTGCCTTTGATTTAATTAGTGGAGGAGGGATAGTAAGGAAATCCACAGTACTACCTTTTAACTTTCGAAAGGGAGTCTATGATAAAATGAGGAAAACAGTTAAGAAAAAACTAAAAGGAGCAGTTGCAAAGGTTAAAGACGTACATCAGGCTTGGCTGTTGTTGAAAAATACTATCTTGGAAGCCCAGACCAGCTGTATTCCACACTTTAAGAAAAGTGGAAGGAAGTCCAAAAAACTGCCAGCATGGTTTAAAGGTGAGGTCAGAGAGGCTGTTGTTGCCAAAAAAGCATCTTTCAGGAAATGGAAAAAAGAGCCAAACGACGAAACCTGGAAACAGCACAAGCACTGGCAAGTCAAATGCAAGGCATTGATAAGGCAGGCAAAGGAAGAATTTGAGAAGAAGCTTGCTGCGGAAGCAAAAACGCAAAGTAAAGACCTTTTCAAGTACATTCGTAGCAAAAAACCTGTGAGAGAGTCAGTTGGTCCATTAGATGATAAAGGGGTTAAAGGAGCACTAAGAGGCGACAAGGCGATAGCGGAGAGACTGAATGAATTATTTGCTTCAGTCTTTACTGAGGAAGATGTAGGGATGTTACCCATGACTGAAGTGGTATTTAAAGGTGCGGAAGAATTGAAGGAAATATCGATACATCGGGAAGATTTATTACAACTATTAGATAAGCTGAAGAGTAGCAAATCACCTGGGCCGGATGGTATACATCCAAGGGTGTTGAAAGAACTGAAATACGAGATTGCAGACCTGCTATTAGTAATCTGTGAACTATCATTAAAATCATCTCTAATACCTGAAGAATGGAGGATCGCCAATGTAACACCAATTTTTAAAAAGGGTTCCAGGGGTGGTCCGGGAAACTATAGACCGGTGAGCCTGACATCAGTACCGAAGTGAACAACATTGGATATTCCGCTTACAAACGGTACACCCAGCCGGTCTCAATAGAGAAATTGATTGGTCTAGTATTATCTGACATCTTCCTATAGGAAACAGGATTTCCCTGATTCAGTGGGTACCTCCGTTACTCCTATTAGAGGATTGTTTTGAGTGACGGCAAACTCTGGCCACTCCACAATAACATGACCCTTTGAATGAATCAGCTGTTCCTCAGCGTTCTGGTCGGTTGAATAAGGTTACATGATGATAGCACTTGAAACAGGGTGATAACCCGAAACGTGCACGTCGTGCCTGGTTCTTCAAGATTTGAGATCTTGGAAGCAGCTAAGTAGCTGGGACTTTACTTTTTGGTGTTTATTAATGATATACAAAATTTTGATTAAAAGGATGAAACCGAGTGGAGGACATGATCTTTAATGTTTGTCCCTTTCCGGCAACATCCGACATTTATAAGTTGAGTTTCACAAAGGGGATATAGTGATTTTTTAATATTTTTAATAACATCATGGCCCTTGTGATCTCCAATCTCAGTTATTGCAATTCTCTTTATAATGGACTTTTCCATGATGTCCTTAAGTGTCTTCAACTCATTCAGTCCACCGCTGCTCAGCTTATCTTTGGCTCCTTTCATTTTGATCATTCCTCCCCCTCCTTATCTCTCAGCACTGGCTTCCTTTTTCTGCCAAATTGAAATTCAATATTCTGACACATACTGCAAAAAGTAAGATCTTTAGAGAAAGACATCATGCTTGAAAAGGTTGAAGGTCAACGCAAAAGAGGAATCCCAGCAATGCAATGGATCAATGCAATAACAGCAGCTATGGATGCCACTCTACCAACAATTAGCTGCCTGACTGAGCACAGTTTAGAACAGTAATCCATAGGGTCACGATGAGTCAATATCAGCTTGATGGAACTCAACAACAACAACATTCTCAACATAGGAAAAATTAACCATTTCTAAACTCTGCAAGAGGTTAAAAAGAGGAGAGAGACAAAGCTTGAATAGTGTAGGTGATGAGACTGAGCCAAGGAGGAAGTGTTACAGTCTTCTTGAATAAACCTCTCTGCAAAAAATGATGCAGACCAGTCCAGAACCATTCCAGACAAGCCCTAATCTACCAGCAACAATAACAATATTTGATAATCTAACAAATCGAACATTACACTGAGTTCTATTCACAGCATGATTCTATCTTTGCCTGTAGCTATGTTAAGTTTGATTCTATTAACCAGAGCAACAAGAGAAATCTCCATGCTGTAGTCTAATCTAAAGCCTGATTAGTGAGGGTGACTGGCATATCTAAAAAGTCCACAAGTCATTTGTGAATAAACTTTTTCTATCACTTTCAAAATAACTGATAAGTATGAGAGTGAGTAATAGACAACAAGGCAGGATCAAAATTATTCTTTTCCAGCAGAGGATGAATGAGTGTGGTTTTCCATTCTGCTATGAAAATTCCTTCCAAGAAGCACTTAATTATGATTGAATAGATAAAAAGTAACAGACCTAACTGTAAGTCTTTGACCAGGTCAGATGGATGAAGGTCCTGAGGAGAAGTTATTGATCTTAGAGATGATGAAACCTTAAACAGCGTCACGCTATAAGGATTGCTGAATGAGTGTGAGGTGATGTCTGACAATGGGTCTATTTATTGCCATCTTGGAAATGCCAGGATTCAATGCAGAAGAAAAGACTTGTTATAAAAAGAGGATGGGAGTAGGTTCTGTCTAATTGTTATGACTTTAATATGAAAAAAAAAATAACAAATGGATCTATTGATAAGAAGGCTTGCGGTAACTTATAAACTAACAGATTTATTGAGGGATGGTGAACTTATTGAAGAGTCCAAATGGAATATGATGAAAAAACATTAGGCAGACAATAATTGTAATATAGGAGAAAGAAGCACCAGGTTTGAGTTTAGTGCTTGGCAGAAGAACTTGGGGAATAGTCTGAAACTGATATTTGAAAAACCCCTTCTAAGCTTCTTTACCTAAATCTGTAAGATTTATTTGTGTGTCTTCCACAGAAGAAAACAGTTAAAAAGCTGACAGTTTTATAAGTAGACTACTGTCCATCTATGTCTCACATTCCTTTTCTTAAATGGAGATTTATAAGGTTAAGCAATGTGCTAACTTTCTATCCTGAGAGCAAATTGTATAGAGATGCAGAGAAGATCTAGACAAGGGTCTGGTGGTTGCTATATGATTCCTTGCAGGACTTCAATTAATCTTCATTTACAAGTATTGTGTTCCCGAAATTATTTATACGCCTCAAAAAATTAGAGAATGGAGGCATTTGATTTCCAAAATGTGATCCTTTTTCATTAACATCTGAGGTCTTGGGGGGGAGGGGGGGAGGGATCCCATACAACATAGTCACATAATTCAAAGGCTCCTAACATCTTCGATCCAGCCCGTGGTATAAGAGATGCTTCCCACATACACCAGGTATGTGCTTGCAGGGAAAATGATCCCCAATCGTCACACTTTGATCACCAATCCTGCCTGACCCTGGTCGATGTTGAAGCGGCAGACTATGCGACTATTCATGTGGCACGCGCCATCCCCTGCACAGAGAATCTGTCTCCAATTGTTTTACCAATGTTCCACTGTCTACTGAGATTTGCTGGAGGAGGCTGATGAATATGAGCGTATCTTTCCCTTGATCACCTCAGTGTCTACAGCTTTAATTGCTCACACTGCCATCCCAAGGCAGTAAGATCGGGTGGCCTGGCTCTGCTCAAGCCATGTGTTCAGTTACATGCTGAGTGAAGAATTGCCTACTAGAAATAAGAAAAAACTAGGCTAACTTGCGATTGGCATATCTTCTGCCTGACTTGATCACAGGAGGCCAATTTTGTGTGGTGCCAGTGCCATGGAGCCATTTAACATCGGCTGGAATACAAACATGACATGCAGAAAGCAGGAAGACCGTGATCACGCATCGGCCATCACTGCAGTGCCTGCCACCACAACAGCTGTGCCTTGCAAAATGCTGCTGTCTTGCTGACCTGTAAGTTTTCTATAGCTTAATCATGGTGCCTGCTTACTGAGAAAACTTTCAAGAGCCATGAGGAGAGAGAGACGCAATGACTGGCAACCTGGTGTGAGTAACTCTATAAAGCAGATACCAGGGGCTATCCTTCATAACATTGCACTGAGCAGAAAGGAGCAAAGACTTATATTATCCTAAATACTTAAGAGACTTAAGTTCTCTACTTAAGCAGGCTTACTGTGGCCTGAAATAGGCAGTCTTTCTTGTTGGGGATTTTTGTTGTGATTTTTACCCCAGTCCCTTCTAACCCTGCTATTTGGGACCAGTCAAATAAAATCAGTCTAGGGAAGGATCTCAGCCCGCATAGTCCCTTGGAGTTGAGTGGGGAACCTTACATCCACCATGTCAGACAAGGGCACCTATGCCACCGCTCTGTCAAAGTACGCAGGACCTTGGAGCACCAAGCTACAGTTGCCTCAACTCCAGATCCAACTTGCAACATTCACTCCACTCCTGAAGAATCCTCTGGGCCTTTCCCACCGGCCACTAAAGCTGACCTCATGGAAATTTTGCAGGAGCTGTGGTTATTCCGTTTGAACTTTACCAAAGCTGGGAGTGACATTAAGGCTGACTTAAAATCCGTAGACGACCATGTTACCCAAAATGAAATCAATATAGGCAAACAGATTGACGCAACAACCCTCTCCCAGTCCAAGAACCATAAACTGGACCAGTTAACTAAAGATCTCAAAGAACAACATGATGACTTCGAGAACCATCAACGACAAAATAATGTTTGTGTCCTTGGCATACTTGAACGACTCAGGGACAAGGAGAATACTGAAGAATTAATCAAGGAGCTGTATACTTTCTGCATCCCTGGGGCATCTGGTCCCATCAAACTGGAGAGGGCCCATCGTAGCCTGGTACCCAGGGCAGGATCTGGATCCCGACCTCATCCTATTATCGCCTGCTTTCATTCCTTCAAGGATAAAGCAAGCTATATCCAGGATGTGGTCTCAGAGGCAAGCATTCCATCACATTTAAGGGTCAAGAGATCCAGATATTCCAAGATTTCTCTCAGTATATGCTCGAGTGGAGGAGGAACATTAAGCCTCTGACCAAGTTGCTACAACAAAAGTCCATCAAATATCGGTGGGGCTTCCCATTCACCGTAATCTTTGAATGGAATAATGTGCAACACAAAATATCAGAGCTGGCAGAGTGACTGGACTAGTTGGACAATTCAGAATGAAGGATGGCGTATTCCTAAACAATACAGTGAACAGCAAGACTGGGAAGTCTCAAAGCCTAAGAGGCGTAAGATATCTGGGGATAGAAGGCACTCGGATAATGAGCCTGAGGACTTTCAATTTTGGGATATGGATATTACTAATATTCCCTGATCTAGAAAGGGATGGTATCCTTTATTCTTTATACTTGTGTCTCTCTGTTGCCTTGTTTCATGCTTCCTTCTGTGAACTCTCTGTTCCTCCTTGTGTTTTTGGAGGATGCTTTGTTAAACTGTTTTCTGGTGGATTTATGATCTACCGCTTTGGTTGAAAGGTGTACTCTTGGGAAATTTCTTACAGAGCGGATTATGGTCTGGTAGCTAGTGCACCTGGAGGTGGAATATCACTGCTCCTGCAATTTGGGTGCATGTTCTGATCAGCATGAGACCGTGGTAAGCAGACTGGAGTGGATTGCTGGGTTGCATTTGTTGAGGGTGGCTGGGAGGTGCTCTTCCTTGGAGGCATGGCTCTTGTGGAGGTGGCGTGGCTTGGAGGAAAGCTTCTGCAGTTGAACACCAGCGGTCCATATTATGGTGCCTTCGTGGCCAACTTGTTCAGTTCCAATTGATTGTTTAACTTTTCCGTCCTTTATTAGTAGGACTGACATTCTTCGGGGGTTGGGATGGGGAGGGGTAGAGAGGGATTTGACAAGGATTTGGAAATGTGGGGTATTGATTGGAAGAGGGGAAATAGTAAGAATGCCCATCAGAGCCTCTGTGAGAGATCACAGGGGCTCTTATGGGCATTCTTACTATTTTTTCAAGACCAGCAGGTTGGTTCTGACATGGTGGAACTCCTGAGGGATTATGGTTAAGATTCTTTCATGGAACAGTTGGGGTCTCCACAACTCCATTAAGCACAGGGAGGTGCTGGACCACTTGGGAAGAGAGAAAGCTGATATAGTTTTGTTACAGGAAACGGCACTTCATGGGAGAAGACCATCTGAGGCTTCAATCTTGTGCATTCCCACAAGTATACCCATCTAATTTCTCCTCCAATAAAAGAGAGGAGGGTAATGGCCCTCTTCTCTTACAACATTTCCTTCCAGTTGACTGTGTAGTGCAGTTATCCTTGGGGTAGATTCCTCATACTTTCTGGAGAGTTAAAACATACCTTGCTCACAATTGTTAGTGTCTCTATCCCCCCTCGCAAATTGGTGGCATGGTGTCGGAGCTCCTTGAAACCATTATCTTTAAAAAATCTGGTGTACTGTATCATCTATACGCAGATGATATCATGATGTACATTCCGTTCACGATTCCCAACTTACCGATGCAAACTCTGTCAGATTGCTTCAATGAAGTCACATCCTGGCTAAATACCCACAATCTCCAAATAAATCACTCCAAAACTGAAGTGCTAATCGTCACCAAAAACCAATCCTATACTCCACCTACACACATAACACTTCAAAACCAAGAAATTAAAATAAAAAATGAAGTAAGATATCTAGGTGTTATTCTAGATAAACACCTTACATTAGACACCCACATTAGAAACACCACAAAGAAAATCTATTTCAAACTCAAAATCCTTAAACAACTAAGACCCCTTGTATACATACATGATTTCATCAGCATAATTCAAGCCATCATAACCCCCCACTTTGACTTCGCTAACCTAATTTTATTGGGTATAACAAAACAAAACATTAAAAGAATTCAACTTGCCCAGAATGCAGCAGCTCGGATAATAACAAAAGTACACGCACATCAACATATAACACCAATACTAGAATCCCTTCACTGGCTGCCTATACAAAGTAGGATAGTATACAAAACATTGATAACCACATTTAAAACTCTAAACGACATGGCCCCAGTCACCCTAAGTAACCTAATCAGCAAAGAGCACTCAAAATCTACTCAAAGGACAAACAAATAAACTAAAAACTCCCAAAGACTTCATAAAAGCAAATAAACTCACAAACAATAGAGCTTTTTCTCATGCAGCTCCAACAATCTGGAATTCCCTCCCAGATGATCTAAGATTACTAACCGAGATCATCGAATTCCGCAAAAAGTGAAAACCTATCTCTTTTCTAAACATTACAACTCAGATCATCCCTCAATAGACTTAGATAATGGCTAACCAGTTTTTATCTAACAAATCCCAAATGACCTACACATACAATTCTTCATAGCTGATACTGTACTTTGAATAACGCTTAAGCCCCACATAATGTGTATTTGTACATAATGTATATAGTTTGCACTGTTCTATACTGTTCTGTATTAACACTAGTTGTTTATCTTATTGTTATTTGGTCATATGATGTTTTATGTAAAACAAACTCCGATTTGTTAACTGTTGTTTATTGTGAACCGCAACTGAACTATGGAAGATGCGGTATATAAATCATTGTTAAATAAATAAATAAATAAAATAAATTAAGACCCACCAGAAGGGGGAGATAGTAATGATATGAGACTTTAACTGTGTTAGTCATGCATAGACAGGACAGGGAGAGGAACCCGGACTCCATGAATCCGTGCCAGTTCAGGAAGCTCTTGGTTGATTTGGATCTCTGCGATGCCTGGAGACTTTCCCATATGGGTGAGAGAGATTATACATACTTCTCTTCTGCTCATCAGAGCCATTCTAGGATAGATTTTTGGCTCATATCATGAAACCTTCTCCCCACTATATCCGATACCTCTATTGGTACTATGGGTACCTCTGATCATGTGCATATCTCCCTCGAAATGAGTGCTCAGGCATCCGAGATGCCTCCACTCTCCCCCCCCCCCCCCACTCCATACTTGGACTCTTTGTAGGGGGCCTCCTTAAATATAAATAGTTATTAACTGTGCAAAAGGGATGGTGGGAATATCTCTCCTTCAATGACACATGGGACGTCTCTGCCTTCACATTGTGGGAAGCTGGCAAGGTGGTACTCAGGGGGCTCCTGATGTCCTTATCTAGTGCCTTTAAGAAAAGAGATCAGGCTCAGCAGTAAAGTATTAGGAAAGGCATTCTAGTGCTAGAATAGCTCCATCATAGAGGGGATAATCCCAACGTGTGGCAGCACTTGACACAATTGAAAGGCAAACTTTCCACCATGGAAATGGAAGACCTTGCCTCACTAAACGTCACTTCTTTGAGCATGGGAATAAATTACATCAGTTATTATTGTGGCAGCTGAAATGCCAAAGGCTCAAGCATAGACTACATGCCTTTACTTCCACTCACGGAACCACGATTCACTGGTCATAGGAGTTAGACGAGTTTGCTCATTTTTACGAAGAGCTCTATTCCTCACACTTGGAGGTTGATGGCAGGATGATTTGCGAGTGGTTAAAACCACTGACCTATCTCATCTTATTCCTGAGGCTCGAGAGGCACTTGGATGCCTCTTCTCTCTTGAAGAGGTACAAATGACCATCCACCATTTGAAAATGTCTAAGGCATCGGGCCAGACCTCCTTCCTGCTGAGGTCTCTAAGGCCCTTCTGAAGCCTTTTTCCCCCACCTTGGTCTATGTCTTCAACAATATTCTCCCTAAGCAAGCCCTGCCTACTCCTTTTTATCAAGCTATGGCCACTGTAATTCCCAAAGAAGGCAAAGACCTGCTTCTTTGCTGCAATTACAGATCTATTTCCCTAGTAAACATTGATTACAAAATTTTCACTAAAATTCTTTGTGCATGAATGGAATTGAAAATACATGACTTCATTCATCTGGACCAGGCGGGGTTTATAAAACAAAGGTATGGTTTTGAAAATGTCCATCTTTAATTAATGTCCTGCATAGGGTTCATAGGAGAACAGAGCACTATGTGATTCTCTCTTTGGACACTAAAAAGGCTTTTGATAAGGTGGAGTGGCCTTACTTGCTCGAAGTCAAACTTTGCGGCAGTTTGGATTCGGTCTTAATCTGTGTGGATGGATAGCGGCTATGTAGCTAATCCCATGGCCTCTCTCCTAGTTAATGGCTTTCACTCCTGCCCCTTCCATCTCAGATGTGGGACTCGGCAAGGCTGTCCATTGTTTCCTCTTCTCTTTGCGTTTGCTATTGAGCCACTTGCCTCACATATTCGCAACCATGCATTGGTTACCAGGATTGAACTGGGAGGACGCTTGCACTGTATTTTGTTGTATGTAGATGGCACACTTATTTATCTTTGAGATCCGGTAGCCACGAAACAGTAGCAATACTTGACAGTTTTTGCAGGCTCTCTGGCTTCACTATAAATCAGCAAAAATTGGCCTTGCTCTTGTATGAGATGGTGGTTATATCACCCCATCCTGTGCTGTCAGGTGGCTTCCTCAGAGTTGATCAGTTCCACTATTTACGTATAAATGTTCATTGTGACCTATCCCATCTTTGTTTGCTAAACTATGGAATGTTCCTGGAGGACTTCAGCAGGGATGTAAAGTCATGGAGGATCGCCTCTGCCACTTGGCTAGGCAACATCAACACTATTAAGATGCACCTACTTTCTAAACTTACATTTTTGTTTACACAGCTCCCTATTCATGTGCCTCAGAGTTTTTTAAAATTGGTATGCTAAATTTTTATGGACTTCATTTGGCAGGGTAAAAGAGCCTGAGTCAGTTGGCTTACTATAGTTCATCCCAAACACTCTGGAGGCCTTGGCTTCCCTGACCCGGAGCTCTACTACTACTCTTCATGCCTACATGCCACATATTTTTGGGCAATTAGCTTGGGCTCTGAGTGGATATGCCTGGGAGAGGCATGGATGTCCCTGATCCTCCTGGCAACTGTTTTCTTTTTGCAGGGCAGTCCAAAATTCATCTCATACTCTCCAACCCCTTTTTGGGACCTGCATGGAGAATGTGGTACATTCTATGTAATCGGCACGGCACTTCCTTGGTCACCCTATACCCTGATCTCTGTAAGAGACTTCGGGGGGGAGAATGCTTCACTTGGGGAGCTCCTTGCTGGTATCCTCACTGTTTGAAGGTACTACCTGTATCTCTAGGTCCCAGTTGGAACAGCTCTGGGGAACTTCGCTAACTCTCTTCCAAGATTTCCAGCTGCATCATTGTTTCTCCTCTCAGTTACTGAATATTCTGCACCCCCCAAACAGTGGGAGCAAGTTCTCTTTGAGTCCAAATACCTGAAGTCCTTTCTGGTGCATCTCTACAGAGCTTCTGCAATGGATCCCCCATCTCCTGTGCATGATCTTACCTACAGAGTAAGATGGAGTGTGTCAGTAGGTGACACCTCCGAGGAATTCTGGGATGGGATCTAACGGTACTCTCACTCATGCTCCATCTCTTTGTCTTTGGTGAACACCCAGTTGCGTATTTTGTTGTGAATGTCTGAAGACCCAACTCAACTGTTCCGCTGGGGGAGGAAAAATGACCTTCTGTTCTGATGACTTTGTGGGCGATATGACGACTTTGAACACATGTAGTGGTTATGCCCTAAATTGCAGAATTTCTGGTCCCAAGTACACGAGCACATTACTCGGGCTCTCAGGGTGCAATTTCCATTCTCAATTGACTCATATGTGTTGGGGTACTTATCTTCAGATCTCCTTCCTGCAGGATGGAGCAAACTCTCCAACTGCCTGCTTTTAGTAGCCCAATGTGTTATTGAGCACTATTGGCTGCTCTTGCATGCAGAATGAATGGTTAAATCACATGGAGAAACTTACAACAGACCTTTGTGACAAGCCTGACCTCATTCAGATCCTACAGTTTGGCTTTCTGCACCTGGAGGCTTGATTTGGTGAGAGCTACCACCTGCAGCACTTAACCTTGAATCTAACCCTAATCCTAGCCCTATTCTTTAGTTGAGTTGCTCTTTTCATGATTGTGGGTTCACTCTCTAATTGTCTTTGTCCATGTCTGGCTTCAATTACTCTTCTCATGGTGTTTTTCTTGGGTGCCTCTGTACTTTGGGGTATCTTCAGGCAGCTTATGGATCCAGATCTCTGAAGAATCTTTCTTTGTACTTATTTCTTGTAGCACTACTTCCCACCTACATGATGACTCCAGTAGTGGTGGTGGTGGGGGGATGGTTAGTGGGTGGGGGTTGGGGAAAGGAGGGGATGGAGTAGAGGGGGGGGGGAGTGGGTTGGAGGGGAATGAGGGGGGAGGGCAGGAGGGGAGGAACAGAAGGGAGTATGGTAGGGGTTTTGAGGGGCCTTAGGTTACAGGAAAGAAGGAAGGATGCTGCACTGATCTGTAGACCACTTTGCTATCTTAGCTTTGATTGTTATTGCCTTATTATCCTCATTTAAAAGATTAAGATGTGCAGGTTACTTTTTGTGCAATGTATACGCTGACACTACTATGTTTTCGTTGATGTTTGGAATTGTATTCCTTCTTGCTCTTGCTTAATAAAAATTATATTAAAAAAATCTGAGGTCTTAGTATTATTTTGACTGCCAAAACGATGAGAATGCTTTCTAAATTTTAATACAAGGGATTTTGAACTTTTATAACTGAAAATATAACTGAAACTCCTTGATCACTGTTTAATAGTTGGTAAAACAAACTCAAGGAAGGTTTTATAATTCATTTGCTTTCACATTCATTTTCTAAGAAACAAAATCATTAAAAAAGAATGTTGAGCTGGTGGAACTGAGACATCTGTAGGATATAAGCATTATGACTGGGTTTTGATTGCTTGTTGACCACATTTGTGATTGCTGTTGGCAACAAATGTGCTTTGCATATTCATGCTGTGGTTGTTCTTTCTGTTTTGGTTAACCTCCTCGTTGTAAGAATGAGGTTGTTGTAGCCAAATGAGCACAGACAACACTGCCAAGGACATGTGGAAATTCAGACAGAAAGGATTCTTCTTTTCCTTATATAGCTCTGCTGTCCAGATGATAAAGTGAGCTATTTCTGTGATAGTGGCTTTTTTGGCATGTGTTAAAAGCTTATTAGAAAATAATAAAATGTAGCTCGGGCATAAAGTTGAGTCCCAATCTTATTTTGAGGTGACATTAACTCATGCAAAATTTAATACCAATGACAGAAGCTAGATTCAAAACTCTCCTAAGCAGCCGGAAAAGAGGAGATGGAAGGAACAGTCAAGGAGAAGGGAGAGTGGAAACACTGGAAAGAGGATAGAGAAGAAATAAGAAATGGAGAGAGAGAGAAGTAAGAAAGCAACAAGGAAAGGAAAGTGAAAAAACACTGGTAACGTAGAGAATAGGGGGAAATAGAAAAGAGCGAAAGATAAGAGGGAAGGAAATCATGAGCGAGAGCTGATGTGAGGTGACTCCATTTCCTTCTTCCTATCCTAATCTTCTGAAAGAGATGAGGTCTGAAGACAGGAGCCATAAGGAAGATCATTTCTATTTGTAAATAGTTGCCAATAGCATATCTATGGCAGTGAGTACCGCAGCTTACAAGACTGCATAATAGAAGAGGAAAAGAGACACTGTGAGGCCTGGAAGTAAAGAGCTTCAATGGCAGATTAAAATATGAAACCATGATAGCACAAAGAGAACATACTTTACCAAGCAAAATTGGGCAAAAGGAAGATGCAAAAAAAGGAGATTTTATTAAGATAATTTGAAGTAGAATGGGAACGGAGTATTGCCATCATGCTTCACCCCACTGAGTTAATTGAATTCAAGTTATACATGTCATATGTCATACTGGCTTAGACTAAAGGTCCATAAAGCCCAGTATCTTGTTTCCAACAGTACCCAATCCAGGTCACAAATACCTGTCAAGTTCACAAAAGGTAGACAGATTCCATGCTGCTGATCTCAGGGGTAAGCAGTGGCTGCTTCCAGTTCACTTTATTTATTTAGCAATGTTTATATACTGCTTTTCACCAGATCAAAGCAGTGTACATTCAAGTATGGTATATATTTCCCTTGTCCCCAAAGAACTCACAATCTACATTTTTTTGTACCTGGGGCAACAGAGGCTTGCCCAATGCTGCAAGGAGCATCTATGGGACCAGAAACCCTAGTCCCTCTGGCCTGAGGCTGCTGTCATCCAGTGGGATTTGAACCACTGGCCCTCTGGCCTGAGGCTCCTTGCCCCAACCACTAGGCTACTCCTCCCACTTTAAAAATAGCTTATGGACTTTTCCTCTAGGAACTTGTCCAAACCTTTTTTATACCCAGCTGCAGTAACAGTTTTTACTATATCCTCCGGCAACAAAATTCCAGAGTTTTATTACATGTTGAGTGAAAAAAAAAACTTTCTTAGGTTAGTCTTGAATGTGCTATATTTGCAGCTTTATTGCAGGTCCCCTAGTCTTTCCACTTTTTGAAGGAGCAAACAACAGATCTGCATTTAACGTTACACTCCACTCATTATTTTATAGACCTCTATCATATGAGGCGTTATCAAAACTTTGCCATTAAAAAATGCTACACTAACCTGAGATTTTAGTAGCCACCATCCTCCTCAAAGTAGTCCGCTTGGGAGTTGATGCAACAGTCCCAGTTGTCTTGCCATTGTTGGAATGCCTTCTGAAAGTCCTCTTTCTTCAGACTTCAGCACAATCCTTGTCTCTTCCTGAATCTTCACAATGGTGTCAAATATGTGCCCTTTGAGCTTTATTTGCATTCCAGGGAAGAGGACAAAGTCACAGATGGCCAAGTCAGGAGAATAGGGAGGTAAGGGATGGCAGCCATGTTGTTCTAGGACAAAAACTGTTGCACCTTGATGGACATGTGCACTGGGGCATTGTCATGGTGGATGATTCAGTTCCCAGTGGCCTACAACTCAGGATGTTTGAGCTTCACATGGCCCCACAGATGCTACAGCATGCCAGTGTAGTAGTCTGCATTGACTGTTTGTCTTGAGGAATGAATTCCTGCAGAAAAATTCCTTTGCAGTCAATAAAAACAATCAACATTGACTTCACATTACTCCTCTCTTGCCGCGCTTTCTTGGGGTACATTGATGATGGACTTTCCCCTTGTAAGGACTGTTGTTTGATTTATTGGGGATGAAACCCACTTTCATCCCCAATAATCATGTTTCAAAAAGTCATTGCCGGCGTTCACAGTGTCCATGATCTCTTGGCACGCACATTGCTTGAGTTTCTCATTCATTTTCAGCAGCAAGAAAGTTGTGAAACACGTGGTAAATAAAGATGTGCATCACGGTCCCACCTCCACTCAGCACCATGTTGCTTAGTGCACTGACTCACAAAGTGCCACATGGCATTGTGCTGCTATATTGTGTTTCATTCCTGTGAGTGGCGCGAGTTCAGGAACATTTTGATAGTAACATGTATCTTTCTCGCCTCTTTCCAAGCTGAAGAGCCCTAACCTTTTAAGTCTTTCCTTGTAGGGGCATCCTTCCATTCCTTTATCATTTTGGTTGGTCTTCTTTGTACCTTTACTAATTCCGCTTGCTTGGCCACTGCTGCACACTGAACAGAGGGTTTCAACATATTATCCACAAACACGCAACCGAGTCAGTACCCCAAATGAATACAAGCACACACGCAAGGACACAACAGACAGAGCACTCTCCATGGCTGCTCCAACAATATGGAACAATCTACCGGACGATCTAAGGGCAACTCCAGACCTCAAAGACTTCAGAAAACAGCTGAAAACCATGCTGTTCATAGAGCACTATGGACACATCACATAACCTAAGAGAATGTATAACAGCACACCAAACCTCCTAACACTGTATGTATATAAAATGTGTTTTTAGCACCACTGTAAATAGCCCACTTTGTACATAGCTCAAAACAAATCAAGCACACAACACAGCCCTCACACAACTAAGTTTCACCCTCACTGCATGTATAACACACTCACTTTACCTGATTGCTTGCTGTGATACCACCTTGATTATTAAGATAAGGCGGTTTAGAAATACTGTTAAATAAATAAAAATAAAAAAACAATGCCTAGATCCTATTCCTGGGTAGTTATCCCTAATGTGGAACTTTGCATAGTGTAATTGTAGTTTGGGTTGTTCTTTCTTAAGTGTGTAACTTCAAAGTTGTCCACATTAAATTTCATCTGTCACTTAGATGTCCAGTCTCCCCGTTTCTCAAGGTGTTCAAACTTTTCCAGTTAGCTCAGATGGGCACGGTGGATTGCAATCATCAATAAAAACTATAGTTTACAATTAAAATTGTGAATACAATAATGCCACATAGCTAAATATTATATAAGCCTCTAATACAAATCTCTACTAATTACAACTGGGCTCACCCTTGTCCTTTAATGAGAGGTTGGCAATATTAAGCTTTCAAAATTATATTTCTTGTCATTTTAAGAATTCTTATAAAATGTGCATTACTTGAATATTGCTTTTGGCAATCCATCCAGGTTGGATAGATAGCACATGAAAAATATAGATGGAAGGAAGCTCTAGAAAGAGAAATTTAAAAAAGTAAAGAAACACGGAGAAGAGAGGGAGGGATATAAAAAAAATAGAGGAAAGGCAAAAAAGATGCATAAGACAGAAAAGGAAGGAAGTAATTGTATAAGAAAAAGAAATAGCTTAAAATGAAATGTAGAGAAGGTTGGTGGGAAATGGGTAAAAGGTAATGAAAAACAGGAGCATAGAGATAAGCACCCACATGAAGGAAATAGAAACAAAACAAGAAAAAAGCTGAAGAAATAAAATAATAAAATAAAATGATAAAAGTATAAACAAAGAAGAAAGAATGAGCAGGCAGATAGAGTAAGGAGAGAGGACTAAGGAAAAGAGATTTGAAAAAATTGTAAAACATGTTTTATCTATTTTTGGATAAAAATGCCTGGCAATTTCCCACCTTCATTTTTTACACGTTTTAGTTGCCTCTTCCATAGGTGGCATGCATGCCCAGGTGACTCCTCTACTAAGGCAACACCTCAAAGTCAGCTGTATTCTTTTTTCCAACAAATTATGGGATAAAATCATTATTTATTTATTTAGCAGGATCTCTATACCACTTTATCCTAAAATGAAAGCGGTTTACAATGAACTCAAATGTTTACAAAAAAACAGGGAAAGAAGCAAGCAGGGATTAATTTAACTAAACTTATATACAAAGGCTAAGTGTATGAACATAATAGGGGGAAAGGGGGTATGAATATTGTTGAGAATCAGGTGATGTCGCCAAAGTGTTCAGAGTGAAGGGTTGTTTTCAGATTTTCTTGAAATCCTTGGAATCGGTGATGACTCTGAGATGGTCGGGGAGTAAATTCCAAAGGGAAGGAGCGGCTAATAAGATAGCTCTTCCTGATGTTACTTGTTTGGCTTTTATATAGCCTTTAGGGGTAGCTAAGGTGCGACTAGTGGTTTGTCGTCTGGGTCTGTTGTTTGAATCCGTGGTGATGAGGGTTTTAAAAATGCCTGCAGAAGTGTCTTGTATGATTTTGAAGATGATTAGAATAGCCTTATATTTGATGCGGGAGATGATGGGGAGCCAGTGAAGTTGGTTCAGGAGGGGGGGTGATGTGGTCCTGTTTGGATGTGCTGGTTATGATGAGAGCTGCGGTATTCTGCACCATTTTCAGGGGGCGGATTGTTTGTTTGGGTAATCCAAGGTAGATAGGATTATAGTAGTCAATGGTTGGTGTGATAATCATCTGGAAAACACTACGGAAGTGATCCTGGTTAAAGCAGTGGTTTGAGTCTTCTGAGGATACACATTTTGTGGTAGGCTGATTTGGCTGTTTTGTTGATAACGATAGATTTAGATTACTGTCCAGCGTGATTCCAAGGTATTTTACCTCAGGTGCAATGGGTATGGTAATGTTGTTCATCAGGATTGACCTTGGGGGGGGGGGGGACTTTATTGTGAGTTACAAGGAGGGCTACAGTCTTGCTGTAGTTGATGTTTAGGTTGTTTTTCATTAACCAGGAAGTCATGTCTTCCAGGCATGTAGTAATTGCTGTGTAGTCTGGGTTGTCAAGGTTTATAGGAGCGTAGAACCATTTGATTGTATTTCCCTGAAGTCCGATGCCCTTTAGTCTGCTCAGTAGGATGTTGTGCGATACTATGTCAAAAGCCGAGGATATGTCTAAGAAGATTAGGAGGAATCCATTCTTTATATTGTTTATTCCCCTTCTAAGGTTCTCAAACAAGTATATGAGGAGTGTTTCAACCCTATGATTAGGTCGAAAGCCATGCTAGTGTGGGTCCAGAGGGGCATGTGAGTCGAGATGGTCTTGTAGTTGAAGTTGTACTACTTTTTCTATGATGTTGGTGAGGAAGGGGAGTGATGATATGGGGTGATATGCACCTGGGTCATTTTTGCTTAGTGTTGTCTTCTTAAGTATAGGATGAATGATGGCAGTTTTTTGAGTGTGTCAGGCATGTATCCTTGGGATAAGGATAAATGTAATATGTTATGGATGAATGGGCAGAAATGGTCTTTTGTTTTTATCCCTGTTATTGGACAAGGGTTGGCTGCAACAGTGCTTGTGTTCAATGCTGTGATAGTTTGTGCTATCTGTTTGAACTGAACAGAGGCAGACTCGATTCTGATCCTGTGGGAGCTAGACATGCCCATGGGATCAAAATCGGGTCTAGGGCCTGAACGTGCAGGCTGGGCCCCGATTCCAATTAGCCTGCATGCACAGCCACTTGCACAACTACCTCAGTCAGGCTCCTAAATGGAGCCGTATTGCTATGGCGTCCTGTCGCCATGGAATCTCAGCTCCATTCGGGAGCCGCGAATGCCAGCTGCCACCAATTTACTTCGTTCTCCACAGCTAGACCCTCGATCCGGCCTCCCATAGCCAGGGTCCAGCTGTGGGGAACTTCCTTCACCCCTCTACCTTACTATCCTGGCCTGGCAGCAGAATCCCCCGACATCCAGGGGGACCTTTTTCACCTCTGCAATGGAATAAGTCCCCCGTCTAAGTTCACAGCCCCAGATGTACAGGGCCAACCTCAGAATCGACCCTGTACGTCCAGAGTCATGGACCACCCATGCCCCACCCTCGCTCCGGCTCTGGAATGTCAACCCTTATCTAAGCCTTCCCATATAAATGCATTGTTCGTATGGGGAGGCTTGTGACAGAGCTGGCAGGGAGGTGAATAGCGGGGATCCCTGATTTTCGTGGGACAGAATGACTCCCATAGGGAGCATGGTTTTTTTTTAACTAAATCACATTAGCCATTAGCACAGGGCTTGCTGTATGCTAAGTTTGCCATGTTAATGGTTATTTATTTATTTATTTATTTAACAACTTTTTTATACCTCTATATCTACAAATCATAGCTGTTTACAAATAACTTAATTGTGTGAAGGCACATTCTAATGTGTGTGTCCAGACCCCTGTGTGTCCAATCGGAATCAGGATGCCCAGAGGCATACTTGATTCTGATCCCGCAGGGGCTAGACATGCCCCACGGGGTCAGAATCAGGTCTAGGGCCTGCATGCACAGCCACCTGCCTAGCTACCTCAGTCGGGCTACTGAATGGAGCCACAGTGCCTTGGCGTCCCGTTGCCATGGCATCGTTGCTCCATTCAGGAGCCGTGATCCCCAGCTGCCGACCACAATCTTCTTTCCCCACAGCCCGACCTCCGATGTGGCCTTCCATGGTCAGGTTCAGGCTGCAGGGAATCCCCTGCATTCCGTCACCTTTCCGACGCTGTCTGGGCCTGCTGTCCCCATCCATTTGCTGGCCCTGGATGTACAGGGCCAACCTCAGAATTGTCCCTGTACGTCCGGGGTCGCGGATTGTCCATGCCCCATCCTTGCTTCTCCTCTGCAATGCCCCCTCTCATCCCTGCCTAAGCCTCCCTGTACAAATGCCTTGTTCATACAGGGAGGCTTTTGATGAGTTCGGCAGGGGGGTGAATAGCGAGGATGGACATCCCAACGGACGTCGATCCCCGCTATTTGCGGTACGGAATAGACCCCATAATATTTACAGAGAACTAAAGAAGAACAAAAACAGGCAGTTCATTTAAAGTAAACTAGCTTAACAAATTATACGTAATTTTAAAGTAACAGGTTCGATATTCTTCTGGGATGGCTATGCACCGCTATGGTACATAGCCTTTGCCATCAACTTTTAAGACTGGATATTCAATTCCGGGTCATATGCAGCCCCGGCATTGAAAATCTGGGATCGCCATACAGTCCACAAGCCTTCAGAATCTATCCAGGCAGCAGCGATATTGAGCCACTGCCCAGTTAGCTCCCACAGGTAGAGATAGGCCAGCTTTTGCTGTGCTTATCTTTTATCCATGGATGCTAACCAGGAAGTGGTGCAATATTGCTGCTGCCCTGTTAGTGACTGGTGCCAGCCCTGAAATGCCCATGACATGCCACGATACTAAGCAGTTAACATCGGCGTGTGTAGCGGAGATAATTGGGGATATTCGGTGGCATTAACCATGTTAGTGCCGCTGGATATCCCTCTAAGTGGCATTTACATGGTTTACAGGTCTGTAAACCGTATAAATGCTTTTGAATATTGGGCCCAACATAAGTACAGTGGGAGTAGTTAGTATGTAGGGGTGTTAGATCTGGAGGTGGGTGGAGTAATTTAGGGAAAATGTACACAGGTATAAAGAGAGTCCATGTTAACATAGGTAATTTTACAGCGATTCATGTGAGCATGGAGCTCTGCAGTAAAACTCCAGTGCTAGTTGGGTAGAGCATGATTTGGTCCTGTCAGGTTAGAGATGGAACAAGGGCATTGACAGCACATCACGGTTAGTGCAGGTATTATGGGTGCTAACCACAAGTGTTGCCATTAGTTTGGATATACAAAATGTCATCTCAAGGGATGGTGGTAGTAAGTGAATCCGTATTCTGGTTTATTTATTTAAAATTATTTTTATACCACCTTTCTACAATTCAAAGCAGTTTACAAAGAACCGGAAAATTTGCACAGTGCGTGGGGATGCACACATAATGAATAACATAATGAATAGGGTACTAGGAGAAATGGGGTATAACTTAACTTATGTACATTCTAGAGATACATTACAGTTAGGATAAATGTTTTACATTGACCCGTTCCAGAGCAAGCTGGGTGTGTGTTTAAGCAGTTGCTTGTTCTGAGTTGCAACTGCTTAAACACACACCTAGGGAAGTATGGCGGTTTGGGAGGTATGGCGGTGCTAAAATGTTCCCAGAATAGATAGGTTTTCAATCTCTTCTGAAAGTCCATTTGGTCTGAGCATCCTCTTATTTCTGGCAGTAAGGAGTTCCAAATTGTCGGGGGCATAGAGTGCAAATGTGCGGTTGCATGCTGATTGTTTGTTCTTGGCTTTTTGTGTTGCTATGGAGAGGAGGTTAAGTGAATTATGTCTTCATAGCCTGTCACTCTTGGGTCTTGATAGGAGGGGCTGTAGACAGATTGCTGATTTGTTATATATGACTTTGAATGTTGTGAGGAGGGCTTGTACCTTATTCTTGCAACTGTAGGGAGCCCATTGAGGTGCCTTAATATGGGGGTGATGTGACCTTGTCGAGGGGTACCATGAATTATTCTCCCAGCAGTGTTCTAGGCCATCTGGAGAGGGTATAAGCTGTGTTTGGGAAGGCCATGGTATATAATATTGCAGTAGTCTAGAATGGGGGTGAGTATGGCGTGGCACACCATCTGGAAGAGGTCTAAATTTAGTAAGGGGCGCAGATTAAGATGATGTACCTTTTCTATGTTCCCTGCATTCTGTCCAGGATGGTTCAGTGTTTCTGGGCTGGTGTAGTATCGTGGAGATTCTGTGCCAGAGCAGTACCACTGTGGGGCGGTGTATTTCTCATGTCTGGGGTGATGTTACTGGGGTATTCATTATCCTTAGTCTTTTGTTTCTCCAGGGTTTAATGCACTCTGCAGCTCACTCTAAGGGGCATAATCTGATTATCCATGTTGCATTTTAGGGACTGATATGATGTATAGGCTGCTTTAGTATGTTTCTGACAGAGTTTGCTGGGTCAATATGTTGAATCTGAGTTGTGAGCTTGGTGCTGGGCATGCCTTTTGCACGCTTAACTTTTGCTGCTAATTCCCACTCCTGTGGCCCATTCCAAGTGTCCTTTGGTGTGGCCCTCAGGCATGGGTCCACGAGGCACAAGTGTGCTAGGAACAGCCCTTTAATTTAAAAGAGCTGCTGGAGGTGATGTAGCAACAAGAAGAAGATTTTACCTCCTTGCTGCTCTGCCCGATGGCTCCTGGTTCATGGTTAGCATTACCAACATGCTATAGGCGGAGAGACTGCTGCATATGTCCCAAAATGTAGCATGGGGTTTCCACACATGCCCCATAAATTGTTATACAGCCAAAAATATTCATCCACACAGAAAGCAGAATTTAAGGTTGTCTAGAGCAGTGTCTTTTAGATGTATATCTTATACAGTACATTTAAGAGGCAGTAATTAGACACTGGAGGAGAAGTCTAATGGGTCAAACAGTGAGCAAGAAAACTAAGGAAGTCAAGTTCAAATCCCACCACCACCCCCTGTGATCTTGGACAAGTACTTAACTCTGTTGCCACAGATGCTAACTTAGGGGCATGTTTACAAATGTGTGCCAGCCAATGGCATACAGTTGGAACATGCAGCAGCAAGGAGCACATGCAGCAAATGCCACCATGTTAAAAATCTTGTGCTACTGGAGTAGCAGAATGAAGGCAGAGACAGGTCATAAGCATGGCTTGTGCCAGAGGCGGACATGCTACCTGCAACACTAGATGTGAAATGATGGGATGCCATGCTCCCATGTGCCAACCATGTAGTTCAGACATATGGTTCATATGCAAGTGTTAATAAATAGGAAGGGCAGGAGCTGAGCCAACATTTTGAAACAATAGAGGCCAATAGGAGATTGGAGCCAAATGCCAAGGTGCATGTCTAGGCCATCGTTTTGGGGGTGCTGCATGGTACAGTTGACATGGTGGTAAAACACACCAGCCCAACAACCTCAACACCAGGTCCTGCAGGTCTGCGGTCACCCTGCAGGGACATTGGGCAAATATCTATGGACACAACAAAAGATGTCCTGATGGACTGCTGTTCATATCTGCATATACATTGAATACGTTCAAGAGGGTTGCTTGTGTTATGTGCTGTAGAGGTGTCAGAAAATAGGGCCTGTGCTCTGAGCTGCAGTCAGTACTTGCCTCAGAGGCAGAGTTGAAGCCAGAAAAGTATAGTAGGGCAAGGGGCATGCACTTCATGGCTAAATGACAGTGTGGCAGCATAGGAGCTATCTGAATCCTGGCCCCTCTGCATGTGGGTGTATGTGGCAGTGAATACATGCACCTGGGGGGCCATGCTGCTGTCATGGGCCATTTACCTGTGGGCTGATGGCTCCTCACCCTGATTGAAGGAGGATGTGGCTGAGGCTTACCAGCTCTGAGCAGCAACATAATACTTCTATCACTGAATGTGGGCCCCCAGTGTTGGAACTTATTAATTGGTGCCCCATGCCCATTCCCCTTGAGCTGGGAGGGGCTCTTTTGATCATCTAAAGTCTAGTGAGCCATGACTGTTGGAGTGCTCATCCTGTGGGCTGTGTGGGATTCACCATCTCCATGTGGTGTACTCCCAGAAAGAAAGGGCATGGGGGGTCCTCTATGGGTGGTTGGCTGTGACACCCCCTCCTCCATTTAATAGCTGGTGGATCATAAGGATAGGTATTCTAGATGGTGAGCAATGTGGGTGGTGTTTGATGCTATGTCCCCCATGTTCAGGCTGCCCTGAGCAAGTGTGCTGATTGTGCTTGGTCTCCAGACCTCCTGCTCTTGCACGCCCCTTCCCTCAACATTGGGGAACTCACTCTTAAAGGATAAGGTGTTGCCAAAGCCATGATAAGAGAAGTGCAATAAACTGTGGGGCTCATCCTCCCATCAAAGGCCTTATACTATGTCTCCTGCAGCCTTATGTGAACAGCCACCCTTATTGCCTCAGAGTGGGGGTCCATAATCTCTGTCCCATATAATGGACACTGTGAACATCCTGCCTAATCCCATACATGGCCTTCTGTATCCAGATGCCATAGTCACACCCTATCACAGCCACGATCTCTGTGTCTACCATGGCCATCGACTTACGGCGCAGTACTAACACGCAAATTCCATGCAATAATCCCGCGCTCTCTACTACACCTTAGTATTAATGCTACTACTATTAATAATTTACATAGTGCTACAAGGCATACGCAGCACTGAACAGACACATATAAAGATGATCCCTGCTCATCAGAGCTTATAATCTAATTAAACATGCCCATAGATTGTAAACCCTCTGGGAATAGGAAAAATACCTACTGAATCTGAATGTTACTTGCCTTAAACTTCTGAGAGAGGTGTGAGCCAAATCTAAGTCTGATAAAATTATGGGGTGAATATTCAGAGCTCTGTGATCCTCAGTCTTGATGGACTAGAAAAAAGGACTGTTACTTCTGGAGAGAGATCTGCAATTGTGAGTATATACTTCTGGGAATTTTCTGAAAGGAATTCTTTCTATTAAAGCTATTTAATCTGTGAACCCACTATTTTTTGTTAAATCAGTCAGGGCCTAGTAGCAGCAGTTTAAATTTAAATTTAAAACACAGAAGAGAACTTTCTGGTTACATTTCATACCCAGCAGAGAGCTTATAGTTTTAATTTAATAGTCACTCAGGGCCTAGTATCAGCAAAGTATTTTTAGTTTAAATTTAAAACACAGAAGAGAGCTTTCTGGTTAAATTTGGAACCCAGCAGAGAGCTGTAGTTTAAATTTAATAGTCACTCAGGGCCTAGCATCAGCAAAGTACTTTTAGTTTAAATTTAAAACACAGAAGAAAGCTTTCTGGTTAAATTTAGAACCTAGCAGAGAGCTTGTAGTTTAAATTTCATAAGAAGTTAGAGCCTAGCAGCAGCAAAGAGCTATAATTGAAATCAAATAAGAATATAGCTTACCTCAGCAGCACAGGACAGGGTACTGTGTAGCAGCCCTCTTTTAATAAGTGTTATATCCCTCCCTCCCTCCCCACACCCACCCACCCCTGGTATAATCGTAGCTTTATAGGTACTTACACATCTTAAAAGACAGGAGGTGCTCTCAGATGAAGCTTGTTACCCAAATCAGACATACACTAAGGACCTGAGATTAATTAAGTTTCAGGTGAACAAGGTATATTAAACGTATTAGGTACAGTTTTATTGGTATAAATATCCATAGCAACCCTTAGTAAGTAAAGAACTTAAAAATCCAAACAAAAACTTAAAACTAAGATGCAGACAGCAGTCCAGCTGCAGGATGGGGGCCTTCTAGTCTTTTGCATTGAGTGTCACATGTATAATTTTCTCCCAGTTGGTGAGAGGTCTTATGTGTGCACTAGGTGCATGGAACTCTTTGCTCACAGGGAACGAGTCCGTTCTCTAGAGGCTAGAGTAGCAGACTTGGAAAACATAAGAAAGACAGAGAGGTACATAGACGAGACCTACAGGGATATAGTCCTGAAGTCCCACCTCCAGTCTGGCAGCATCCCTGTTGCCATGGAGGAGAGAGGTCACGTGACAGGAGAGCATCACACTGGTGTGGCAGGAAGTGATCCTGTAACTAGGACCTGTCCTCCAGGTGATGTAAAACTCTCTCGCACCGAGGAAGTTTCTCCAGGGCCATGTGACCATGAGGGAAGGGTTAGGACAGCCGTTATAGTTGGTGATTCGATCATTAGGCATGTAGATAGCTGGGTGCAGGGGCGGCCCAAGGGGGGTGCGGGGCCATGTGCGGAGACTCGGTGCGGGGCCTCATTTGCATAATGGGCCTCATTTGCATAAATATTTGCATAATGTTACCATATACTAACTTTTAGAAAACATGCCTCTTAATGAGTGTATGGATAAAGAAAGACTAAAAGATTTCTACATTACTATAATCCAGTGCCAACCACCAGACACATTAGGAACTACTACAAACACTGCCCATTTAGAACCCATAGCAAACCCGCCGTATCCTAACAGCACTACCAGGACTCACAAAGCACCATACCCTACCTATCAAAAGGAAACATGCAAATATTAAACCAATACATTTCAGAGAACAACAATACATGACCTACTGGGGAAAGAGAACAAGTGGAAATGTCAAATAGGAATTACATAAACAGAATACCTCAGCTCAGTTACACATGCAGAACATAGACCATCACCAAACAAGGAATCACAATATAGAAACAGGAAGACAATAATTAAACTGGGAATCCCAAAAGCCAAACTTGGAATGTACAACACTATAGAAATAAAACTATACATTAATTTGCTCTTGTACTAAACAAAGCACAGACATTAATGATGCACATTTACCAGAGCTGACATATTCCAATTAATAAATTCAAAATAAAGAGATATTTTTCTACCTTTTGTGCATTTTTTTCAGCTGCAATTGCTCCAGCCACTTTCTTCTGGTTTCTTCGTGTCTTCTGCTAACTCTCCATCGTCTGCTGCCCATTTGTCCTTTCTTCTCTCTTCTAGTTTTTTTCCATTATCTCTCTACATCTGCTTTAACATACTAATCTTTCTCCTTTTGCTCTTTCCTCATTCCTATTTCATCCACTCAAATTTTACCCCTCCATCCTCAATCCCCACTTACTCTCCCAATACCCGGCCAATTGTAGATTTTTTATCCCTCCCACACAAAATATTTTCCCCTCTCCATTTTACTCTCCCAGCCCCATCCCATTCTAATCCTCCCCAACATCAGCTCCCTTCTAGTTCCAGCCTCACCCAGCATCCATTCCCTTCTAGTCCCTGCATCAGCCCATTTCCAGTCCTAGCCCCCCATCAGCCCATTTCCAGTCCTAGCAACCCCCCAACCCAATACCAGTCCTAGCCCCCCTATCAACCCACTTCCAGTCCTAACCCCCCATCACCCCATTTTCAGTTTAAGCCCCCCTATTACCCATGACCAGTCCTACCCCCCCATCAGCCCACTTCCAGTCCTAACCCCCATCAACCCATTTCCAGTCAGCCCCCCATAGCCCATTGCCAGTCCTAACCCCCCATCAGCCCACAGCCCATTACCAGTCCTAACCCCATCAGCCCACCTCAAGTCCTAACCTCCCCATCAGCCGTTTCCTGTCCTAGCCCCCCCCATAGCCCATTATCAGTCCTAACCCCCCCATAGCCCATTACCAGACAGCCCCCATCAGCCAACAGCCCATTACCAGTCTTAACCCCCCATAGCCCATTACCAGTTCTAACCCCCCAACACCCCCCAGCGCATTACCAGTCCTAACCCCATCAGCACACCTCAAGTCCTAACCCTCCCATCAGACCATTTCCTGTCCTAGCCCCCCATAGCCCATTATCAGTCCTAACCCCCCATAGCCCATTACCAGTCCTAACCCCCCATCAGCCCACAACCCATTACCAGTCCTAACCCCATCAGCCCACCTCCAGTGTTAACCCCCCCATCAGCCCATTTCCAGTCCTAACCCCCCCCAACAGCCCACAGCCCATTACCAGTCCTAACCCCATCAGCCCATCTCCAGTCTTAACCCCCCATCAGCCCATTTCCAGTCCTAGCCCCCCATAGCCCATTACCAGTCCTAACCCCACCCAACAGCCCACCTCAAGTCCTAACCCCTCCCCATCAACCATTTCCTGTCCTAGCCCCCATAGCCCATTCCCAGTCCTAACCCCCCCCCCAACAGCCCACAGCCCATTACCAGTCCTAACCCCATCAGCCCACCTCCAGTGTTAACCCCCCCATCAGCCCATTTCCAGTCCTAGCCCCCCATAGCCCATTACCAGTACTAACCCCCCCAACAGCCCACAGCCCATTACCAGTCCTAACCCCATCAGCCCACCTCCAGTGTTAACCCCCCCCATCAGCCCATTTCCAGTCCTAGCTCCCCCATAGCCCATTACCAGTCCTAACCCCCCACCCCAACAGCCCACAGCCCATTACCAGTCCTAACCCCATCAGCCCACCTCCAGTCTTAACTCCCCATCAGCCCATTTCCAGTCCTAGCCCCCATAGCCCATTACCAGTCCTAACCCCACCCAACAGCCCACCTCAAGTCCTAACCCCTCCCCATCAGCCCATTTCCTGTCCTAGCCCCGCCCCCATAGCCCATTACCAGTCCTAACCCCCCCCAACAGCCCACAGCCCATTACCAGTCCTAACCCCATCAGCCCACCTCCAGTCTTAATCCCCCCAGCCCATTTCCAGTCCTAGCAACCCCCCAACCCAATACCAGTCCTAGCCCCCATAGCCCACTCCGTCCTAATCCCACCAGCCCATTTCCAGTCCTAATCCCCCATCACCCAATTTTCAGTTTAAGCCCCCCCATACCCCATTACCAGTCCTAACCTCCCCATCAGCCCACTCCCAGTCCTAATCCCACCAGCCCATTTCCAGTCCTAATCCCCCATCACCCAATTTTTAGTTTAAGCCCCCCCATAGCCCATTACCAGTCCTAACCCCCCATCAACCCACTTCCAGTCCTAATCCCATCAGCCCATATACAGACTTAGCTCCCCATAGCCCATCACCACTCCTAACCCCCCCCGCCCCCCCATAGCCCATCACCACTCCTAACCCGCCCAGCCCAGCCCAGCCTATCCTAGGGAATTTTTTTTTTTAAAAAGCTGTCTGCTGCCGCTGCCGGGGCTGCCGTGGCAGAATTGAGTGTGCCGCGGGCAGCCCCTGCCCAGCAGAGCCTGCCCTCCCCTGTATCACCTCTCTCTTTACAGCTGCAGTCACACGCGCCGGCTTTCAGAGCGCGAAGGAACTAGTTTCCCTTTCGCGGCTCTGTTAAGCACGCGGGGGCTGATGGGAACTTCCCATCAGCCCCCGCGGGCTTAACAGAGCAGCGAGGGAGAAACTCTCCCCTCGCGCTCTGAAAGCCAGCGCATGTGACTGCAGCTGTAAAGAGAGAGGTGATACAGGGGAGGGCAGGCTCTGCTGGGCAGGAGGGGCCCCGCAGCACACTCGATTCTGCCGCGGCAGCCCTGGCAGCGGCAGCAGACAGCTTTTTTTTTTTTTATTTTACTTTTAGATCAGAATGCTTTTTGCGCGGGGCCCCCTGAAACGCGGGGCCCTGTGCAAAAAACATTCTCGCTCAATGGACAGGCCGGCCCTGGCTGGGTGGCTGGTGGACGTGAGGATCGCCTGGTAACATGCCTGCCTGTTGCGAAGGTAGCAGACCTCACTCGCCACCTAGATAAGGTCTTAGATAGTATTGGGGAGGAGTCTGCTGTCTTGGTACATGTCGGTACCAATGACATAGGAAAATGTGATAGGGAGGTTCTGGAGGCTAAATTTAGGCTTTTAGGTAGGAAGTTGAAATCCAGAACTTCCAGGGTAGCGTTCTCCGAAATGCTTCCCGTTCCACGTGCAGGAAACAAAAGGCAGGCAGAGCTCCGGAGTTTTAATGCGTGGATGAGACAATGGTGCAGAGATGAGGGGTTTGGATTTGTTAGGAACTGGGGTACATTCTGGGAAAAGGAGGGGCTCTTCCGAAGGGATGGGCTTCACCTTAACCGGGATGGAACCAGGCTGCTGGCATTAACCTTTAAAAAGGAGATAGAGCAGCTTTTAAACTAGATATTAGGGGAAAGCTGACAGTCGCCCAAGAGCAGATGGTTCGGAAGAATGTATCCTTGAAGGATACTACCAAAAGCAGAGAGGTTCCAAAAAAGAGTAAAGTAGCCCAAATGCCCTCGAGTATGGAGCCGACAGAGCTTAAAGATCCCAAATTACCCATGTCTACCAATAGCCAAATTAATATGAATAAAATACAGTCTCTAAAATGCTTGTATGCAAATGCTAGAAGTCTAAAAAATAAGATGGGAGAGTTAGAATGTATAGCACTAAATGAGAGGTTAGATGTGATTGGAATATCAGAGACATGGTGGAAGGAGAACAACCAGTTGGACACTATGATACCTGGGTACAAACTATATCGTAATGATAGAGCTGATCAAATTGGTGGAGGGGTTGCGCTCTATGTTAGAGAGGGCATTGAGGGGGGGCGGAGCCCGATGTCCAGCGGGATGGTCACATAACGCTGAGGCTCCCGAGAGGCCTACTCAGAATCCTGAATTAACACCGGACATACTTGAATTTCTGCTCTGATCTTACCGGGGCACATTGGTGAGATGGCGGGGACCAAACCTACGCGCCTGGAATTTGGATCTCCAGCGGCTTCTCACGGCAAACGCTCCAAAACTGAACCCCCGTCCCCGCAGAAGGGGCAGGCTCTGCGCGAGGGCCCCGAAATGCAGCAGGAAATCCTCGCAGAGATCAGAGGGGTTAAGGACCTCGTGCAGTCAAACGGGGAAGCACTCCGAGCGCTGCGGGAAGATCTTGGTGTATTGCAAGGCAGGCTAGAGGGGCTCTCCTCGCGTCAGGACAAAATGGAGAGCTTATTAGACTCCCATGTGGTCCGGCTGTCCAAACTCGACAAAGTTGAACGTCAGGTGCGGGCCTTGCAGAAAGAAGTGGAAGATGGCAATAATAGAGCGCGCCGCAACAACCTACGACTAGTGGGCATACCGGAGGGAGCGGAATCGGGAGACATGAAGGAGTTTTTATATAAAATCCTCCCTTCCCTGCTCCAAATCACCTTTACCAAAGAATTGGAGATCGATCGCGCTCATTGTGTACCCACAAACATAACGCTCAACAGGAAGACCCCGCGGCCTATCATCTTTCGACTTTTGAGATATCAACATGTGGAGCAAATTCTCAGCGCCTCTCGGGCAAAGGGCCATATGGAGTTTGAGAGCCACAAGATCTCCTTCTATCCTGACTTGGCTAAACCTACGGTTGATCGCGAAAGCGCTTTTTGGAATTCCGGCCGAGGCTTCAACAACTACAAGCACGCTATGGCCTGATGTACCCGGCCAAGCTCCGAGTCACGCTTCACAATCAGACAAGAACATTTGAAGACCCTGATCTACTAGCGGAGTTTTTGGATGCTAAAGAAGCCGATTTGATGCGCTGACTTCCAGAATATTCCTGCCAGTGTTCTCATATCCGCTGTACCTGCCATCTTGGATTTGCCACGGTTCAGCAAAGAGTCTGTCGAGGGCGGTTTGTTGCCTTATTTTGATGATATTTGTGACCCGACTCCATCTACCTAGAGTAGCCTCGATGAATATCAGAGACAGTGTTAATTATGGACTCTGGTGTTTCTTTTCTTTTTTTCATGTCTCTCTCTTCCTCTCTGGGGCCTCCTCCCGCAGACATATGGTCGCCATATTCATTGGGGGTTTTGCTTCTTCTCTAAGTTACTTTGGTACATGCTTTTCAATATGGGGTGTATTAGCCAGCATACTCGGTGATTATGTCATTGTTTGTACAGATTCTGCTTATGTTGTGTGTTTTCAAGCGCCCTTACCTAAAATGTCTATTACCGATTGATGGCACCATGTAAGATTTTATCATTGAACGTAAAAGGCATCAATAATCCGATAAAACGGAAGAAAATCCTGAGCTATCTTGTAGCAGCAAAGCGCAGACAAACCAATGATACCAGGAGTCTGTTCAGAAGGTCCAAATCATTTATTTGTGCACAAGTCTCAAGCAAGGCAATTTCAAAATGGCTGAGCAAAGTTTTCAAGCATTACAACAACTTTTATAGACTTCTGTTCCATTCTAGGTATAGAAAAACATTTCATTGGTCCCGGTACTCTCCCGTACCTCCCGTAGCCCTTCTATTGGTCCCGGTACTGATAAGTTTCTCCAATTATGTTCCTTCTGTGGGCTTCTGTAGGCATGACACCTGCCTGCCCCCCTTCTAGTCCCAATTACAATGGTCAGTTCATCAACTTGTTACTTTCACACTTTCAAGGTTATGGGACCATTTGTGCGTGCAGAAGAGCAAGGTTCTGTAACTCATCTGTCAGCACTCCTCATTATTTCTCTGCAAATGTACTTTTTCTTATCAGTAACTTTTAAACACATCTTTTCTGTATTTTTCCATTTCTTAATTCTGCATTTCTGCTTATCTAAGCTAATTCAATATTTCTACTGAGTTCTTTCTTACAATAGCAGCATATTGGGGGATGTGCAATCCTATATGCCTCTCCACAGGCCTCATTTACAGGTCAAGCTAGCCATGCTGGCCTGCCTATGTCAGACACCGTGGGTCACAGGCCTGCACCTGCCACATTCCCCCCTTTGATTAATCTCACCCTATTACTTAATAAGGTGTGAGAATTAAATCACTTTCTAGAAGATTCACATCCTGATTAAAGGATTCTTACTAGTTCCACTAGGGCTAGCTTTGTATAAAGCCATTATTCTAGTTGCGGTCTTCCGCTCTACTGTACTATCAATAGCACTATGAAGGGAACGCATACAACATGGGATTAAACATGGTAAGCAGAGGACAACAGCAACAAGGATTAGTACTAAGATAACGAAAGTCTTAAATCCTCCCAGCCAAGAGAAAAGGTTAGCAAACCAATTAGGAAATTTCAATGCGTGCCAAGTCTGTACTGGCACATAAGCATGTCTTTGCATATCTTTAGCAATTTCGTCAACTACTTGACCTTTATCATCTATTTTCAAACAGCAATTAGTTAAATTCAGTTTACCACATACTCCTCCTTCAGCTGCTAGCAAATAATCAAGGGCTAAGCGATTTTGGTATATGGCAGTGCGCATCTGAGTACTTTGTCTAGCTAAGAGCGTGAGAGCATGACTAGTTTCATTGGTTATTATTTCAACTACTGCTTGTAAGCGAATAATACGATTAATCATATAAATTGGGGTACGATAACCATACATACCATCATCATTCCAAGTGGCAGGTCCATAATACTCAATAATTCTTTCTGGTGGCCAATCATCACCTCGCCACTTCTCCCACTTGCCTATCTGTAAGGCCTCTCTTTTCTGTCTAGATGCTCCTTTGTGTTTGTGGGTAGTATATACAGGGTATCCTAATTGTTCTCCATGTTCAGTGTTTAACAGGAAGAAAGAAGGTCTGATGGTTCCTAAGACACATGCTCCTCCCCATTGTGGCGGGAGTTGCGCATATGCTCGGTTTCCACAGATCCAATATAGGCCAGGTGGGGCTTGCCAGGCTTGGACTTTGGCAAGGTTAGTCCATAGTCCTGCAAGTTCAGGAAATCTAGCTAATGGGTTAGGAGGTTCAGGATGTCTGATTCCTGACCACCATGCTGTCTTTTTAATCGTGGCATTATAGTATTTCTGGCTAAGACAGACCAGCTGTCCTACCTTTTGGGTGAACTGGGGTCCAGTTCTGGCAAAGCAAAGACGTCCAACGATTGAGTGCGCTAACACCCATTCACTGGTTGTCTTGTGTAATTCAGTCTGGTTGTAAATCATGGAATAATTCAATTCTTGGGCTTCCCAGGGCCATTGGTCTCCCATTTGGGTTCCGCCACAGAAATAACAATCTGTGATCTTAAGACTAGATACTACTGCTCCGGCTAATTCTAGAAACAAATTCTGTGAAGGGTGAGGGATCTCAAACTTATTTACATGCATAGCTTCATAAAAGGTATTATGAATATGATATTTAGATGACTTGTGGGCTTGGGTATTCAATCTAATATACACAATGGTCCCTGGATCTGTTCCTCCTCCAGCAATACGTAAACCAAACTTATATCCTTGTTTCCATGCATGGGGGTTATGTACACGCAAATGTAAGGGGTTGCAAGCATCTTTCTGACATTTATCATTTGTGGTTGGCTTGGTTAGAGTAGCCATCCGCTTATCTATTTTCTCATCAGTTATACCAGTGTTCCAGGTAGCATAGAAAACACATTCCCAATACGGGCAATAGTAGTCTGCCGCTGTAGCAGTACTATACCCTGGTTCCTTTTTACCTGTACACTTCCTCCATCCCGTGGCACCTTCTGGACACATATACTTATGGTCATTTCGATACGCTTTCTCCCATGTACCACAGGTGGACTGACTATCTTTGTTAATAGCATTACATGCATCAAAATTCAAAACAGCAGGTTTAGTAATGTCCTTAAGTGGTGGTGTAGCAGCTAATATAGGTCCATCTGCATCCTTCCATCTTATTTCCAACGTGTAATAGGATGGATTCTGATGCGGATTATAGCATGCTTTGATTTTGCCATGAGTGCAAACATTTAGTTCAGTGGTGTTATAGATACACCGAGTTATTGTTCCCTTGCAGGTATAGTAAGAATGGTAAAGCAAAGTCTGAGTTACTTTCAGTCCAGTTCTAGTAGAAGTAATGCAAGCAGTGCATGGAGGTAGAGCATAAGTCTGTTCAAAACCTCCGAAGAAGGCAACCAAGGCAAAGCAGAAGCAAAGATACATATTGATGTTGATTGGAGTTCTTCTGAATCCTCAGCTTGCTGATCTTGATCACGACGGTCTATTATTCTTCGTCCCGTTTGCTAATGAAGCAATTTAACGGGTGCTGAGTGTTGATTGAAGATCCTCAAGATGTCCAGCACACATTAACCAACTTAGCAATTCAGTTGGCTTGTGAAATCTGGCTTAGTCAATATAGTCTCAAAGTAGCAGTGTGTCAAATCACACACAAATCGGGTTCGTTGAAACAAAACTGTTGCTGCATGGAAAACAGCAATCCTCTTCGAAAGACTTGGCTACTGCAAAGCACTTGTGATGAAGTGTCTATGCTGCTGGTTGCCGTCTCAAAGTAACTCGCAAGGGTACATCAGGGTGCTGCTCTGCTGTCCACCGCTCTGGTTCAGGATCGGCGGCGGGCTTGACTCTGCTGTGGTGGATCCAGGCGTCGATCTCGGCTACCTTTACTGCAGTTGGGGTAGACAGGATGACGGTGTACGGTCCCTTCCAATGGGGTTCCAACGGTATCTTCTTCCAATCTTTGATCCACACCGAAGTTCCAGGCTGGTAGGGATGTAAGGGTTCCGTCAAGTTGATAGGCAACTGGTCTTGGATCCACGTATGGAGAGTCTGCAGAACAAAACTAAGAGCTAGGAGTTCTTGTCTGGTTACTTCTGAACCAATCTGGGCTAAACTTCCTTTGACTCCCTGCACTATTGGTGGGGGTTTACCATACAAAACTTCAAAAGGGGAAAATCCTGTTGACTTTACAGGGGCTGAGCGTATTCTGAGTAAAGCTATGGGGAGCATTTGGGGCCATTTCAAGTGTGTCTCCTGACAAAGCTTAGACATTTGGGCTTTCAAGGTACGATTCATTCGCTCAACTTTCCCTGAACTCTGGGGTCTGTATGCAGTGTGGAGCTTCCACTGTATCTGCAAAGCTTTTGCTAACTGCTGAGTGACTTGGGAGACAAATGAGGGTCCATTGTCTGACCCTATTACGGCTGGGATTCCAAATCTGGGGACAATCTCTCTCATTAAGGCTTTGGTAACTTCTCGGGCTTTCTCAGTTCTGGTTGGGAATGCTTCTACCCACCCAGAGAAAGTACAAACTAATACTAGTAGGTAATGGTATCCATTGGCTTTTGGCATTTCGGTGAAATCAACTTGGAGGTTGTGCATGGGGGTCACACCTCTTGACTGAACTCGGGGTGCTGTAATAAGGCCTTGCTTGGCATTATTCTTGGCACAGGTTTGACATTGTCGTGCTACTGAGGCTGATATGGTTGTCATCAGAGGGATGTAGAAATGTGGTCTGAGTGCTTTTTCCATAGCACTCTTCCCATAGTGGGTGGCTTCGTGGAAAGCTTTGACAAAGGATGGTCCTAACAGTTCTGGAATTACTATTCGTCCTGGAGGTTGACTGCCCTCTTCTGGTGGCAGCTCAATCCATCCATCTTTCAATACTCCATTTTCTTTGTCACAATAGTAATCTAATTCTTTGGTGGTATATCGTGGGATCCATAGATTCAAGGGTACTGGAAACAATGCTGCTTGCATTGGCATAGCTTGTGGGGCAATTTGTCCTGTCATAGCTGCTTGTCGTGCTGAGGCATCTGCGAATCTATTTCCTCGAGCAACTTCTCCTTTTCCTGCTTGATGTCCTCTACAATGCATGACAGCTACACGTGTTGGGGCCCAGACTGCATCAAGTAACATCAATATCTCGGGACCATACTTGACTGATTTTCCTCCGGATGTGATGAGTCCTCTTTCTTTGTAGAGAGCTCCATGGGCATGCAAGGTAGTGAAGGCATATTTGGAATCTGTATATACATTCAGCACAAGTTTTTCTCCTAACAACAAAGCTCTGGTGAGTGCTATCAATTCGGCTTTCTGGGCTGATGTGCCTGAGGCTAAAGCTGATGATTCAACTACTTCGTGCTGAGTGACGACTGCATATCCGGCACAGCGTCGTCCGTCAAGGATGAGACTGCTCCCATCAACATAATAGATCTGGTCAGGATTGTCTATGGGCACATCTGTTAAGTCAGGTCGACTAGAGAACACAGTTTCCATGACTTCGATACAGTCATGTTCTGGGAGTTCTTCACTGATGGGTATCAAGGTGGCTGGATTCAAGGCATGGCTCACTTCAAGTTGTATTTGTGGGTTTTCGCATAACATGCTCTGGTACTTCAACATTCGGGAATTGGTGAGCCAATAATTTGCTTTTTGTTCCATAAGGGCAAGGACTGCATGTGGCACAGTGACTCGTATGTTCTGTCCTAGTGTGAGTTTGTCTGCCTCACTCACTAATAGCGCTGTAGCTGCAACTGCTCTCAAGCAAGGTGGCCATCCTTTGGCCACAGGGTCCAATTGTTTCGATAGGTAGGCTACAGGTCGCTCCCAATTTCCTAATTTCTGAGTCAACATGCCTAGGGCATTTCCCTGTGCTTCATGTACAAACAAGTGGAAAGGTTTGTGGACATCTGGTAGTCCAAGTGCTGGTGATGACATCAATTCTTCTTTTAGCTTCTGGAAGGCTGTATCCTGCTCAAATCCCCACTCCAGTGGTGACTTCTCTTCTCCTTTTGTGGCTTCATACAGTGGTTTGGCAATTTGGGCAAAGTTGGGTATCCAGATTCGGCAATATCCTGCCGCTCCCAGAAAGGCTCTGACTTGCTTTCTGGTTGTTGGAGTTGGAATTCTGCATACTGCTTCTTTTCTTTCTCTGCCTAATCTTCTGCTTCCTTGGGTAATACGAAAACCCAAGTATTTCACTTCTGTTTGACATAGTTGTGCTTTGGCTCTGGAAACTTTATATCCAGCTTCATTTAGTAACTGCAGGAGATCTTTGGTGGCTAATATACATTCTCTTTCTGATACGGCAGCTATCAACAGATCATCCACGTACTGGAGAAGTACTCTCTTCCCCGGGGCTACTGGATAGCTTGAAAGGTCTTGATTTAGTGCAGCACTAAAGATGGTAGGTGAATTCTTGAATCCTTGGGGTAATCTTGTCCAGGTGAGTTGGCCTCCTCTTCCAGAGATGGGGTCCTGCCATTCAAATGCAAACAATATTTGGCTTACAGGGGCTAATCTTATGCAAAAGAATGCATCTTTTAAATCCAGTACAGTGAAATGGGTAGCTTCAGCAGGTATCAGTCCTAGAAGAGTGTAAGGATTGGGCACAACTGGATGTATAGTTTCAACTGCATCATTTACTCTTCTCAAATCTTGCACTGGGCGATAATCATCTGTCTCAGGTTTCTTTACTGGCAAAAGTGGGGTGTTCCATGGGGATTGACATACTTTTAGTAGGCCATACTCGAGCAATCTCTGTAGGTGGCGATGAATGCCTTCAATTGCGGCTCTTGGGAGAGGGTACTGTTTGACGTGCACTGGTGTAGCACTAGGCTTGAGGGTTACAATCACTGGAGCTATATGCTTGGCTAGGCCTGGGGGACTGCCTTCTGCCCATACTTCAAGTGGTGCATGAATGTTCTTTAAAGTTTGTTCAAAATAGGTATCTTGAATCGAATCATCAATGTAATATCTCCATTCTTCTTCTCGGGGTACTGTCAGCAGCATCACTCCTGCTGGTTTGGCTTGAGAATTCACTGTCATTTGCATTTCTCCTTGCTCGGAGAAAGATATTTGTGCTTGAAGCTTGGCTAGCATATCTCGTCCCAGTAGTGGCACTGGACATTCGGGCATGTAAAGGAATTGATGAGTTACTTGCTGTCCTCCGAGACTGCATATCCGGTTTTGAAGGAAAGACTTTGTGGCTTTGGCACCAGTTGCTCCTATAATGGTGACTGCTTTCTTGGTGAATGGGGCTATCTTTTTGTCTATTACTGAATGTTCTGCTCCAGTATCAACCATAAAGTTCATAAATTGGTCTCCTATTTGTATTTCGACCATAGGCTCCTGGAGACCTAAAGCAAACTTGGAGCCCGGTCTGTCCTAATCCACGTCATCCTCATCATGGGCTTGTGTGGCCAATGCTTGGATGGCTCCTCCTCCCCTCTCTCGCTGGAATTGTTCTCGATTGGCTCCTCCTCGGCCTCGGGGACGGCCTCGTCTTTCTTCTCGCCACTGATGATCGTTGTCGTCATCTTGCTGGGCGTCTTTGAGTTGCGGGCACGTATCTCTCCAATGTCCTTCCTCTTTGCAATAGGCGCATTGGTTCACGCCTAGTCTCTGGGTCCGGCCTCCGCCTTGACCCCGCCCTCTTCCTCTGCTCCTTCGATTAGGGACACCTCCCCTTTTCTTTTCAACTATGGCCGCAGCCAAAAAATCAGCTTTCTTCTTCATCTTTCTATCACATTCTCTCTGTCTTTCAGTATCACGATTCACATACACTTTATGAGCGACTTCCAATAACTGTGTTGCATTCATGCCCGCAAACCCTTCTAATTTCTGTAATTTACGTCTAATATCTGGTTGAGACTGGTTTACAAAAGCAGAATTCACCATGCATAAACTTCCTGGTGCCTCGGGATCATAGGGAGTATACATTCTGTAAGCTTCAGTTAATCTTTCATAATAATCTGCTGGGCTCTCATCTATTCCTTGGATAACTCCTGCTACTTTGGAAAGGTTCATGGCTTTTTGGCCTCCTCTTCTCAGGCCTTGTAAAAAGCCTTGGCGAAAGCGGGCTAGGGCTGTGGATCCTTCATCTGTATTTGGATCCCATTGGGGGTCTTCATTCGGGAACTCTCTCTGAGCTGCTTCTCTACGATCTATTATATTCTGCCCCTGCGCTGGAGCTGCAGGGTTTTCTGCCATCCATTCGATAGCTGCTTTTCTAATTCTCGCTCGTTCTTCTGTAGTGAATAGGGTGGTCAGGAGCTGACGGCAATCTGGCCAAGTGGGTTGATGAGTTTCCATAATACTAGTTACTAATTCTGTCAGCTCCTGGGGCTTGCTAGTATAGGAGGCATAGTGCGACCTCCAATTTAATAAATCAGTTGTAGAGAAAGGGATATACACATAAGTTAAGGGTCCCGCTACCACTTCATCATTATCATTCTTTACGGGCACTCCCGGGACTTGCCTTAAGGGAAACAGTTTGGCTGTCCCAGGCGTCATTTGGGTCTGGGATCTAAGGGTTATTGTCGTTGTCTTTGCAGGAGTCGCTTTCTTTTTCTCAACTGGTTTTGCTTTGGGTTTCTCTTTCACTGGCTTGCTAGTGCTAGCGCTGGCTTTCTCAATTATTTGTACACTGTCCTCTTCTTCTTCTTCTGGGGAATTCCCTCCTTCTTCTTCTAGCTCCGCTTCTGACTCACTTTTTACGTCCTCCTCTTCTCTTCCCGCTAATTCTTTCTCTTTCTCTCCTCCAGGAGGAGGGGGGTCAGGGGTTGGGTCTCGCCTCGGCTCCGGCGGTCTCTGGGGTTCTGGGGCAGGACGCCGCCGGGCTATTCTTACTGGACCTGGGGTTCGGGGCTGCCTGAGGACTACTTCTGGGGAATCAGGATCTGCCAGAATGGGTTTCTTCGTGGCTTTCTTATCCTGCTCTTTCATTCTAGGCTGTTCCTTTTTCTGTCTAGAATCTGTTTTAGCTAACATTATTCTGCACTGTTCCTCATAACAGCGCTGCGCCCAGGAGGGCGGATCTTCACAAATACTTAACCAGGAATCTATATAGGGATACTGATCGGGGTGCGCTACCTGCACTCTACGGTGTATTGACTGGATAATCTCTACGGTGAACGTTCCCTCTCGGGGCCAGATGGGGTCTAGATCGGGCCACTCCCTAGTACACAAAATCTGCAAACGGGCTGCTGTCATTTTAATACCATAATCTCCTGAATATCCCTCTTTAAAATGTGCGATCATACATTCTAATGGAGTGTTTCTAGTAGACTCCGCCCCTCCCATTTCGATGTGTGCGCGCAACAACAGACAGAAGGGAAAAGGAGTGCGGACCGTGGGTAAGGGGTCCTCACGGCCCTGGAAACGTACAGGGAATACAAATAACAAGACAAGACGACAATCGCTTCCCCCTTTTCGCGACCTGAACGCGGTCGCCCGGTCAGGAAATGCGCTAATCAGGGGTCCGCCTTCACTTGGTCCGTGCTGCCAGACCTCTCATTCACACTTCGTTCACACAATCATGCTAGCAACGTATCCCAGAATGCATTCGTTTCTATCTGTTCTGACTAGTCTTTTTCCCAATTACAAAAAGGATGAGGGTTTCACCTAGCGAATTCCCATGCCAGGCTACTCGGCTCTTCCTTGAGAGTTGATCATGCTCTCTTACCAATTCCCAATATCTCGAGATTACAAATTCCAAATTCCAAGTTCCAATGGCAGTACTGCTCTTTCTATTTCTGTCTAGACCCAAAATCAAAACTATACTCACCGGATCCGGTCCTCAAACTTCCCAAGCAGGCGCATGAGTTGGACCTCGGACTCCCCTCACTCGGGTTCGAGGCGTTGACTCCAGCCGGGCTCGTCACCCGCCGAGGTCCGACCAGCTCCCTCCGATACAAGGGACCGGTGGCGCCAGGGAGCGGCCCTCGTCGGAAGGGCGCGATCCCGGCAGGACCAAGCCTATAGAGGCGGAAAGTCGTGGTATATTGCCCTATATACACTTTGATTCCACAACTTCCCGGCCAACGCACCAAGGAATATGTAGCAGCAAAGCGCAGACAAACCAATGATACCAGGAGTCTGTTCAGAAGGTCCAAATCATTTATTTGTGCACAAGTCTCAAGCAAGGCAATTTCAAAATGGCTGAGCAAAGTTTTCAAGCATTACAACAACTTTTATAGACTTCTGTTCCATTCTAGGTATAGAAAAACATTTCATTGGTCCCGGTACTCTCCCGTACCTCCCGTAGCCCTTCTATTGGTCCCGGTACTGATAAGTTTCTCCAATTATGTTCCTTCTGTGGGCTTCTGTAGGCATGACACCTGCCTGCCCCCCTTCTAGTCCCAATTACAATGGTCAGTTCATCAACTTGTTACTTTCACACTTTCAAGGTTATGGGACCATTTGTGCGTGCAGAAGAGCAAGGTTCTGTAACTCATCTGTCAGCACTCCTCATTATTTCTCTGCAAATGTACTTTTTCTTATCAGTAACTTTTAAACACATCTTTTCTGTATTTTTCCATTTCTTAATTCTGCATTTCTGCTTATCTAAGCTAATTCAATATTTCTACTGAGTTCTTTCTTACAATAGCAGCATATTGGGGGATGTGCAATCCTATATGCCTCTCCACAGGCCTCATTTACAGGTCAAGCTAGCCATGCTGGCCTGCCTATGTCAGACACCGTGGGTCACAGGCCTGCACCTGCCACAATCTAAGTCATGAAGCTGCGGACCTGATTTTCCTCCAAGAAACGCATTTAAATTCGAAGGAAACTCTTAAACTCAATATTAAACCTTACATGGTGGCCGCCTATTCCCCAGCTGTTTCTAAGAAATGTGGGGTTGCCATACTGGTTAGGAAATCTCTGCATGCTACTATTATTGCGACTAGCTCAGATACAGCAGGTAGATGGTCCAGGGCTCACCTCAAGATAGGTAACCTTGAAGTTACATGTATATGCCTTTATGCTCCTAATGTAGATGACCCTGCCTTTTTTGCTACCATTGCTCAGGTTGCGCAGGCCTCTGCTAACACTTCATTGATAATTGGGGGGGATTTCAATTTAGTTCTTGATCCCCTGATTGACAAACAGCCGCCCAGGACAAGTGGTCCCCCCAAGAGTCACACCACGCTTACCTCTGTGATCAAAGATCTTGCTTTAGTCGATCTATGGAGGTTACTACACCCCAATGAGCTTGACTTTACCTTCTTCTCTTCCCCTCATAAATCCCAGTCTCGCATAGATTTCTTTCTAATATCAAAACTGTTAGTTCCTCAGGTGGACACTGCAAAGATTCACTCCCAACATATCTCAGATCACGCTGCTATTTCTTTTCAATTACACACCACTGTGCCCCAAGGGAATTCGGGGGCCTGGTTCTTTGATAGAACCCTATTAACTCAACCAGAGTTCCAGTTAGAAATTCGAGCAGCCATACAAGATTACTTCCACTTTAATTTACCCCAGGATACTGCAAATTGGGCTTGGTGGGAGGGTTTTAAAGCGGCCATTCGTGCAACGATCACTAGTTATCAAATTCGCCTGCGGAAACAACGCAAACAGCAGCTCCTTATACTAGACCAACAAATCAAAGCAGGCGAATGAGTTCTAACTTCACGTACTGATCCATGCGTCTTAGTTCGCTTACAGTGTCTCCGTTTTCAATATAATGCAATCCTCTCAACTGCAGCTTCTCAGAGTATTGCACTTCAACAAGGGACATACTACCGTGAAAGCAACCGAGCCGGTCGACTTTTAGCCAACGCCTTGAAAGGTCAAAAAGAAGCCAAACGCGTAGCGGCCCTTCGAGCCCCACAGGGAGGGGGCATACTGACTACAGACTCCGATATCGTAGAACTCTTTCGGGATTTCTATACCTGTCTATATCAATCTGAATGTGAATTCTCATCAGAGACCTTCGAGCGCTTGTTTTCTGGTATTCAGCGGCCGACCCTTTCTGAAGCTGATAGGGATGCGCTGGATGAACCCTTCTCTACTTCAGAGATCCAATCTGCCCTAAAACGAACAGCCTCGGGTCGAGCCGCCGGGCCTGATGGTCTCCCGACAGAATTCTACAGAACGTTCAGTGCAGATTTAGTTAGCTACTTAAAACTTTATTTTACTGCCCTTGCGGTAGATACATCCTCTTTGGGATCCTTTTCTGCAGCTAATGTGGTAGTTTTTGAGAAAGAAGGCAGAGACCCGCTGCTAACCGCCAACTACCGTCCAATCTCCCTACTTAATGCCGATTATAAGATCTTCGCAACGATCTTGGCCACCCGGCTATCTGACAGGATGGCCACCTTAGTCCATCCCGACCAATGCGGTTTTATACCCGGCCGCTCCACCGCTGACAATGCTCGGACCTTGTGCCATGTGCTATCCAGTGCTGCCAATTTAGACCACCCATGGGTGGGTCTTTCCCTAGATGCTGAAAAAGCCTTTGATCGCCTAGAATGGCCCTTCTTATTTGCAGTTCTCCGATGGTATGGCTTTGGGGAGGGCTTCCTCCGATACCTCCAAGTCATGTACTCCCAACCCGTTGCCAGTATTTGTGTAAATGCCATTAAGTCTCGGCCTTTTCATCTCCAAAGAGGCACGCGTCAAGGTTGCCCCCTATCACCAATGCTCTTTGATCTAGCTCTTGAACCCCTCGCCCTCCTTATTAGACAGTCCGCACGTATTCGAGGTGTCCCCTTCAGTCACAGAGAGATTAAACTCTCTGCGTATGCAGATGACCTTATGCTCTTCGTATCCCTTGATTCGGTCCCAGCTGTCTTGGACCTGATTGATGGATACTCGCAATTATCGGGCTATAAAATAAACTGGACCAAATCCGTAGCATTCCCACTGAACCGCTGGGTACATGAGGCTGACATGCGGGCTTTTCCTTTCCTTTGGCAATCCCGCATGGTGAAATATCTTGGGGTCCACTACTGTTCTCCTTTAGAAGCCACTCTTAGTTTTAATGCCAAGGAGGTAGTCTCCAAAGTCCGTGAGCTCACAAATCGTTGGTCTCCCTTATCCCTTACATGGTGGGGCCGCCTAGAAACCGTGAAAATGATGATAGTCCCCAAAGTGAACTATATTTTAGAAATGCTGCCCTGCTTACTCCCGCTACACACCTACAAAGACATTGAGGGCCTTCTCGTCCGTTATCTCTGGCAGGGCAAACCACCAAGGGTAGCTAAACAAAAACTACAGTCTGCGAAGGAACTGGGGGGTACCCGCTTTCCTGATTTTCTTAGATATCATCAAGCCTTCCTACTTAAACAAGGTGCCCGATGGCTAGCTGCCTCAACAGACAACAGACCAGTCTGGCTTGACATAGAAGAGGAGCTTAGTAGCCCAATTCCGTTGATCCATCTCCCCGGTATGTCCCATCAAGTAGACACCCGCCATCCCCCAATGATTGTCGATACTCTTGCGGCCTTTAACACTCTCATTCTGTCACTGGGACCAAACGTATGTCCTCAGGACGGACTCCCGCTGTGGAATAACCTCAGAATTCAGGTCCTAAATAAAACGATCGCATGGAAACCCTGGTACTCTAGGGGGATCTGGACACCCCAACAGCTCTTCTCCGCAGCTCGTTGGAAGACCTTTTCTGATTTACAAAAGGAATTTGCGTTACCAGCGAAACATTACTTTCAATTGATGCAGCTTCAACACTGCCTCAAAAGTGCTCAAATCCTGCCGCCCTCTGCCCCTACTGAGGACGGGCTATTAGAACTAATTCACTCTATTAGTAGTACACATGGGGTAGCCTCTAACTTTTATAAACTATTATGTCAGGGTACCGATACTGCTACTTGTAGAGCTCAACAAGCCTGGGAACGCGAACTGCAAACCACTTTAACCCCTGTGCAATGGAGCGTTTTCTGGAGCAAAGTAGTGCGGGTTTCCCAATCTGCCTCTGTTACCCAAACTCTCTTCTTTTTTGCACATAGATGCTTTTATACTCCAGAAAAAATAGCCAAATGGAACACAACTGCTAGGGACCAGTGTTGGTCTTGCCATACTGCTGTGGGAACCCTCGCTCATGTTATTTATGAATGTCTTCAACTACAGGTTTACTGGGGGCGGGTCTGGGGTCGTATTCAATCCATCTTACACCTCCACGAGCCTCTTTCTTGGAAGATTGTGGGACTCCGCTCAGTGGCGGAGGTCCCCTCTCTTCCTAAGAAGGGTCGCTTTCTCCTTGATTTCATGCTGGGTATAGCCATATGTTTAATCACGAGGAATTGGAAGGATAGCTCTCGAATTACTGCCAATGAATGGTGGAACCTCGTCTGCTTATATAGTAAATATGAGCAGATACCTCGGAGAGCTATTCCCCATATCCAAACTCACTCTCGCTTGTTTAAATGGCAGATGCTCAATGATTATGTACAATCTGCTCATTGCTCCGACATGTCTGTTTAATGTATACTCATCATGTTTCCGATCACCGTTAGGTTTTGTACCACAATAATGTCAGTACACGCCCGTTTTCGGGAATGATTAGTTTCTAGAGAAGAAGCAGGGGGGAGGGGGGTGGCAGGGGTTTACTTTGGTGTATGTATCACATTCTATGTATGTATCTGTCTTTTAGCTGTATGTCTTCCTTTCCTTTGTTGTTATAAAACGAAAATAAAGAATTAAAAAAAAAAAGAGAGGGCATTGAGTCAGAAAGGATTAAAGTTTTGCAGGAAACAAAATTTGCTGTAGAATCTCTGTGTATTGAAATTCCATGTAAAAAGGGGAAGGCGATGGCGGTGGGGGTGTACTATCGACCGCCTGGCCATAATGAACAAATGGATGATGAAATGCTCAAAGAAATCAAGGAAGCTAACAAAAGTTACAGCGCAGTAATAATAATGGGCGATTTCAATTACCCCGGTATCGACTGGGTCAGTGTCACGGCAGTACATGCTAGGGAGACAAAGTTCCTAGATGACAAAAATGACTTCTTCTTGGAGCAGCTGGTCCATGAACCGACGAGAGGGGAAGCCATATTAGACCTAGTCCTTAGTGGAACACCAGATCTAGTGCAAGAGATAAGGGTGTTGGGGCCACTTGGCAATAGTGATCATAGCATGATCGCCTTTGATTTAATTAGTGGAGGAGGGATAGTAAGGAAATCCACAGTACTACCTTTTAACTTTCGAAAGGGAGACTATGATAAAATGCGGAAAATAGTTAAGAAAAAACTAAAAGGAGCAGTTGCAAAGGTTAAAGACGTACATCAAGCTTGGGTGTTGTTGAAAAATACTATCTTGGAAGCCCAGACCAGCTGTATTCCACGCTTTAAGAAAAGTGGAAGGAAGTCCAAAAAACTGCCAGCATGGTTTAAAGGTGAGGTCAGAGAGGCTGTTGTTGCCAAGAAAGCATCTTTCAGGAAATGGAAAAAAGAGCCAAATGATGAAACCTGGAAACAGCACAAGCACTGGCAGGTCAAATGCAAGGAATTGATAAAGAAGGCAAAGAGAGAATTTGAGAAGAAGCTTGCTGCAGAAGAAAAAATGCGAAATAACGATTTTTTCAAGTACATTCGTAGCAAAAAACCTGTGAGAGAGTCAGTTGGACCATTAGATGATAGAAGAGTTAAAGGAGCACTAAGAGGTGACAAGGCGATAGCAGAGAGACTGAATGAATTCTTTGCTTCGGTCTTTACTAAGTAAGATGTAGGGATGTTACCCATGACTGAAGTGGTATTTAAAGGTGCGGAAGAACTGAAGGAAATATCGATACATCGGGAAGATGTATTACAACTATTAGATAAACTGAAGAGTAGCAAATCACCTGGGCCGGATGGTATACATCCAAGGGTGTTGAAAGAACTGAACTACGAGATTGCAGACCTGCTATTAGTAATCTGTGAACTATCATTAAAATCATCTCTAATACCTGAAGATTGGCGGATCGCCAATGTAACACCAATTTTTAAAAAGGGTTTGAGGGGTGATCTGGGAAACTACGGACCGGTGAGCCTCACGTCAGTACCAGGAAAAATGGTAGAAACCATCATAAAGAATAAAATTACTCAACATGTAGATAGTCATGGCCTAATGGGAGTCAGCCAACATGGATTTAGACAAGGAAGATCTTGTCTTACTAATCTGTTATGTTTTTTTGAAAGTGTGAATAAACAGGTGGACAGAGGTTTGTCGGTTGATATACTGTATCTGGACTTTCAGAAAGCCTTTGACAAAGTCCCTCATCAGAGACTTTTGGCAAAACTAAAGAGTCATGGATAGGAAGCAGTGTACTACTGTGGATCAGGAACTGGTTAAAAGATAGAAAACAGAGGGTTGGGCTAAATGGCCAATTTTCCCAATGGAGAAAGGTGAATAGTGGTGTACCCCAGGGATCTGTGCTAGGTCCGCTGCTTTTTGACATATTCATAAATGACCTGGAAAGTGGAATAATGAGTGAGGTTATCAAATTTGCAGATGACACAAAACTATTTAAAGTTGTTAAAACCCAAGAGGATTGTGGAAAATTGCAAGAGCATCTTGATAAATTGGAAGACTGGGCATCAAAATAGCAGATGAAATTTAATGTGGACAAGTGCAAAGTTATGCACCTACGGAATCCATACTATGGTTAAACGATGCAAGGTTCCACATTAGGAACCTTACCACCCAGGAAAAAGATTTAGGCGTCATTGTGGATAACATGTTAAAACCTTCGGCCCAGTGTGCAGCGGCAGCCAAGAGAGCAAATAGAATGCTAGGTATCATAAGGAAAGGAATGGAAAATAAAACAAAAGATATTATAATGCCTCTATACCGTTCCATGGTGAGACCGCACCTTGAATATTGTGTGCAATTCTGGTCGCTGTATCTTATAAAGGATATAGCATTATTAGAAAAGGTTCAAAGAAGAGCCACCAAAATGGTAAAGGGGATGGAAGGATACTCCTATGAAGAAAGGTTAATAAGGTTAGGGCTCTTTAACCTGGAAAAGAGACGGCTGAGGGGAGATATGATAGAAGTCTATAAATTAATGAACGGAGTGGAACGGGTAAACGTAGATCGACTGTTTACATTATCAGAATATAGGAAGACTAGGGGACATGCAATGAAGCTACAGGATAAACTATTTAAGACTAATAAAAGAAAATATTTTTTCACTCAACGTGTAATCAAACTCTGGAATTTGTTACCGGAGGATGTTGTAAAGGCTGTTAGTGTAGCTGGGTTTAAAAAAGGTTTGGACAAGTTCCTGGAGGAAAGGTCCATAAACCATTATTAAGAAGGGACCCAGGATATCAATGCTTGACCCAATACAAGCAATGTGGAACCTGTGTCTTTTGGGGAAACTGCTAGGTACGTATGACCTAGATTGGCCACTGTTGGAAACAGGATACTGGGCTTGATGGACCTTGGTCTGACCCAGTATGGCATATCTTATGTTCTTATATTCTTATGTTCAGATTGCAGCGGTCAGTACTGCAAAAGCGTACAACTGCTGCAGCCAAAAATGAAACCAAATATTCAATGCTGGAGTCCATCAGGTGTCAAGTGCTGAATATCTGGTTGCACTGCTGACTGCAGCGTATAATCAATAACAAGATATTCATCTGCTTACTGCATAGCACAATCACATAAGGTTAGGACAACCACTGACTTGCACTAACTTTATACTGTTTGCCTATCCGGCCAATGGCTAAATATCTCCGCTAACCCGATAATCACTGGGACTGCATCAGCTCTGCCCATAGACTAGTCCGAAATTAACCAGACATTTTCAGGGCAGTCTGTAAAGATATGCAGCAGCATTAAGCAGTTAGTGATGCTGATTATCAGGCTGAATGGTGTTTAGCTGGTTAGCATGTCCATATCTGGCCCTGACATTGAACATCTGGGTTTAGCGTTCAGCCGCGCCAGCAAGACGTGTTACAACAGCCAGCCACCACCACTGAATATCCCACTCCCCTTATTTTATTTATTTCTTTTAAAAGATTTGTATGCCGCTAGTGTGAAATAACATTCTAAGTGGTTACATCAAAAAATACTCAGGGAATTGTGAACAACCCAACCTGAATGTCCCAGTTCCTGTGTAGACACCAAATGCAAAATCCAAACCTGTCCAACTGGGTGGAAAGAGGAGGCCCTTTTCTGCTGACATTTCCTATATTTATTTTGCCTGTATGTTCTATGACATCATATGGAACATCCACCAGTGTAATGATCACTAAAACATAACGAGGGGGAGAGAAGTCCAAAAAAGACTTGACTCTCCATGGAGGCTTTAGGACAATCTTTAATAGTTCAAGGCCCCTAATCCTCCACTGAGAGTGTAGTCTTCTTTGGACTTCTCGCGTCCCTTATCATCTTTTACTCTGTGTAAACTGATATTGTTCTGTTGTATGTTGAGTGCTCTGATAACCACTCAAACACACATCTTCCCCTAAAAGCTTTTGACTATTTCATTGATACAATCCTGGGGTCATTTTCCAGCTTCAGTCAGTGCTTGAAAGAAATATGGGATACGGAATATTAGTTCTTAAGCTCTGCCAGCCATAGGAACTGTTGCTACTCTGCACTGCTGAAAGGGGCTCTGCTGATCTGGTGGTTATTGAACCTGACCTTGAAAGAGGAGGAAATAGGGCACACAGAGCAAAAGATGAGGACAAGAATCTTGTGGCAGCAAGAACTCAAAACACCTGGCGACTTTCACATATATTAACTGTAAACTCCTTGTTCATGTAAGATGTGCAACTGTCAGAGTATGTTGAGGGATGGGTACAGTGTGCAGGTGTTCAGGTTCGAAAACATCCCACTTACTTCATAAAGTCCTTCATATGACTTCCGCCACAAATCCCTTTTTTCTTTAACCCCCATAGTTATACCAACAAAGAATGTGACTGAGCACATAGGGGTTAACAAAGAGGGAAACTGCAGAATACTCTAGTTAGTGAGCAGGAACTAGGCATCTGAGTAGGAGAGAAAGCAGCTCAGTTCCATTAGTTATGGCATGAGTTGGGGATCTGGAGCACTACTTAGTAGATGCACAACTGACAGAATAAAGATGCATATTCAGAGAGTAATGTGTTTTATTTTACTGAACTCAGTCCATACTAAATTGATTCTACCAAAGGAGATAGATTGTTTTGCCTTTCTCTCTGTGCTTCTTTGCTTGCCATATTCTTATATTAAAGTTCATTGCAGGACTTCCATTGCCTAAGAACCTAGGAGTAAACAAATCTCTGTAACCCTGGGCTCAGCCTTGAGCTCGTACACTTGGTTAATCAAAAAATGACCTTATTATTAAACCAAAGGGGCAATTTAAAAATCATTGAAGGAACCTACTCCCTAATGATTTTTATCCCAGACATAATTATAATAATTAGCATTATAAAGTGCTAATTATCTTTTTGACACAAAGGACTCACAGAAGTGACAACGATCCAAATTAAGTAAAGAGATTTTTCCTTTTTTACTTCTCCTTTTTTTTCTGTAAAGGACATTTTGCACATCAGATTCAAGACGCTAATAAGTTAAGATTCTATCTGATTGCATTTTAAACGAGTTTGGTGCTTTTGCCTTGAAAACCTCATTTGATGGGTCATTCTGCACACTATTGTGTAAAGTATAAATGTCTGAGAGAAAACCTGCTTCCTGACATCAGTTTTGCATTTATTTCTCTTAATTACCAGATGTCCTAGACTTGCTATCATGGTTAAAATGGGAATAGTGATCTTAGCTAACATTCTATTCATTTGAATATTTGAGAGACTTCATTTAATTTCCTTTTAGTGTGCCCACAAAAACTCAGCATTAGGTTTTTTCTTCTAGATGAACTACTCAAGCATCTCTCAAGATTATTTTCTCATTTTGAAACATATTTCATGGGCTTTTTCAGGGTTCACAAATGTTTTATCAAGTCAGGGGAAGGCATTAGCTAATTAGAAACCTTCTTCAACTTGCAAGGAAGACTTAAAATTCTGGATGAATGTTTCATGCAGATATTTCACATCTGTAAAGGAAGCCCTGATCAATATTTACTCAGTCTAATTGGTTTATAGGTCAGTATTTACAAGGCCTAAGACAATTTGACATTTATAGGAAGGTGTTTTTATTCTTAATTCCTATTTATTAATCCTCAAACTTTGATGAAAATTGGGAAACAAGTTCTTAGAAAAATTGTCTTTAGCAAAAGGCAAGCACAAAACAGCCTTATCCCTTTAAAACCTAAATGTAGGTCCCATTATGGCGTCTTGTATCTCCCTAAGTATGTCTCTACCTCCTTGAGCTCTTGAAACTGGTGGAAATTGTATTGGCTACAGGGAGAAGTACTGGGTCACCATAAAACATTGCCAACTAGGGATGAGCATCAATTAGCATGCATTTGGTTCTTTAGTACCTCTTAAAAAATATAGCATTTTAACCTACAAGTTAATGTATGTACCAATGATTGGCTTCCAATAAAAAGTTGCAATGTACAATAATGTTGTTTTTATTAAAACAAATATCTGGAACAAACAAAAAGAAAAGACTGAAACTGGGAACATGTCAGAAAAATCTGAAAACAAATAAAAAAACTCTATGCCTTTGCACATTCCTAGTTCCAAGAGAGGAACGACATGGTCTTAAAGGGAAAGAGCTCCTTGGGAACAACAATCCCAAAAAGAGCCCTCTGGTCCTGGTCTCCCCTACTTTTTGCTCATTGGTCTGAGATCTGGACTGCTGAATGGGGGCTTCTGTGGATGTGTTTGGAGGGTGGTCCCAAGAGGACTCTACTATGGTGATGCTGGAACTATGTCAGCAGCCTGTTTCAGGAGGGAGTTCTATAGCAGGAGATAGAATGGCAGGGATATGTGCTTGCTCCTGCTAGACTCTATGCTCGGAATGCTACCTGCCACTCAGAGCCGGCCCAACCACTAGGCAAACTAGGCAGTTACCTAGGATAGCAACTTCTGGAGGGTAGCAAAAGCAGGCCATTCAAAGCTAAATAATAGATTTTAACAGCCAGAGGGGGTGTAAAGCTTGAAGTTCGCCTAGGGTGCCAAAACCTTGGACCAACTTTAGAGCTGGACCTGCTGCCATTGACCCCTCTGAGCTGCTTTTAAAAGGTGAGACAAAGGGGAAAGAAGGCAGCATGCATCCATGGTCCTCCAGCTAAGGTGAGATCACTCTTCCTCTGAGTATCTTCGCTTACCAGGGGAGAATATGCTACTGTGGAGGAATCAAAGAGCAGAACTTGCCTGGTGTCCGTGCTGTTCCCAGAGGCAGCTCTGTTCTGTGCTTCAATGCCTTACTGCCACTGGAAAAAAATAAGAAAGGCAGAAACTGAAATGACTAAAAATAAAAGAGAAGGTAGTGAAAAGAAGAAGGAAATGTAATACAAATAAAGTGTTTTTCTTTTTTTAGTGACATCAAGTCAGTGCTGACTCTTGGTGACCCAGCTGGCTCTGGGTTTTCTCGGCAAGATATGATGGAAGTAGATTGCCAGGCCTTTTCTTTTGAGGAAGTGGAGAGTAAAGTGACTTGCCCAAGGTTACAAGGAGTGCCAATGGGAATCAATCCATTGATTGGATACTAGGGAGTTGTTCTAACCATTAGGCTACTCCTCCACTTGCTAAAATGATATGAAAAGGAAAAAAATGTTACTGAGCAATACCAAATTATTATAAGGCCCGATCTTTAAAAGCCCTTTTCTGGATAACCACAGAGGTTATCTGTATAAAGATGCTGAATGAGATGTTCAGTGGTGCTATCTAGAGAGCACCACTGAATATCTCCACAAATCACCTTGTAGGGTGGTCTGGGAGAGAGTGAGGGTGATGCCAGCCATTTTCCAGGTAAGCACCGACCTTATCTTGATAGCTGTGATTTGTAGATGTTATTTGGATAAACTACCTGGATAGTTTTGGCTCCAAAAAGTAGACCTAAATTACTGTCCAACAAGCCTATCTGGATAGCGGCTAAAATTAGCTGCTATCTGCATAAGATCGGCACTTATCTGGATCATGGCCATACTTGCCAGATATTCAGCACCTGCCAGCATCTGGATACCAGAGATGAATATCTGGACACTGTGGTCAGCACACAATCACCGCACAGCCCTTTTGAATATCAGTCTGTTTGATATTGGGGCCATAGTATCTATATACACATATTCAACAAAATTCTACATACCTATGTTTTGGTATGAGAAGTATTCAGTGCCTTGCACATACACGCTTCCATACAGTACTGTATTTTCTCATTCTTCTATCTAAAAAATAAACACAATTCAAAATGCTGTAGAGTATATTTCACTAATCTATACAACATATTCTACATTTTCTCATAGTCCCAGATTTAGGCGTAAGAGGCATAGGCAACTTCTTAGAATGCTGTCAAAGATGCCAAAGACCCAGATCAAAGCGAGGCCTCTTCTCACTTACTTTAGGGTCATGTGCATGTGTGCTGCATCAGAGAGCTGCTTTGGCACTACAGGGCGTGTTTACTAAGCCCCATGCTGGTAACACGTGCATAGGGTTGCTTTACTAGCATGGGGCTGCAAGCTAATAGCGCGGATGCGGGTACAACCATTCCTCTGCAGTTACCACACATCAGTACTGCAAACCAGGCATAAGAGTAAGTAACGCCACTCATTAAGGTGATGTTATTTGCACTCACGCTGCTTGCACTGAGTGCTGGTAGCGGGGGATACAAATACCCACGCAAATTGTGCTGCAATGGGAATGCCTCATCCCACCCTGTCACTGCCACAAGCATTACAAGAGTAGCGTGAAGTTGTTAACGTGAGACCCTAAACTACTTTCCAGTGCTGTGCCAAAACTGCATGCTAACCCCACACTACCCTTTAGTAAATATGCCCCCAGGGCTTTACTGTGCTCTATATAGTGTATCTGGATTTTCAGAAAACCTTTGACAAGGTCCCACTCTTGGTGAAATTAAAAAGTCATAGGATAGGAGGCAGTGTATTATTGTGGATCAGGAACTGGTTAAAAGATAGAAAGCAGAGGGCAGGGCTAAATGGTCAATTTTCCCAATGGAGAAAAGTGAATAGTGGAGTACCCCAGCGACCTGTGCTGTGTCCGCTGCTTTTTAACATATTCGTAAATGACCTGGAAATGAGAATAATGAGTGAGGTGATCACATTTTCAGATGACACAAAATTATTAAAAGTTATTAAAACCCAAGAGGATTGTGAAAAATTGCAAGAGTACCTTGACAAATTGGAAGACTGGATGCTCAAATGACAGATGAAAGTTAATGTCAGCAAGTGCAAAGATATGCACCTGGGAAAAAGCAACCCAAACTATGGTTACACAATGCAAGGTTCCACATTAGGAACCATCACCCAGAAAAAAGATTTAGGGGTCATCGTGAATAACATGTCGAAAACCTTTGCCCAGTGTGCAGTGGCAGCCAAGAAAGCAGATAGAATGCTAGGAATCATAAGGAAAGGAATGGAGAATAAAATAAAGGACATTATGTTGTTGTTAAGTGTCGTCGAGTCTGTGTCGACTCATGGCGACCCTCTGTCTTCAGTCATGGTGACCCTCGGTCTTCAGTCAGGCAGCTCATTGTTGACAGACTGGTACCCACAGCTGCTGTTATTGTATCGATCCATCTCATTGCTGGCCTTCCTCTTTTGCGTTGACCTTCTATCTTGCCAAGCATGATGTCTGTCTCTAATGATCTCTCTCTTCGCATGATGTGTCCAAAGTATGAAAATCAAAGTCTTGCCATCTGAGCTTCTAAAGAAAGCTTAGGTTTGATCTCCTCTAGTACTGATTGGTTTGTTCTTCGAGCAGTCCATGGTATATGCAGTATTCGCCGCCAGCACCATAATTCAAAGGCATCAATTTTTTCCTGTCTATCTTTTTCACTGTCCAGCTTTGACATCCATATGATGTTATTGAAAATACCATGGCCTGAATGAGTCAAATCTTTGTATGGAGAGAAACATCTCTTCTCTTGAGAATCTTGTCTAGATCTTTCATATTCATTATTCCAAGAGCAATGCGTCGTCGGATTTCTTGACTGTTTGCTGGGTCTTTATTGATAGTTGATTCAAGTAGGTTAAAGTTGTCCACGATTTCAATTTCTTCTCCTTCAATGATGAACTTATTGATTTTGTCAGTTATCATGATCTTTGTCTTCTTTACATTAAGGTGCAGGCCCATTTTAAGACTATGGGGTATGTTTACTAAAGTGCGTTAGTGCGATTTGCGTTAGGAGCCGCAGTAGAGACAGAAACCCCAAATAAGGACATGGGCGGTACATCATTACCGCTAACGCGCGTTCCAAAAACTAACGAGCGTGACAGGGAGCCGTGGTGCGTTACCGGGCTTTAATCCTAAGAAGGCGTACAGATACAAATCACAGAAACAGAGCTGTAGCACAATGGTTACCTCACTGACTGCTGTCACAGGCAGCATGGGTTTGAGTCCTCTGGGTGCCCCAGTGTGCCTAATGCAGAAGGCTGGCCCAGGCATCATCCTGTACATTACATAGGGAATGAGGAGGCATGTTTTTCTTTACGTTCATCAGTGTTGCCAGCAAACACACCCTCACAGTGGTGTAACCGAAGATGCTGCAGATGGCACCCCATAATGCACTACACAGGCTACATTATAAAGTGCACTGTCCACTGAGGAACACCAAAATGTCCCCTATAGAACATCATATAAGGCAACTTAAAGGGCGCCAGATAAGGTGCTGCATGGGGCGCCTTATGAGGCACTGTAAGGTTATATTACGCTGAGGGGGTTTCGCTGGCAGCACTAATGTGCATTAAAAAAATACAATGCTGCAGACAGCCCGATAAAATAAGCCCACTGTGGGTCTGAACCCATGACCACTGGCCCCACAGGCTGTGAAGAAACCACTTGGCTGCAGCCCCATAGCTGCCAACAACCACCTGGCTGGCAACTGAAGGGCATCAGGACACCACCCAAATGGCTTGCTGTGTTGGCTAGGATCTGTCTCAATGCAAGCACACCCATGGTGCAATGCACATGCAGATCAGCAGTCCAGAGATGAACACAACAAGGGGTATGTACCCACACAGCCCCCTGGCACGGTAGGGCGAAATGACTGTGTGTGTCACTGTCACATAGTAGCAACAGACAGTAGCCCAACAGGGTGCCCCATAAGAAGTTAGAAAAGGTATCCCCTAAGGCAGCTTGATCCGTAGCACAATGGTTAAGACACTGTCAGATGGTGCAAGGTCTGTGAGTTCAATTCCCCCTGTGGCTCTAAGGACTAAAGCTGCCTGCAACATTACCCTCCCCAAACCATAGTCATTGATTTGGATAACCAGTCAGCACTCTGTTAAAACCATAGATATCCTCCATTTTTGTCGGCCACAACCAACCTGAGAGGTGGGAGAAAATGCCCACCGCCCCTCATTGGGAGGGCCCTTTTAATAAAGAGAGCCTCAGTCCTCAAAAGAAGAAAATAGTGTGAATTTGCATCCAGAACCATGTTTGAGAAATGTACAAAGTCAAATATATCCACAAATCATGTAATAAAGGAAATAAAACGTCAAACCGTGCTGGAAACAATGCAGGTAAGAACCGTCTTGCCATCGTACTCCTGCAGGAAACCCCACCACGCCATGCATTGCTCGGCCCAACTCTGGGCCCTGTATCAAGTGAATGTGTACCTGCCAGGCGGGGGTATCTGTGGATGAGTCTGCGACATCACCCTTACACCAATTCAGTGATGTCAGAAGCAGCTTGTTTTGTACGTCTAACAGGTTCTGCTGTCAAACACACATTCACAGGGCTATAACCCAAAGGAGTCGCATAGGGCACCCTACAAGGCACACCAGAGGGTAAAGGTAAATGTGCACTGTCTGCCAGGGCACCCTATAGGGCGTGTTACAGAGCGCCCCATAGGTCATGCTATAGGGCTCCCAATGAGGCACCATGAGGATTCTGCACTGTGAGGGTGGTGCTGCTGTCAGCACCAATGTAAAGTAAAACTACAAAATACCCCCCAAAGGGCCACCAAACAATCCTTCTGTGGGCTGAAACCCATGAACTAGGGGCCCCCACAGGCATTGAAGTAGCTAGTCGCCCATATTGCTAGTGCAAATAACACAGTCCCAATAATGAGGTGGCCAGCCCATGGAACAGAACTGTGAAATGCTCAAAACCCCCACACCGGATCCACAGCAGTTGCACTATGTACATACAAAGAATGCTTGTCAATGAAACAAACCAAGGTCTCAGCAAACAAGGGCATATGGCAAACACAATCAAGACCAAGGCCAAGATCATTACCAAATATAAAAGGCCCAATAACATCACAGACCTGTGTCATAAACCGAAAGCCACTGGCAAAAGCAAAAGCAAACATGAACATACTATGAATATGTGGAGAAAGAATATGCAGATGTCTGTACCACCAGAACCAATAACCCCCTGACTGGCCAAAGAAAGGGCGCCATGTCACCACCCAAAGTGCCTGCTGGGGGGTTAAGGATATGGGTGTATGCAACAATACCCATGGTGCACTGCACATGTACATCAGCAGTCCCAAGATGAACATAGGAGGGGGTAGGCACCCCCACAGCGCCTGGCCCTGAAGGGAGAAATGAATTTGTGCGTCACTGCCATAGAGCAGCAAAAGACAGTAGCCCAACAGTGTGCCCAAGAAGAAGCTTGAAAAGGTGACCAGTATGGTGCAGAGAAGGGTGTCCCATGCTAAGTGCAATATGAGGTACACAGGGATAAGAGAGTGCAGATGGAACCCTGGCCCATAGAACCATATGGCACGGTGCCCCAAAATGGGTATGTGGGCCAAGGTCAGTGTGCCCTAGGGACTGCAAGGGGTGTCTGGAGGACCTTCAGGACCTGCGTGGAACAGAGACAGATGTAGTATGAACACCACATAGAACCCACAGTAAAGATAATGAACAGGTGACTGACGGAGGGAGAGTAGGGAGTTACTGGACCCTCATCCCTGCGGACATCCCATGTGTCTGGCAGCAGCGCAGACAAACATGGTGCTGGCAACAGCAATACACCAAAGGTTGTTGGCACCCTAGAGTACTAGAAAAACAGTGTGTGGCAGTTGAGGAGAATATGTGTCCCCCAGTGGAGGTGGAGGTGGCCAGAGGAGTGGGCCTGCCACGCAGAACAGGCACAGGCCCGCCAAGCACAAAGAGATGCAATGCAGACAAGGGTAGCCGTGTAGGATACGGGGTGACAGTGCACAGCAACATACAGGACATCTCACATCACACTGATGCAGATAGATGGACCAAAGGATGGTCCGCAACTGTGATGAGGATGATAAGAGCGGCCAGGACATAGAAGCCAAGAGATGACTGTTACAGCGACCACTGGTACCAGTGCAGGAAAGGCAGCAAAAAAGGAGAACAGAGAGAGTGAAAAGCCATGACCACTAGGATGGAAAGCACTGCAGAAAAAAATTAACTACAAAAACACCATTAGGCACACAGAAATGGATGCAGACAGGACCACAGCATGTCACCATACAAAACTACAGCTGTGTGTCAGGTGAGGGCACCCCAAAGACTAACCAAGATGCAGTACACATGTAGAGCAGGGGTCCACAGCCAACATCACAGTCCACAGGTGGGATGGGAGGCACATATGAACAGGTCCACACCCAACCCAGGAAATATAATGCAGTGTAAACAACATGCAATATATCAGGGGAGCGACACATGAGGGCTGGAAGGAGCCAGGCCAATGGAAAGCCATGTGGATGGGCTGTGGTCAAGGACAATGGACTGAAAGAGGAGCATGTGCATGACCAACCAGTTCAGTGATGTGGCCCAGACCAACCGGCAGCAGCGGTCCCAATAAACAGGCAGCCCAGTCACATGCCTCACCCCAGGAGGGAAACTACAAAGAGTCAAGACAATGTGGCACACAGGCTGCAAACAGGCCACACTGACATGCACAACTCAACCATGGAAGGGTGGGCGGAGATGTGATGGGGCTGCACACTGCATATGGGCAAGTAAGCATCAAACAAGGAAGGAAAAGATCAATGCCAGGTGTTGCCCAAACTGGCAACCTACCGAGTGGCAATGAAATTGGGTGACCAATATCCCAAATATCCAAAACAACAAAAGTGCAAACAGTCGTCCACAAAAGGCAGTCACCAGACCCAAGCAGCCATTGTATCCTGCATCCCGGTGCACCATATGACCTGTAGAAAGACATGGGGCCTGTGTCGCTGCCAACATCGCCAGCACACACCCAATCCATTTTGCGAGTCCACCCATCTGTTGCTGCCTGTGGAGCCTACACACCCTGACCACCCCCCACTGGTGCAACCCCAAATCTTATCCCGCATCTCATCAGCAGTCGCTAACATACAGTAATATGTGATGTGGAGGGCGTCACCATGACATGTCCCCACAGTGTTCTCACCCACCATATGCATAGCAGTCACCATCCCCAGCCACCAAAAGAACATGGTGAAAGCATGCAGAGTGACAAGGCAACATGCCATGTCAACAGTGATGTATCAGGGCTACATATGCATGTACAGCTCATCCCCCCCCCTTTACTGCAAGAAACGAAATACCCAGACAGTCCATGGCAGCAACGGTGGCCCTGTCCCCCAAGTGACAGTCAAAATAGGCCATCAATGATTTTGAAAAGAAGGCCTGTGTCCAAATTGCAGAGCCCCATATCCCTGTGGCAACAACATCCATGGACAGTCTCACAGGGGTGCTGTGTCCACGCACATATGGATGACGGGATCTCCAGATGCAGTGTAGTAGATGTGTCATGTATGTTGTCTGTGTCCTGTGTGAAAATATGTAGATATCAGGAAAGGGAATGGCACACCAACCCATGGCCCCTTTAGGTCTGAAAGGAGACAGTCAGATAGAAAGAGTTCACCCCAGAATGCATAGATAGTACCACATGACATGGCCACAACACTGAGCACAGTGCACATGGACCACTTCAGGAGATGTCTCTGAAGACCAGGACACCATCCCAATATGTTCATGTAAATGCACATGACACACAGGCACCACAGGGGTCCAGAGCATGTCCAGCAGTGGTGGCGCACAGAGATAACAACGAAAGACATGATGATAGCAACAGGCCAAATGCAGCACCAGCACGTGGTGTATGTCCCAGACTTTGGAAGCTGAGGCCTACCTGAAAGGTAGAGCTGTGACCTGACTGGGAATGTCCGTGTCAGGCAAGAGCACAAAGAGCCCCAATAGAGGCTGCAGACATCAATGGAGTGCGGACATTATGTTTATGTTTATGTTTATGTTTATTAAAACTTTATATACCGCCCAATACAAAATAGCATCTGGGCGGTTTACAATACATAAAAGCAATTAAAAGGAAGGCTGTGGAAAAAGAAACAGAAAAGGAACGCCATAAAATCAAAGAACAGGGATAGAAACAGATGGCAGTCAGGGGATACAGAAAGGCAAACATGAAGGGAGGGAAGGGAGCACATAGACAAAACAGAGAGGCTCAGGAAAGAGGAATTAGGAACTAGCATAGGTTAACTAAGTAGGAGAAGAGGGTGGGGCTGGAAGGGGAAGGTTGAGGCAGACATGAAGGGAAGGGGAAGACATTGACAACACACAAGGTGCAGGAAGGAGGGTTTAAGGATTTGACATGATTAGTCCTGTGACGAAGAAGAGGACGGAACTGGAGGAGTGAGGTTAAAAGCAGAACAGAAACTGTGAGTTTTCAGCTTGGCTTTAAAGGATTGATAGGAGGTCTCTAAACGTAGGGAGTGGGGGAGTGAATTCCAAAGCCTTGGACCGAGAAAGAAGAAAGCAGAAGATCGAGTTAATTCTAAGTGTGCTTGAGAGGGAGGGGGAAGAAACATACGATTAGCGTGGATGGAACGTAGGGAACGGTGAGGAGTATGAAGACGAACTTGATCAGCAAGATACAAGGGACACCTGAATGGATCACCCTGTGAACAAAGATAAGAACTTTAAATTGGACACGAAAGGGAACAGGAAGCCAGTGATAGTGTATTAACAAGGGAGTGACGTGATCAAAACGAGAAGCGTGAGAAAGAATACGAACAGCAGTGTTTTGGACCCGTTGAAGACGACAAATTTGTGATTGGGGAAGCCCAGCAAGATAGACATTACAATAGTCAAGACGCGACATAACAAGGGAGATAAGCAGGGTGGCCAAAGAGGAAGGGGTAAGGAAAGGGCGTACAGTACAAAGTTGTCTTAAAGTGAAGAAAGAACGCTTAACCACAGAAGAAATATATTCTTTAAAAGACAGGGAAGAATCCAAAGTTACACCGAAATACCGCATAGAAGAAACAGTGGGTATAGGTGAAGAGGAAAACGTTGGGGAGAGGTTGGGGGGGGGGGGAAGAACCAAAGGTGAACCAGATAGCTGAAGTTTTTGCGAGGTTAATGTGCAGAAAGTTGGTCGAAAGCCAGGAGGCAACGGAAGAGAGACAGGAGTTAAAGGCAGTGATGTCAGGTGCAGCAGAGTCAGTGTGAAAGAGGAGAAAGATGTCATCAGCGTAGAAGTGGGCAGAGACACCGTGCTGTTGAATAAGAAGAGCAAGGGGGGCCAGAAACACATTAAAGAGAAGGGGAGCAAGAACAGAACCTTGGGGAACACCGCATGAAAGGGGGGTTGAAGGTGAAGACCCAGAGCCAGTGTGAACCGAGAAGGAGCGACTAGACAGGAAGGAGTGAAACCAACGGAGGACCCGGCCAGAGAGGCCGGCATCTTGAAGACGAGATAGGAGAGTGCGATGATCAACCAAGTCGAAAGCGGCGGAAAGGTCTAGTGAAACAGCAAGAGAGAGTAAACCACGGTCATGAGCAATGTGCAGATCGTTAAGGAGGGAAAGAAGAACAGATTCTGTGCTGTGACCTGGGCGAAAACCGGATTGACGGGGGTGAAGAGTGAAAGAGACCTCAAGGTGAGAAGAGAGTTGAGAGAAGACTAGTTTTTCCAAAAGTTTAGAGAGAAAAGGGAGGTTGGAGATGGGGCGCCAGCTGGAGGGAGAGGAAGGATCAAGGGAGCTGTTCTTCAGAATAGGACGGACAGAGGCGTGCTTCCAAGGAGAAGGAAAAGTACCAGAGGAAAGACTAGAGTTAAACAGTGAAAGAATAAAGGGAGACAGAGCAAGAGAGGGCTCAAGTAACCAAGCAGAAGGAATGGGATCAGCGGGGCAAGAGGTTTTACGGGTAGACAAAAAGACCTTAGAGAGAATAGTGGGAGTGATAGGCTCAAAGGAAGACCAGTGATGTGAGAGAGGAGGAAGGGTGGAGGGGGAAGCGAGCAGAGTGGGAGAGGGGGGTGTCACAGAGGGGGGAGGGGATAGGGGAGGGGGGCAAGAAGGAAAAGAAAGACGAAGAGACTGAACTTTAGAAACAAAGAAAGTAGCCAGAGAAGAGGGATCTGGGATAGAAGGAGCGGAAGAAGGGGTAGGGGAGGAATGAAGAGTGGAAAGAGAGCGGAGGATGGAATGTAATTGGCGGGAGGAATTTGAAGAAGTGGTGATGAGGTTTGAAAAATAAGTCTGTTTGGCGGAATGAAGGAGGGAACGGTAATGACGGTGAGCAGAACGGAAGGAAGCTAAGGTAGAAGGGTCTGGGTGTTTACGCCATATACGCTCAGCTCGGCGAAGATACCTACGATGAAGGAAAAGTCCTGAGTGAAACCAAGGGTGACGAGTAGAACGGTAGGGACGACGGGAGGTTTGTAGAGGGGCAATGGTATCAAGGGCAGTAGAAAGGGTCGTGAACCAGGAGTTAGCCTGGGAATTAGGTGAGAGAAGAGGAAAATCTGGGGGGAACAGAGTGTCAGAGATAGGGAACTGATGGAGAGTATCAGGAGTGATACGCCGGGAAGGATGGGAAGGAGACTTGGGAGAGAAAACTGAGGAAGAAGAAGGATATGGAAGAGAAAAAAGGAGACATGAATGGTCTGTCCAAGGGAGGGTAATAGAGTAAAGAGAGGAAGGGGAGAAAGGGGAGGATTGAGGGGAGATAAGTAGGTCCAAAGAATGACCAGCAGAATGCGTGGGAAAGGAGACAGATTGAGCTAGAGAAAGATCGGACAGAAAAGTCAAGAAACTACGATCCCGGGTGGTAGAAGGGGAGTCCACATGGACGTTAAAATCGCCTAAAATCAGAAGGTGAGAGTACAGAAGAGTGGCTTCAGAAATTGTGGCAAGAAGGGAATCCCAAAGCTGGGAAGACGAAGAGGGTGGAACATAGACTAGGAGAAAATAGAGGGGAGTAGACGAACCTAAACGGAGAAGTAAAGATTCAGGATAGTGCAGAGCAGGGGAGGTGAGCTCCTGGAAGGGAAGAGAGGAGCGGTATAAAACGGCAATCCCTCCGCCACTCCTGCCCCGGTGAGGGGTAGATAGAGCGGAGTAGCCAGGGGCCAAGCAGCGGTTTAGAAGTGGCTCCTCGCCATCTCGCAACCAGGTTTCGGTGAGAAAGAAAGCATCAAGAGTATATTGGGAAAGGAGATCTTGGACCAGGATGGTTTTTGAACGGAGGGAACGGCAATTCAGAAGGGCAAGCTGTAAGAGCAGAAGAGACTGAGGGGACGAGAGACATGGAGAATGGCTAGCGCAGAGAACCAGGTTAGAAGGGGTTCGAGAGTGAAAATTGAGATAGACAGGAGCTGAGGAGATAGGAGAGCACCAGTTCCAGTGTACTGGAATTGCAGACATGGTGAGAAGAGACCAAATTAAAAGAAGGGGAAGAAGTGCAAGGGTAGAGCCGCTGAGCAACTTACCGCAAAGAGAGGGGGCCCAGGAGGCCGGCACACCGGTAGCAGAGAAAGAGGAAGGACGCACGGGTTCAGCTGGAAATGCTGGGGAATGATTCACCACCCGAACGCGCTCCGCACCTCCGCCTTCGGAGTCGCCCCAAGGAGCTCGCCCAAGGAGCAGGTCCTGCTCCTTGTGCGTGCTCTTTCGGCGCGCGACTGCGGCACACGCCCCTGCGGCGCTACACGCCGCACCGGAGGTGCTTTTATGGAGGATGGTGGCTCCCCAAGGAGGCGCGGGCGCGTGAAGCGCGTCCGCGTCACTTCTGGCGCTCCAGGAAGAAGGACCAATCAGGAGAGGTTGGGGGAGGTACCTGGGTGAGAACAGAGGAGCGGGTGAGACACGTTCAACGCAGGCAGCTGGCACAGAGAATGCAGGCTACACAGTCAATAACAGAATACAGCACAGGTAGGGAGGCAGCAACAGGCAGGACGCCACACCGGAGTGCTTTTATGGAGGATGGTGGCTCCCCAAGGAGGCGCGGGCGCGTGAAGCACGTCCGCGTCACTTCCGGCGCTCCAGGAAGAAGGACCAATCAGGAGAGGTTGGGGGAGGTACCTGGGTGAGAACAGAGGAGCGGGTGAGACACGTTCAACGCAGGCAGCTGGCACAGAGAATGCAGGCTACACAGTCAATAACACAATACAGCACAGGTAGGGAGGCAGCAACAGCTACCCATGCACACATTACCATGTGTGCATGGGTAGCTGTGAGTGCAGCATGTCCAAGGTGCGTTGTGTTATGTGGAAACAAAATGTTGACGTACATCGGTCCACCAGCAAACCTGAGACACGTCTGAAAAAATATATTTATTTATTTATTTATTTTTTATTTAGTATACATTTGTATACCGCTACTTCCAGCGATCAGCAGCGGTTTGATTACAGATTGGAAATTGTCAAATCATGACAGGAAATTTTTGAGGTATAAACACATTGATTAGACAGGAAAGCACAGCACACATATGACACATGCCCACAATGTACAGTAGCCCACAAGCAGAAGGGAAAAGAGGAATGAGGGAACATCACTGGAGAGGTGTCCATACACATCCCTGAAACACACATAGGCAGCGAGGCGCAGAATGATCGGTCATGTAGACAGGTCAAGCAGACACAGAGACATACACTGTGAGACAAGGTATGCATGCCAGAAGGTGCAGATGGCAGGACCCCCGACAATCACCGACAAGTGGAGACCCCCATCACAGTACATGCATGAGTGCCACGCATCCTGCTAATGCCACAATAGCAGTGAGTGATCCACATGCTCTCAAACAATACAATGCCCTGTGCCTGTGTACTCACACAGCCTGTCATTATGTGCAGCAGATACACCATTAAGACTCCCAAGATATGCAAAGGTAATGGCCACATGTGTGACAAACGGAAGCTAAGGGTGATGGAGTAGTGGGCCAGAGACATGTGCAGCACCATAGGAGCAGTGGAGAGAAATCAACATATATGTGTCAAACCATGACGACAGCAATGCAAACTGCACTGTATGCCAACTCACCCGAGTCACCTGCATGTTGCAGTGATGTACACACACTCCCCACACGCAGCACAGCATCGGGCAGTATGGTCAGCCAATCCCTGGGGGCCCAGAAAGCAGAGGTTTATCCTGGGGAGGCAAAAACACATCAGACATATCTAGACATGTCACGGTAGTGCTGCACAATCCATACACCTGCTCACACATGGTGAACCCAGAGACACGTCCCCAGCACAAGCAGAACTTACAGGAGAAGAGCTCCTCGATCAGATGTTGCCTGGCTGCCATCCCCGCACGTGTGTCACCATGGCCAGGTGCAGGAGGGCACACAGGATCCACCCCGAGATCCTCATTAATATCGACTGGAACATTGTGCCTGAGAGCAATGTTGTGGAGGATGCAACAGGCTAGTATGATCTTTGCCACAGTCAGGGGCCCGTACTGTAAGGCCCCGCCAGTCCTATCCAGACACCTGAAGCGACTTTTGAGAATGCCAAAGGTGCGCTCAATGACTGAGCAGCTGGAGGCATGGGCCTCATTGTACCGCATCTCTGCACCTGTCCGCGGGAGACGCACAGGGGTCAGCATCCAGGCACGACACCCATATCCTGCATCACCTCCAAACAGAGATGGAAGAAAGTCACACGTGAGAAGATGAACCTATGGAACCCATGATGTAGCAATGTACAAATGGACAGCAGAGAAGCATGGTCACACACATCTGACGGCACAGCATTGCACACGATGGGGGTGCACCAGAGTCTGCATCCGGGAGTCCAAAAACACACTCGGCTGGACAAAGATGCGCAGTTGTGCAAGTCGTGGAACAGCATGATACATGGCACACAGGGGATATGTCAGTGGACCACAACCCCAGGGGGGCCAGGTGGGAGTGTCAGTGCAGACAGGCCAAAGCGAAGTCATGCAGCAGACATGTGTGATAGCAGGTTCGCACACAGCCCATGACACATGTCACCCCCTACATGGCGAATGAGGAGGCCCCATACACACTGTACACCATGTGTATGGTCCTGTGCCCCCAATCCTCCAATGTCCCCCCCTGGATGGCACATGCACAAACCTATGGCACATGGGGTGGGAAATGGACACAACACACAGGCAGACATATATCAAACCCCCAAAGGTGTAGGAGCCACATCCATGGAGGGGACACACCATGCGTGTCCGCATTGCCCCTGTATACGGGAGTTTGCGAAGTGAACAGCAGAGGCAGGGTACAGCCGACACCACATGGGCACGGGGTGACCCAGATGAGCAAGAACACGCACATGGTAGGCAGGGAGACATGTGGTACCCCACAGAGGTATGTGACCACATTTCAGGTGACAGGGTGTGATGTAGTCTCAGGCCCAGAATAGGCTGCACCAGTAAACAACACCACAATGTCATGCATGCAGAGGACACAGGTGACAATGGTGCCCCCGCGAAATACATATGGTAGTTACACATAGGATGTGGGGAATACCTACCCAGCAGGACATAGTCCTCATATTGCCCGGCCTCAAACTGGCCGAACAGTGCTGAGTTCTGCAGGATATAGGAGTCATGGGCTGACCCCGGGAACCGCGGGACCACATTCAGGATACGCATACCTGCATCACAGACAACCTGCACATTGAGGGAATGGAAGTGTTTGCGGTTGCGGTACACAACCTCCCTGTCGCATGGCGGGACGAGGGCAACATGTGTGCAATCTATTGCGCCCATCACGTGTGGTATCCCTGCAATCTGCTGGAATGCATGTCCCAGGGCCACCCAATGTTGCCTACTGTTGGGAATGGCAATGTAATTCCCAACCCGGCTGACCATGGCCCGCAGTACCTGGTGGAGGCAGCGAGAGAATGTTGGTCTACTCATCCCACCCACTGCGGCCACTGAGGATTGGAAACAGCCAGAGGCAAAGGAATGTAGGGCAGCAAGGAGCTTGGCCAATCCTGGTATAGCATGTGACCGGGCAGTCAGGGGCTCAAGGTCAGGTCTTAGATCCTCATAGAGCTCCCTAATAGCCCCTGTGTCCAGCCAGTAGAGGGAGATTACCTCGTCCTCCCTGATGTCCTGGAGCATGGCCCTGGGCCTGTAGAGGCGTTGCAGGCGGGGCCACCCCTCAGGATGCCTATGGCACCGTTGTTCCCCCACACCCGCCTGTGGACCCCCCCACAGCTGCAGGCCTGAGTTGCATCGGGTTAGGACCCATGCCCAGTGCTGCAGCCCCAGGACCATCATCTCCCTCTGCCGGAAAGCGCAGCCCAGCTAGCTCCAGCAATGCAATGACTGCACCACCTGCATTCACAGTCTGAGCCATGATAGACAGGATGGGGGACAGGTGGCTGGGAAATAGGGTGCGGGACGGGCACAGAAATCACAATAATGATACACACCTGGTCAACCAGGAACATCCATCACAGCCAACACCCTGTAGTCAGCAATGTCCTGTAGTCAGCAACGCGCGCAGGAGCACGCGCATTCCCCCGCATTGCACCCGACAAAAGCCATCCCGACAAAAGCCATCGACGTGTTCCCCCATGACGCAGCATGGTGTAAAGCTCCTGCGAGGTATACCCCTTTCCAAATATGGAAAACGCCAAGATGTTACAGGGACGTTAACCGCGTTCACACGCGCGTACACGCAACGCACGTCCCATGTAATGTGCATCACGAAAATGTAAACATCACACAATGCGCATGGTAACACGCAGAACAAACATATACGGGTACTACGACAGAAAAAATATATGTTACTTACCATCACAAAATTGGATTGTAGGAGGAGGGCACGTGTAGTGTGTACACCCAGGGCTGAATCGGAGGAATAATAAAAAGCTGGAAACCATGTACAGTAAGGCACGTAGGATACATAATCACGTCACGTCCATGCATGTGCAGGAGGAAAGCGCATACGCAACGCGCGTATGCAACGCGCGTACGCAACCCGCCCAGAGCCACACCCAAAACATACCTATATATATCTAGGGAGGACAAAATGGCACGCACCTCAGCACACATCCGGTATGGAGCCCACCAACCAGATCTCTGAGAATGCCGGACTGCAGCAAATACCAACAATGGACACAATTACTGATGATGGTGAGAGACCAGGCCCATCTGGCCTACAGCAAACCCCACGTCAACAGGCCACTGGCACAATGGGGCAAAGGCGGGGCCGGCCCACACTCCCAAAGGAGTTGTGCAAGAGGGCAGTGAGGTTCAGCCAGGAGGAGAATGATCTCCTCCTGGCAAGCATCCTGGAGCATTACGAGATACTCTTCAGCCAACACAGCTCAACAACATCAGGTGTCACACGTGCCAGGGCATGGGCGGAGGTGCAGGCGGAGGTGGCAACCGCAGATGGCCCACATCGGGATGTAGAGAGCCTCCGAAAAAGATATTGTGACATCAAACGGAACATCCGTAACGAGCTTGCAAGGGAGCGGAGAGTGGCCCAGAGCACTGGAGGAGGCCCAGCACAGGTCACCAACCTGACTGCACTGGAGCGGCGCCTGGCAGAAAAACTAGGGCCCATGTATATTCATGGCCTGCCCCCTGAGTTGGACACAGCGCACCCAAGTGCTGGTGAGTGTGAGAGTGAGCTGCACCAGTGGGAACCTGCAAATGCACATGTGTGGGGGTGGCCAAGGGTGGAGTGGGGTGTGGGTGGCATGATTTGGCAATATGAGGACCCAGGGGGCAGCACAGGCATATGGCCAGCTTCTGGCCCATGACCCATTGGGGGGGACATGTCCATGGTGGGCAGGGAGTGGCACAGCAAAGTGGATGGGTGCGGTGGCAAGGAGGACAGGCCCACAGTACCAGCAGAGGCTGCCAATGTGTTGCAGGGGAGATGGTGCAGGGCTGGTGGAGGCAGCACAGACACACAGGTGGTATCGTGGCCGACGGGACAGCACAATGCATCTGTGTCTAACATGGGCTGTGTTTGCAGGGCTGACCGCGGTGACGGGGCTGCATGGGGTGTGTGGCAGCATGCAAGGGGGGAGGGGACAGTGGAACTTGCAGGGCAAAGGGCCCCACGGCATGGATAGATAGGTAAGGGGGGGTTGGAGGGAGGGGCTCACCCACACACATGTGCCCTTAGGGGAGTGGGACGAGTGTAGACAGGCAGTCATGCCTCATATTACCTATGTAACATTGTGGCCTACAGGTGACATATGCGCTATTGATGCAACAGAGGAGGCGCCAGGGGACAACCAGCCATGGCCGTGCACCCCCATGGACCCTGTGCCGGAGGTGGCCCAGGTGGAAGCAGGTGTTCCCCCCACCCCCCCAGGGGAGGACATCGGAACTGTCACACAGCCTGCATTTGGAAGAGGAACGACCACCAATGACACCACGGGGGAGGTGTCTGCTGAGGCCGACCAGCGCACCAGGGAAGCGGCGCTGTCCGCTGTGTCAGATGTCATTCTGCAAATGCATACGCACTCCGCAGCAGCACAGAGGGATGCAGAGGGTGAGTGTCAAACTGTGTTTTGTTGTCAATGCCTCTGCATAGGTGGTGGATGTTTTTCAATCTTACAATGCACTACCTGCTGTCTCCACAGGTATACGGCATTTACTGTGAGTGGGGCTGAGGGAACAGCGCCGGCAACGGCATGCGCAATGGCGCCACCAACGCACGATGTCCAGGATCATGGTGGGGGTGCAGAAACTGGTTACAGCTGCATAAAGCATGGCTGCAAGCCTTGAGATAATTGCGGCACACATGGGGCCCACACCACCACCACCTCCACCACCACCAGCGGAGGTGGCAGCAGCAGTTGCAACGGCAGCAGCAGAGCCACCGTCATCACAGGGTGGGAGGGGCCACGCAAGGCGTGGCAGGGGCAGGGGGAGGGGGAAATAAACCGCAACACAAGTAGCTGTAGCACGTCATGTCTCCTGTGTTGCTTGTGGGAGGCAATATTACGCACAGCCCACCCGTGACTGATCCTGGGGCCTGCCCGATACAAACTATTCTGCCAGATGGTGTAGGCACCGACCCTGCTGTGGCCAGCATGGGATGCCCCACCTGCTCTTGGGCGCACACCAACAGGCACACACTACCCAGCAGCTGCAGCCAACATCTGTTTTCCTCATACGTTCCCCGTGAGCGGGGGGTGGGGGTTACAACCGGTCATGGGCTATAGAGGGGGAAAGGGCATGACATGAGGTGGGCTGTGGGTGATGGGGGGGGGGGGGTGTTGGACTGGTAATGTGCATTGGGCTGATTGGGGGGGGAGGGCTGCCAATGGCCTATTCGGGGCTTCCTGGAAATGGCCTGATGGGGTTAGTACCGGACTTGGGCGGTTTGGGTTAGCTCGGATTGAAGATGTGTGGAGGTGGGGTTTGACATACAGTGGACCCAGGAAGGTGCAGGACCATTACATGGGCTCATGGGGGGGGGGGGCTGGACTGGTATCTTGCTGGGTGGAGGGGAGCTAGGATATGGCATGGGCCGAAGTTGTTTCCAGGAAATGAATAGATCTGGCATCATAGGGTCCTGGGAGGAACACATGAGCTGCTGAGGGCACCCGGACAGAAATGGGGTGGCTATGCCCCTCTCACTTTGATATGCCATCTTTTATGTGAACAGTATAGGACTGCACATATCCAGGTTTCTGACAACACCAACGAGATCAAAGCACAGCAGATACACTTACCCAGACTGCTACCATAGCTTTGAGGTATGTACTGCATACCCTCAGTCATTGACAGGCACTTCTGAGTCTAACAGCTGTCTTCTGATGACCATAGACTGTAGCACAGGCACATTTGGGATGACAGTCTAACTGCCAGTCTCCTCTGTTATATATCCTACTGTTTCCGAAACCTGTCCCTGTGGCTTCTGGACAACCCTCAGTATAGCACACATGACAGCACACGTGTAGGCTTCCCCACATGCCAACTACAGGTTAGGCTCCTTCCTTGCGACTAACAGCTGGCAATTTGCATAATATCCTGACCCTTAAGAGATGCCCCTCAAGCACATGTTTGGAGGGACAGACCATGTGGTAGCAGGGATCAGTGACAGAACTGCTGTCCTTTGTTATGTTTAATCTTATGTATTTTCTATAGACGACTGACAACAGTCACCCTTAATGCAGTGGAACCCCCTGTGCCTCATACAAAAAACACCTCCCAAAAACATGAAATACACAAAGAATGGACCAAATTAAAGACCCAGCCCATATCCCCCTGCGGCCATGTCCACTCTGTCCACCCCTAGCCCTGTGCACTTGATGGCTCAGTGTCCATTAGCCCCCTTGCTGTGTCCATGCCAGCATCCACCCAGGTCTATGCCCATCACAGATGCTGCACATAGCCTTGCATGTTCCACCACAGCTGACCCGTAGGCACTGTTTAATGTGTGTGCGTTTGTCCATGTGTTGCACTGGCCCATGTGATGCCTGTAATATCGCTCCACCCATGACACGGGTACAGTACCCTGCATCCTCCCATTGTATCTCACACAGACACGCATGTGGGTGCTCACATATGTCAATCACACAACACTGACCCATAGCAAGGAGGGATATCTGGACACCACAGTTGACTGGTAACAATGTAAACCTTTATTTACAATAATCATTTGTCGGCACATTTGGCATTGCCCAGCATGCCGACATTGCTGTCAGCCAACCCTGCTGCCCGTGGTGAGTGTGGCAGGCCATTGCATGGGCTGTCACAGGGCGGGTGTGCAATGCGCATCTGCACGCTACACACCCCGGGGACCCCTGTCACATGGTGGCTGATCCAGCGTGCCACCAGTTACACGCTCCTCCAGCAAGTGCAGCCGGTCAGCCACCATGGTCAGGGTTGCCAGGACCTGCCCCATGATGAGTGCGTGCTGCCTCTGGGCGTGTGCATGCGCACGCACAGCCACAGCCACGCACAGCCCGCACATGCAGCCACACAGACAGAGGTCTCCCCGTGTCTGTGTGGCTGCATCCACGGTGCGCCTGTCAGCGGCTATGTGTGCCATGCCCACGTCCAGGAGGGACGCATCGCCATCACCATGGTGCAGGTGGCTGGTGACCCCGTAGCCCTGTGACAGCCCATGCAGATGGGCACATGGCACACGTGACACAACCCTCCCCCCACCCGCCCCATCCCCCTCCAGCTCCACGTTGCCCAGATCATCTCCCTCCGGCCCCTGTCCCCCCACAGCAGGGCCCCTCCCCTCACAACCCACCTACACCTGCCCCTCCGCCCCCTGCCCTCCCACCACCTCTGCCCTCTGCCCCTCCCCCACCTCCTCCCCCGCCCTAGCCACCCGAAGCAGCTCCATTTCCTCCTCTCCCGGCCCCCTCTCCTCCGCTTCCTCCTCTTCCCCCTCGGCGTCGGTTTCTGCATCGCCCTCATATTGCGGGGTGCCATGCTCCTCCTCCATGGCCACTGGGTCGGCCACCACCTCCTGCCCATCATCTCTCTGCGGCTCCTCGTGCCCCGCATCTTGCCCCACAGGCTCCTCGGCAGCACGTGCATCCGCTGTGGGAGAGGGGAACACGTGTCATCTCCATGGTCACACATCAGCCACAGCAGTCACATACATCCTGTGGTCATGACAGCCAGTGCCCCACAGGGCCATGTCACATCACTCACCATCCTGTTGGGCCATCCGCTCCCTCTGTACACGATGTACAAACCGGGGGTATCTTGCCCTCAGCTCCTGCGCCTTCTTACGGAGATCCTCGACCTATTGGAGTGACAACACATATTGACATTAGGGGACAGACACCCTTTCGGGGCCTCTGCCGCAACACATATATTTCTCAGTGTGCAATATAGTTAGGCCCTATGATCACAGACTGGGGCATTCCCCACAGCACCAGGATGAGGGGTAGGGCTCAGAGGTGAGGCCTACTGCATCCTGGGGATATGGTTTGCCCTTGTGTTCACAGACTGGGGCATTCCCCACAGCACCAGGATGAGGGGTAGGGCTCTGAAGTGAGGCCTACTGCATCCTGGGGATATGGTTTGCCCTTGTGTTCACAGACTGGGGCATTCCCCACAGCACCAGGGTGAGGGGTAGGGCTCAGAGGTGAGGCCTACTGCATCCTGGGGATATGGTTTGCCCTTGTGTTCACAGACTGGGGCATTCCCCACAGCATCAGGGTGAGGGGTAGGGCTCAGAGGTGAGACCTACTGCATCCTGGGGATATGGTTTGCCCTTGTGTTCACAGACTGGGGCATTCCCCACAGCATCAGGGTGAGGGTAGGGCTCTGAGGTGAGGCCTACTGCATCCTGGGGATATGGTTTACCTTTGTGTTCACAGACTGGGGCATTCCCCACAGCACCAGGATGAGGGGTAGGGCTCAGAGGTGAGGCCTACTGCATCCTGGGGATATGGTTTGCCCTTGTATTCACAGACTGGGGCATTACCCACAGCACCAGGATGAGGGGAAGGGCTCTGAGGTGAGACCTACTGCATCCTGGGGCTATGGTCTGTTTCCTGTACTCACAAACAGGGACAGATACCATAGCACAAGGACGGGAGATGGAGCCCTCATTTGGGGCCTGTAGCATCCTTGGGCTATAGCTGAACCCTGTATGCACAAACAGGGACAGATACCATAGCACAAGGATGGAAGATGGAGCCCTCATTTGGGGCCTGCAGCATCCTTGGGCTATAGTTATGTCTTTTACTCACCAACAGGGACAGATACCATAGCACAGGGATGGGGGATGGAGCCCTCATTTGGGGCCTGCAGCATTCTTGGGCTATAGTTATGTCTTTTACTCACCAACAGGGACAGATACCATAGCACAAGGACGGGGGATGTGGCCCTCATTTTTGGCCTGCAGTATCCTTGGGCTATAGTTATGTCTTTTACTCACCAACAGGGACAGATACCATAGCACAAGGACGGGGGATGGGGCCCTCATTTTGGGCCTGCCGCATCCTTGGGCTATAGTTATGTCTTTTACTCACCAACAGGGACAGATACCATAGCACAAAGATGGGGGATGGGGCCCTCATTTGGGGCCTGCAGCATCCTTGGGCTATAGTTATGTCTTTTACCCTCTAACAGGGACATATACCATTGCACCAGGACGGGGGATGGCCCCTGAGGTGGGGCCTGCTGTATCCTGGGATGTGTGTTGGCCTTATGATCGCAGACAGGGCCAGGTGACAGACCCCTGTGTGTCTCTTGGCATCTGTGATGGGCCTGTGGTCCTCTGTGGATAGGGCACATCATTGGGGCTACAACAGCGGCACATACCATAACAATGTGGTCTGTAATTCACCTGTACGATGTTTGCAGGTACCCCCTGTGGCCAGGGGGATTCTGTTTTGGGGGGGTAGGACAGACCTAACTCCCAGCTGGATGCGGAGACACCTTGCAGTCCCTGTTAGTGCATAGTTGATTGTTGATTTGGTTACATGGTGTTCCTCTGCACATCCTGGGTTGAGGTGCCTGTTCCAATGAACTTACCTCACGTGGGTAGTCAGAGCTTCTGTTGTACCTAATAGTGAGGCGCTCCCATGCCCTTCTGACAATGACCAGATTCTGCCTTCTGGATGATCCAGGGAATAGGTGTCTCTGTCTGAGGCAGAATAGCTCTGTGAGCAGGTAGAGCTCCCTTTGATTGAATGCAGGCTTCCTCGACATTGCATCCATGTCTTCTGAAAGAATTTCTTGTGCATAGCCACGTGCGTTAGTGCGGGCGTAGCCACGTGCATTGGTGCGGGCATAGCCACGTGCGTTGGTGCGGGCGTGGCTACGTGCGTTGGTACGGGCGTAGCCACGTGCCTTGGTGCGGGCGTAATAGCGTGCGTGGGTACGTGTGTTGTTACCAGCGTGGGCACTTTATATTACAAACTCTTTAGGGTGTCTTGCACCTATTAATTATGCTAACAGATGAAAGTGTGATGGCCTATGGTTTATCAGAGCCGGTGAGCAGGTGCTGGATTTTAAACCCCCAGGTTTTAGTACTGCTGCTACATATCCTAGGTAAAGTCTTTGGGACTCTGCTCAATACAGGGTCTGCTTTATGTTTCATAGCCCCTTCTGCTTCACACATCTCGCATTAGCATACATTCACTTTCCTTTGCCTAGAGGTGACCATGACGTAGAGATGTATCTGACATTTCTGATGTCCCTTTTGTTTAGATGTATTGAGGGGAATGTGTGGAGACAGGGGCACAGAGGGAGTCCCAGATTAATTAGATGTAGGGTTGACATTGGGAACAATATGGAGGTGTTGTGTTTTTGACTTTTTGGGAATGTATAGCATGGATTTGCTCCTTTTCATGCGTGCTCTTTCACCTTTGGACTATTTCCTCTCTGGGCTTTGGGCAGAGAACATTGGCTTTGATTCTGTATATCATAAGAACATAAAAACATAAGATATGCCATACTGGGTCAGACCAAGTCCATCAAGCCCAGTATTCTGTTTCCAACAGTGGCCAATCTAGGTCATATGTACCTAGCAGTTTCCCCAAGAGACACAAGTTCCACAATGCTTGTACTGGGTCAAGCATTGATATCTTCAGTCACTTCTTAATAATGGTTTATGGACCTTTCCTCCAGGAACTTGTCCAAACCTTTTTTAAACCCAGCTACACTAACAGCCTTTACTACATCCTCCTGTAGCTTCATTGCATGTCCCCTAGTCTTTCTATATTCTGATAAGGTAAACAATCGATCTACGTTTACCCGTTTCACTCCGTTCATTAATTTATAGACTTCTATCATATCTCCCCTCAGCCGTCTCTTTTCCAGGTTAAAGAGCCCTAACCTTTTTAGCCTTTCTTCATAGGAGTATCCTTCCATCCCCTTTACCATTTTGGTGGCTCTTCTCTGTGCCTTTTCTAAAATCGCTATATCCTTTTTAAGATACGGCGACCAGAATTGCACACAATATTCAAGGTGCGGTCTCACCATGGAACAATATAGAGGCATTATAATATCTTTTGTTTTATTTTTCATTCCTTTCCTTATCATACCTAGCATTCTATTTGCTCTCTTGGCCGCCGCTGCACACTGGGCCAAGGGTTTTAACATGGTATCCACAATGACGCCTAAATCTTTTTCCTGGGTGGTGGTTCCTAATGTGGAGCTTTGCATCGTGTAACCATAGTTTGGGTTGTTCTTCCCTAGGTGCATAACCTTGCACTTGTCCACATTAAATTTCATCTGCCATTTTGATGCCCAGTCTTCCAATTTATCAAGATCCTCTTGCAATTTTTCACAATCCTCTTGAGTTTTAACAACTTTAAATAGTTTTGTGTCATCTGCAAATTTGATAACCTCACTCGTTATTCCACTTTCCAGGTCATTTATGAATATGTCAAAAAGCAGCGGACCCAGCACAGATCCCTGGGGTACACCACTATTCACCTTTCTCCATTGGGAAAATTGGCCATTTAGCCCTACCCTCTGCTTTCTATCTTTTAACCAGTTCCTGATCCACAATAGTACATTGCCTCCTATCCCATGACTCTTTAGTTTTGCCAAAAGTCTCTGATGAGGGACCTTGTCAAAGGCTTTCTGAAAGTCCAGATACACAATATCAACCGACTCACCTTTGTCCACCTGTTTATTCACTCCTTCAAAAAAACATAACAGATTAGTAAGACAAGATCTTCCTTGTCTAAAGCCATGTTGGCTGTCTCCCATTAGGTTGCGACTATCTACATGCTGAGTAATTTTATTCTTTATGATGGTTTATACCATTTTTCCCGGTACTGACGTCAGGCTCACCGGTCTGTAGTTTCCCGGATCACCCCTGGAACCCTTTTTAAAAATTGGTGTTACATTGGCGATCCTCCAATCTTCAGGTATTAGAGATGATTTTAATGATAGTTCACAGATTACTGATAGCAGTTCTGCAATCTCATATTTCAGTTCTTTCAACACCCTTGGATGTATACCATCCAGCCCAGGTGATTTGCTACTCTTCAGTTTATCTAATAGTTGTAAGACATCTTCCCGATGTATCGATATTTCCTCCAATTCTTCCGCACCTTTAAATACCACTTCAATCATGGGTAACATCCCTACATCTTCCTCAGTAAAGACCGAAGCAAAGAATTCATTCAGTCTCTCCGCTATCGCCTTGTCGCCTCTTAGTGCTCCTTTAACCCCTTTATCATCTAATGGACCAATTGACTCTCTCACAGGTTTTTTGCTACGAATGTACTTGAAAAGGTCTTTATTTCGCGTTTTTGCTTCCGCAGCAAGCTTCTTCTCAAATTCTCTCTTTGCCTGCCTTATCAATGCCTTGCATTTGACTTGCCAGTGCTTGTGCTGTTTCCAGGTTTCGTCGTTTGGCTCTATTTTCCATTTCCTGAAAGATGCTTTTTTGGCAACAACAGCCTCTCTGACCTCACCTTTAAACCATGCTGGCAGTTTTTTGGACTTCCTTCCACTTTTCTTAAAGCATGGAATACAGCTGGTCTGGGCTTCCAAGATAGTATTTTTGAACAACACCCAAGCTTGATGTACGTCTTTAACCTTCGCAACTGCTCCTTTTAGTTTTTTCTTAACTGTTTTCCTCATTTTATCATAGTCTCCCTTTCGAAAGTTAAAAGGTAGTACTATGGATTTCCTTACTATCCCTCCTCCACTAATTCAATCAAAGGCGATCATGCTATGATCACTATTGCCAAGCGGCCCCAACACCCTTATCTCTTGCACTAGATCTGGTGTTCCACTAAGGACTAGGTCTAATATGGCTTCCCCTCTGGTCGGTTCATGAACCAGCTGTTCCAAGAAGCAGTAATTTATTTCATCTAGGAACTTTATCTCCCTAGCATGTCCTGACGTGACACTGATCCAGTCGATTCCGGGGTAATTGAAATCACCCATTATTATTACTGCGCTGTAACTTTTGTTAGCTTCCTTGATTTCTTTGAGCATTTCATCATCCATTTGGTCATTCTGGCCAGGTGCTCGATAGTACTGCCATCGCCTTCCCCCTTTTATATGGAATTTCAATCCATATAGATTCTACAGCAGATTTTGTTTCCTGCAAAACTTTAATCCTTTCTGAGTCAATGCCCTCTCTAACATAGAGCGCAACCCCTCCACCACTTTGATCAGCTCTATCATTACGATATAGTTTGTACCCAGGTATCACAGTGTCCCACTGGTTGTCCTCCTTCCACCATGTCTCTGATATTCCAATCATATCTAACCTTTCATTTAGTGCTATATATTCTAACTCTCCCATCTTATTCTTTAGACTTCTAGCATTTGCATACAAGCATTTTAGAGAATGTATTTTATTCATGTTAATTTGGCTATTGTTAGACATGGGTAAATTGGGATCTTTAAGTTCTGTCTGCTCCATACTTGAGGGCATTTGGGCTACTTTACTCTTTTGTGGAACCTCTCTGCTTTTGGTAGTATCCTTCAAGGATACATTTTTCCGAACCATCCGCTCTTGGGCGACTGTCGGCTTTCCCCTAATATCTAGTTTAAAAGCTGCTCTATCTCCTTTTTAAAGGTTAATGCCAGCAGCCTGGTTCCATCCCGGTTAAGGTGAACCCCATCCCTTCTGAAGAGCCCCTCCTTTCCCCAGAATGTTCCCCAGTTCCTAACAAATCCAAAACCCTCATCTCTGCACCATTGTCTCATCCACGCATTGAGACTCCGGAGTTCTGCCTGCCTTTTGGGTCCTGTGCGTGGAACAGGAAGCATTTCGGAGAATGCTACCCTGGAAGTTCTGGATTTCAACTTCCTACCTAAAAGCCTAAATTTAGCCTCCAGAACCTCCCTACCACATTTTCCTATGTCATTGGTACCGATATGTACCAGGACAGCAGACTCCTCCCCAGCACTATCTAAGACCTTATCTAGGTGGCGCGTGAGGTCCTCTACCTTCGCACCAGGCAGGCATGTTACCAGGCGATCCTCACGTCCACCAGCCACCCAGCTATCTACATGCCTAATGATCGAATCACCAACTATAACGGCTGTCCTAACCCTTCCCTCATGGGCACATGGCCCTGGAGAAACTTCCTCGGTGCGAGAGGGTTTTACATCACCTGGTGGACAGATCCTAGTTACAGGATCACTTCCTGCCACACCAGGGTGATGCTCTCCTGTCACGTGACCTCTCTCCTCCATGGCAACAGGGGTGCTGCCAGACTGGAGGTGGGACTTCAGGACTATATCCCTGTAGGTCTCGTCTATGTACCTCTCTGTCTGTCTTATGTTTTCCAAGTCTGCTACTTTAGCCTCTAGAGAACGGACTTGTTCCCTGAGAGAAAAGAGCTCCTTGCACGTAGTGCACACGTAAGACCTCTCACCAACTGGGAGAAATTCATACATGTGACACTCAATGCAAAAGACTGGAAAGCCCCCATCCCGCTGCTGGACTGCTGTCTGCATCTTAGTTTAAGTTTGTGTCTAGATCTTTAAGTTCTTACTTACTAGGGGTTGCTATGGGTATTTATACCAATAAAACTGTACCTAATATGTTTAATATACCTTGTTCACCTGAAGCTTAATTAATCTCAGGTCCTTAGTATATGACTGATTTGGGTAATGAGCTTCACCTGAAAGCACCTCCTGTCTTTTAAGATGTGTAAGTACCTATAAAGCTATGATTATCCCAGGGGTGGGTGGGAAATAACACTTATTAAAAGAGGGCTGCTACACAGTACCCTGTCCTGTGCTGCTGAGGTAAGCTAAATTCTGATTTGATTTAAATTATAGTTCTTAGCTGCTGCTAGGCTCTAACTTCTTATGAAATTTAAACTACAAGCTCTCTGCTAGGTATGAAATGTAACCAGAAAGCTCTCCTCTCTGTTTTAAATTCAAACTTTAATTGCTGCTACTAGGCCCTAACTGATCCAACAAAAAACAGTGGGTTCACAGATTAAGTAGCTTTAATACAAAGAATTCTTTTTAGAAAATTACCAGAAGTATATACTCACAGTTGCAGATAATATTTTTTGCAGACACCACTGCTCCGAGCGGAAATGCTCTGACAGCCCTGCCACGTATCACCACAGTGGGTTCAAACCCATAACCTCTGGCTCCACAGTCGGTGCATTTGACAGTGGGTTAAAGTTATGTCTGTATCTGTATCTCCTTCTATATGACTGGCTGACTACAGAGGGACGTCAGTTCACCACACAATCCATCTACAGTAGTTCACAGGGTTGGATTGGGCCAGTCACACCCATGATGCACTGCACATGCAAATCAGCTGTCCACAGATATACACCATGGGGAATGCACCCCCACAGCACCTAGGCCTGGTAGGGGGTTCTGACCGTGTGTTTTACTGGCACAGCGTAGCTACACACCGTCACATTGTGCGGGTACTGCGCTCACCGTGAGGGTGCAGGGAGGCGCACAGCACCAGGTCCACAGCACCATCCATGGCAGACATAGGCCATGCTGGACATCCACAGCAGTGTTAATGTGTGGGATAGGTAGTTTCTGCACAAACACCTTGGATATATCTGTCTGGCTCAGTCAGGTGTAATCCCTAGGGGGATTCTGGTGGTAAACAGGGTCTCCCATCAACCAATCCACCTCCCTGCAATGGTGGCAGTGGAAGGGACCATCAACCCCGGTTCTGCTGTGGGAGAGACACCCCTCAGGGCAGTTACTGCAGCTCTCTACATATCCATAGCACAATAGCAGACAGACATTAGGCCTGTATATGCTAGGCTGCACCCCACCACTATCTGATATTCTCCTGCAGCAGGCTTTCAGCCACTGCACCCTGCAAGGCTCTCCATCAAGACACATACCAGCTGCAAAAGAGTCTGCTAGTTGGTCCATAATGCATGTTCCTGTTGGAAATGCATGCACCCAGAACTGGACTGAAATGGCAGCACACACAATAAGCAGATAAGTCAGTGACTGGCCCCCAAAGGGAAACACATAAATATCACATGACAGAAATACTATGTAGCACTATGGGGATGCCTAGCCATGCTGTGGTCACTGCACAGTCAGGGTGAGATTGATCTCCCTGCAGGACCTACAGCGGTCACCCTGTCTGTGTAGGTGGTGGCCGGGCACTAATAGGCCGCAGTCAGTGCCCTATGCGCTGTGCAGATGCAGCCTGCCCAGGCCACCCTGTCTGGGCTATACCCATGGTACCTTGCTCCTCATTATGCACATTGGCAGGCCAATACTGGCAACAGTGCTGGCAGTGTGGGCTGTGGAAGGTGTTTGCAGCCACCACACACTGTAGAGACATACACACACTCCGACACCTATGCCAGCATTGAGCTACTGTAGAGGGGTTCAGCAGCCCTGCCCACCACACCAGTCCTGGGCACAGTCCAGGCATGGATATGGTCCGCAATACTGTTGGGCGTCACTCCCCAGGGTGGTAAACACTGTCAGAGACCTGACCTGTAGCACACACCGCTGACATCAGAATGATTGTTATGATGGAGCTCAATGAGCAAACTGTGCTTAACGTAGGACTTGCTATCTGCCAGTACTCATAAGAAACGTTTGATAGGTGTGTACCGTATACTCAGGTGTAGGGTGGCATTGCTAGGGTATGCATGTGGTTGTATTGGGAGATGCACGCAGGGCCCAATGTCCTGCCTCTCCAGGAGGCATTGGCCAATGGGGCCTGTGGGTGTGGCTGTGGGTGTGTCTGCCCCTGTTGGCTGCTGCTTTACGGCAGAGGTTCCCAACTCCAGTCCTGGTGTGCCAAACACTGTTCGGGTTTTCATGCTGTCCCTCATGAATATGCATGAGCTACATCTGCATACCATGGGGGTGGTGCATAGATATGCAGCACAGGCATCTTTATTAGAGGCAGCATGGAACCTGAATGGTGTGTGGCCCTCCAGGACTGCATTTGGGAGACTCTGCTCTAGGTAATGTGCCTGTTTATGGTGTCTGTGCTCGGTGGGGTAAAATATATGCATATTAACCATGCGTATGTTCTCAGCAATAAAGGTTTGTCATTACAATCACGGTACAGTTGGGGGAAAAATATGTGGACTGGATTGGACATTGACCCAGCTGGGCTTTGAACCTGTGACCTTCTGTTCTTGCATGCACTGTCTGTGTGCACTGCACCACCGTGTTGCCGCAGGTATGCTGTATTCCCTGGGTAGTCCATGACTGTACATCCAACAGGGCCTGTCTGTTGCTTTGGACGTGCCAGCCTGCACATGGCTAGGCCACTGTCTGCTGTGACTAGCAGCCACTGCCCCCTCCATCACCTGTACCCTTCCGCCAACATGCTGACATGTCCTTATCTTGGAAAATGAATATGACCTGATTGAGGTGTGGCACTCCAGGACTGCATTTGGGGGACTCGGCTGTTGGTAATGCCAATTGTTATGGGGTGTGTGCGGTGTAGGGTAACATATTGGTGTTTGAACAATGCCTATGTTCTCTGCAATAAAGGGGTGTCTTTACTATCTCTGTTTAGTGGTGGGTAAAATATGGGGACTGGGTTGGCAGGGACCCCAGCTGGGATTTGAACCTATGACTCTCTAGTCCTACAGGTACTGGCTGTGTCTGCTGCACCACACTGTGGCCACAGAGACAGTGCAGTCCCCGGAGATAGGACACCTGGCCGAAAGAGTCAGAAACCCTGCTCTGCACATTTTTACTGTGGGCTCATTCACCTTGTATGGTGACATAGGTGCACATAAACCCCGAATATGACCTCGGAATAAGGGGATAGAAACATAACCAAGCTGGCCAATAGTGATATTAATGGGCAACCATGGAAAACACTCCCAGGAACGCTCATAATTATAATTAGGGAATGATTTTTGGAAGGGTCTACGCTCCGTGGACCCTTCCAAAACTCATTTCTGGTTTTTTGGAGCTTTCCTGGGAGTGTTTTTTATGGTTGCCCATCAATATCACTGTTGACCAGCTGGATTATAGTTTTTTAGGGTTTTGTTGTGGTCTTTTTCCATTCCTATTTGCTATTTTGTTCAGTGCACATGTATCACACTGCTCATGTTTTATAGGTTTCCCCGGTTTTGCTGTACATTTCTGACGGAAATGGTTTCTCTTCCCTTTAATATGCCTTTAACGGCAGGTTTTCATTCGCGTTGGAATTGAGCTCTGAAATTCAGCGCGTTAGTGTGAGGGGAGCCTCTCCCTGCCCACTCTCTGCCCATTGACCCCTTCTCTCCACCCACTCTCCACCTTCTGCGCTGTTTTAACGCGCCACGGGGGTTTACGATCGTTAACTGCGGTTAACGCACGTAACGTACAGTTAACGATCGTTCGCACGTCATAACGTGCGTTCTGATGTGCGAACGATCGTTAACCCTACTTTACGCGCGTTATTCACGATTACCGCACTTTAGTAAACATACCCCTATGTTCCTTGATCGTGAGAAGCAAATGTTTCAGATCATCTTTACTTTCAGCCAGTAATGTGGTAACATCAGCATAGCAAAGGTTGTTGATGAGTCTTCCACCCATCTTCACACCTCTGTTGTCTTCATACAATCCTGCTTCTCTACTGATTTGTTCTGCATATAAATTAAACAGGTACGGGGAAAGTATGCAGCCTTGTCGTACACCTTTGCTGATTTTAAACCATTCTGTTTCTCCTTGTTCCATTCAAACTGTTGCTTCTTGATCAATGTACAGATTGTGCAAGAGAACGATCAGGTGTTCTGGTATACCCATGCTTCTTAATGTGGCCCAGAGTTTCTCATGGACAAGTTCCTGGAGGAAAGGTCCACAAACCATTATTAAAGGGGATGTGGGGAATCCACTGCTTGCCTCAATACAAGCATTGTGGAACCTGTGTCTTTTGGAGAAACTGCTAGGTACTTGTGACCTAGATGGCCACTGTTGGAAACAGGATACTTGGCTTGATGGACCTTGTTCTGACCCAGTATGACATATCTTATGTTCTTATGTTCTCTGGTCTTTAGGATCTTTGAAATCTCCCTGACAGTGCTCTCTGGGATCCATTTTCTGGTCTTTCCTATGGGCACCAAAATCTGCCTTCACCATGAAAGAAAATTATAGAATATGCAAAGGTAATTAAGCATAAGAACCCAAAAGGTCTTAAGTGCATAAGTCTTCACACCCTTTAAGTGACATTTTTACAAATGACATCCAAGTGCAATCTGAGACGTCCAAGCCAGAATATCTGAAAAAAAAAAAAAACCAGCAGGCACATCCAATGGAAAGTGTAGAGAGCTAGGGCTAGGGCTCAAATCCCATTGCTGCTATGATTGTGATTGTGCAGGGTACCGGGGATGGGTACATGCCATCTTCTCTATGCCCTCTGGATATTTTATGGCCAAAACAAGCACTTTCCCAATGCCTATTTGTGCCTGGAGCAGGTATAATCTTAGATATGACTCCAGAATGTTTCTGAAATCAGATGGTGATGTCTAGGTTTTTGGGAACACACTGGCCATTACTACTACTACTACTGAGCATTTGTATAGTACTATAAGATGTATGTAACACTGCACAGACTTGTAAGAGAAGTCTCTGCTCATCAGAGCTTACAATCTAGTCAAGACAGACAACACAGTAGATGTAGACAGGGATAAATCTAGGGAGAATAGTAAGGAAATGCAAACAAGATAAGGCGAGTCTAGTTCCGAAAGAGGCAGCAAAGAGGTGAGTTTTCAGCCTGGATTTGAAAAGTGCCAGAGAAGGTGCCTGACATACAAACTCAGGTAGTTTGTTCCAGGCATAAGAAGCAGCAAGGTGAAATGGGTGAAGTCTGGAGTTAGCAATAGAAGAGAAGGGCATAGATAGAAGCAATTTGCCAAAACAGTGGAGTTTCTGGGAAGGAGTATAGGGAGGTATAAGAGAGGAAAGGTAGTGAGGAGTTATAGAGTGAATGCACTTATAGGTCAGCAGGAGAAGGTTGAACTTGATGCAGAAACAGATAGGGAGCCAATGAGTGACTTGAGAAGAGGGGTAATATGAGCATGACGAAGCTGGCAGAAGATTAGCCGTGCAGCCGAGTGTTGAACAGACTGAAGGGGAGAGAGATGATTCAGAGGGAGACCAGCAAGGAGTAGGTTACAATAGTCAAGCTGGGAGGTGATTAAGGAGTGGATAAGTGTCTTAATAGTGTGTTCAGAAAGGAATGGGTGGATTTTGTTGATGTTATAGAGAAAGAAATGGCAGATCTTAGCTATCAGATGGATATGTGTTGAGAAGGAGAGAGAGGAGTCAAAGATGACCCAAGGTTGTGAACCGAGGAAACAGGGAGGAGTAGAAAGTTATCCACAGAGATTGAGAAAGGAGGAAGAGGAGAGGAGATTTTAGGCGGAAAAATAAGAAGCTCAGTTTTGGCCATGTTCAATTTCAATTTCATGCCTCCACCATTCCCCTATTCAGATTTAGATGACCTCACACTGAGGATATCCACAGACCACAGACCTGGCTTCTAAAATGATTCTCTGGAGATGTTTCTGTGCTTTGGAGGTTTCTATGCCTGTTTTCAGACATCCAGAAATAGGGCTTCTAAAATAACCCCATTTGTCATTGCAAACCCAAATTAGCCCCAGTTCCAAAACATTGCTTCAACAAGGCCTATAAGATGAACAGAGCCCATCTGTGTCCAATCATAGTAAATTAGATGATTCAAATGCTCCTGGATAAAGAACCAAGGGCCCAATATTCAAAGGCATTTTCACAGTTTTCAGACCTGCAAATCATGTAAATGCTAGTTAGCTCAATATCCGTGGGTGCTGCCGTTACATGCCTTAATGGTAAGTGGTTAGCACTGGGGCATGCCAAGGGCAGAGCAGAGGCGGAATCCGTCACTAAATGGGCAGCAGCGATATTGAGTCAAGTATGGCAAATGCTGGCTTAACTTTACCCGTGGAAGCTAACCGAGCAGCAGCTCAATATTGTAGCTACTTTATTAGCTTTCAGGGTCTTTGCCTACCCTGGAAATTCAGTGCTGGTGGCCGTATATGGTCTTGGTATTGAATATATGTGGTTAGTCTTCAGTGGCAATGGCTAGCTGCGTTAGCAGTGCTAGCCACTGCCGCTGAATTTTGGGCCCTGAGTTCTTTCTGTTTCAAGAAGTAAACTTGAAGCAAAAGTTCAAAAATGCCAAACACAAAGCTGATGAAGAAATTCCAGGATAAAATTAATCAAAGGTATAGAATTCACTGCCAGGTCTATCAATGTTATGTGTTAGCAGTTTGTCACCATCAAGATGATGCCTTGATCAGGCTCTCATCAAAAATCTGTAGCTGTGGGAAAGAAACTGATGAGGAAGGCCACCATGATGTCTTCATTTGAAACAACTAAAAGATGCAGCACAAAATTGGTTTCACTCCTTTCTCAGTCATTGATCATTTCAAGTTTCTATCAAAGACATCCTCCCCAATCCTCATCCTCTTACCTCAGGGTTCCATATTCTCCCTAACCCTTTTCAATTTCTTCATCTCCCATTTGGCCCTAATGAGTCAAGACCTCAATGTCAGCTGTTATTTCTGTACTGATGATGTTCAAGTAGACATTGTCTGTGAAACCTGAGACACTCCTTTTCAATCCCAACCGGAAAAGTCAAACTAAACAAAATTGCTTCTTGGCTCCAGAACCACAAAATGATGTTAAATCTGAAAAAAAAATTGAAGCCCTATGGATTTCCTATAATCAAAGACCACCTCTAGCCCAATTCTCATTCAGAAAAGCATCCACTCATTGGGAGTAATAATTCACAGCCAACTGTCTTTCAGACCTTTCATCTCAAATGTAGTAAAAAGCTGTTTCTTTTCTATGCATATGATTAAATCTTAAAACCTTATCTTGCCCCTAGGGCACTAAAAACTCTAATCCATTGAAGTGTGATCAACAAACTCAACTACTGCAATTCTCTTCAGCTTATCCAAAACACTGCAGTTAAACTCATCTACAATGCAAAACCCCCCACAAACAAACAGATCACATGACTCTCTCTACTCTTTGAACACCACTGGCTACCTATCACCTCTTGGATAAAATATAAAAGTCTTCTATTCACATACCATTCCTTATACATGGGTCTATCTTATTAGCCTCACTCACAACTTATCCTTCAGTACCCAATCCGCACTCTGCACTCTTCTAATCAGAATCTTCTAACCATCCCCTCAAAGTCTACTTTGCATCTCAAGACCTACAAATCTATTGCCTTCTGTCCTTCTGCCTCTCTTCTTTGGAACACACTCCCAACAAATCTCTACATCAAATCTTCTTATAAAAGATTTAAGGCTGGCCTGAAAACCTGCCTCTTTGAATAGACCTTTTTAGTTTATGTCCCACTAAAACAACCTTCTCCTTACAACACTTGTGTGTCTAGGTAAATGTTCCACTGTCTCTGGAAAATATTGTTGTTCTGCAAGACTAACTCCTTGCATTTCTTTGTTCTGTCTTTCAGTAGAGTTTCTGAATGTGTGTTTACTCGTAACTGTTTCCCCTACCTGGACTGTACACCACTATGATGTGTGTGTACCATTAGCGGTATAAAAGATGCTGCAAATAAATATATAAATAAAATTACTTGGAAAAAAACCTAGAGAGGTTTATAGTTACAACTGGGGAAAATATTAATTATTCATCTCAAGTTTATGCCACAAACATAGCCTACATGGGAAGAAATGCAATAGATATGCTGCAAGGTGGTTGCAAAAAAAGACATTTAGAGATTTGAAAGCAGGTTTTATGGTCTGATGTCAACAAAGTGGAACGTTTTGTCTCAGTGCTAACTGGTATGTGTGGCACAAAACATTGCACATTACCCTGCTAACACCTTCCCTAGAGTAAAGTATGGTCATGGCAACACTACATCATGGAGATGCTTTGCAAGTAAAGATTAAGGAAAAGATGGATGGTGGTAAGTACAGGCATGTTGTTATTAAGTGCCGTCAAGTCAATGTCGACTCATAGCGACCTTTTGGATAGTTGTCCTAAATTTTGTTCAGTCTTCAGTCAGGCAGCTCATTGTTGACAGGCTGTCACCCGTAGTTGTTGTTATTGTATTGATCCATCTCATTGCTGGCCTTCCTTTTTTGCATTGACCTTCTACCTTGCCAAGCTTGATGTCTTTCTCCAATGATCTCTCTTTTCGCATGATGTGTCCAAAGTATGAAAGTTGAAGTCTTGTCATCTGAGCTTCTAAAGAAAGCTTAGGTTTGATCTCCACTAGTACTGACTGGTTTGTTCTTCGGGCAGTCCATGGCATACACAGTATTCATCGCCAGCACCATAATTCAAAGGCATCAGTTTTCTTCCTGTCTATCTTTTTCACTGTCCAACTTTCGCATTCATATGGCTTTATTGAAAACACCATGGGTAGGTCAAGTCAAATTTTTGTATGGAGAGAGACATCTCTGCTCTTCAGAATCTTGTCTAGGTCCTTCATAGCCATTCTGCCAAGAGCAATGCGTCATCTGATTTCTTGACTGCTTGTTGTTTCTTTATTGATAGTTGATCCAAGTAGGTTAAAGTTGTCCACTATTTCAATTTCTTCTCCATCAATGAAGAACTTATTGATTTTTCTAGTTGTCATGATCTTTGTTGTCTTTATATTAAGGTGCAGGCCCATTTTAAGACTATGTTCCTTGATCTTGAGAAGCAAATGTTTCAGATCGTCTTCACTTTCATTGAGTAATGTGGTATCATCAGCATAGCAAAGGTGGTTAATGAGTCTTCCACAAATCTTCACACCTCTGTTGTCTTCATACAGTCCTGCTTCTCTGATGATCTGTTCTGCATATAAATTAAACAGATACGGGGAAAGTATGCAGCTTTGTCATACACCTTTGCTGATTTCAAACCATTCTGTTTCTCTTTGTTCCATTCAAACTGTTGCTTCTTGATCAATGTAAAGATTATGCAAGAGAATGATTAGATGTTCTACTATATTCATATTTCTTAATGTGGCCTTGCTGTAGTCAATAAAGCACAAATATATTTGGTATTCTTTAGTCTTTTCAAGTATCCATCTCACATTCCCGATGAAGTCTCTTGTCCCTCACCCTTTCCTGAACCCTGCTTGCACTTCAGGTAGTTCCAGGTATGGTTGTAGTCTCTGTTGAATAATCTTCAGTAGAATCCTGCTGGCATGTGGGATCAGAGCGATTGTGCGATAATTTCCACAGTCAGTTGGATCACCTTTTTTTAGTATTGGTAGAAACACAGATCTTTTCTAATCAGTTGACCATGATGTTGTCTTCCAAATATCCTGGCAGAGCCTTGTAAGTATGGTAATAGCTGCATCAGATGACTGTAATACTTCTGTCAGAATACCATTAATACCTGGTGCATTGTTCTTTAGTTTTGCTGCTTCAACATTTTGTTTCATTACCAATGGTTCTGGATCATAAGGTTCAGGTTGAAATGGCTGTTGGCCCACTTGATCTTTATCATATTAAAACTCTGTATATTCTTTCCAACTTTTCTTGATCTTTTTAGCATCATTCAACAAGGATCCTTGAGCATCTTGTAACATTCCAATTCAAGGCTGGAATTTTTTTTTTAACTCACGTAGCTTTAGGAAAGTTGATCTTGTTCTTCCTCTAATGGTTTCTGCTTCTATTTCCTTCCATGAATCTTTATAGTACTTCTCCTTGTCTTGTCTTGCTGCACGTTGGAAATCTCTGTTGAGTCCTGCGATTGCCTCTCTTTCTCCTCTCACTTTAGCTTCTCTGTGTTTCTAGGCAATTTTCAGACTTTCTTCAGTCATCCATTTTGGTCATTTTTGCTTTTTCACTTTTGTAGAGACTTCTCGCTTTCTTCCAACACAACCTTCTTGATGTCATCCCATAACTCTTCTGGAGCTCTGTCATTTGTATCTAAAGCAGTAAATCGATTTTGCAGGCAGTCTTTAAATTCCAGTGGTATATTCTCAAGGCCATATTTTGCTACATTCATGAGTGGCTTGCTCTTTTTCATCATTAGCTTGAGTTTGCATAGTAGAAGTTGGTGATCTGTACCACAGTCAGTTCCAGGTTTTGTCTTGCTGTTATAGAACTTTTCTATCATAGACTTCCACAGATGTAGTCAATTTGATTTTCGTACAGTCTTTTGGGTGAAGTCCATGTGTACAGTCACCACTTATGTTGCTGGAAGAAGGTGTTTGAGATGAATAGATCGTTGGTCTTGTAGAATTCTATTAGCCTTTATCCAGCTTTATTTCTGTTGCCAAGTCCATATATTCTAACCATTTTGTCTTCTTCTTTGTTGACAACTTTTGTGTTCCAGTCACCCATGACTATCAGGATATCCTGTTTGTATGTTCTGTCAATTTCAGCTTGTACTTGTTCATAGAACTCATCAATTTCATCCTCTTCTGCAGCTGTTGTTGGGGCATCTACTTGAATTATAGTTGTGTTGATAGGCATTCCTTGTAGACAAACAGAAATTAAGCGTTCACTGACTGCATTGCATTTCATTACAGTCCTTGCAAGTTTCTTCTTAATTATAAATGCAACACCATTACTTCTTTGTCTTTCATTTCCAGCATAGTACACCATGTAACATAGTAGCATACATACATAGTAACATAGTATATGACGGCAGATAAAGACCAGTATAGTCCATCTAGTCTGCCCAGCAAGGAGGCAAGAGTAGGTGCACCTGCCACTCTGTGCAGGTCACCCCTCCCCATGCCTTTGTTTAGGAGTGTACCCGCCGCTCCGTGTAGGTCACCCCTATTTACTGAGATATACGAAATAGTTATGTTTGTTTTGATTTTATCCTGTTGCTATAAAGGGATCCACTGTGTCTGTCCCATGCCATTTTGAATTCTGCCACTGTATCTACCCGCACCACTTCCATCGGGTGGTCATTCTATCTGATCATCTGATGCAAAGTGCCCCATGCCAGTCCATTTCAGTTCGCTGACACCCAACAGATCAAGTTGTACACGTTACATTTCATTCTTGACCACCTCCAACTTCCCTTGGTTTATATTTTGTATGTTCCATGTCCCAATATATAAGACATCTTTGTAGCTTATGACTCATTTCACCAGCAGTCAGACATCCCGAGGGCTTTGATCCAACCAAATAATAAATGCTGGCTTTACTCTGAAAAGTCTTCAGCTCCTCCCCAGTAGCCAATTGAATACCTTTTGACCTTTCAGTCTCATCTTCCAGCACTATAGTGCAATTTGTTTTGTTGTGACTATCCATTGGGTTTTCATAGCAAGTTTAAGTTTAGTGTTGTTGCCGTTGTCACAGAAATGTGATCCTCCGCTGCCAACACTATCCCATTCTGCTGCTGCCCAGATGATGTAAAATCCTTCCTATAACATTATTCAGTTCACAATGACGTGAACACTTGTGCTTGTATGTGATTCTAATGTAGGTATGTTTGGCGGCAGAGGTTGGATGGGATACAGATGGAGTCACAAGTTATAAGTGTACTTTTTAAAATATACTCATTTCTTCTAAAACAGGGGTTTCCAACTCCAGTCCTGGAGGACCACAAGCTAGTCAGTTTTTCAGGATGTCCCTAGTGAATATGTATGAGATATATTTGCATGCACTGCCCACATTGTATTCAAATTTATCTCATGCATATTCATTAGGGATATCCTGCAAATCTAACTGGTTTGCGGTCCTCCAGGACTGGAGTTGGAGATCCCTGCTCTAAAATATGTGTGATTGCATATATTGTGTGTATGTAATTTACAGCTGCTCTATCAGCCATCAGGATTTGTATGACTACTTTATGAAGACCCATAGGTTCTCATGTGGACTACTTGCCCTTCGCATTTAGCGATCTGGTATAAAATTGCTCTCTGTGCAGGTAATGTTATAAAGAATTTTTCACCGGTAAAGGCCTTTTTATGCACATAAGAGGACTTTTCTAAAATTACTTTAGGGATTAAGTGCGTAAAAGTGCAGACAGCGACAAGAAGGCATGTCCTTTTACATGGCCTGTATCTAGGGTGTTCTGGGGTGGAGTTGTGGGGAATAGGGGAAGATTCATGAAGATAAGTGCATACACAGATACGCCGCTGCACACTACTATTTATGGCTATTCTTGAGCAGGTCTAAGTGTCTCTGGCTTCAATCTAACTGTTCTTTCTACTAATTTAGCCATAGTGTTTTATAAAGAAATATAAGCGCCTATGCGTCTTTATAAAATAGGCTAAAAGTAGGCACCTATGCCACTTTTACTTATAAACAACCTTATAAAATCACACTCCGCATGTCTAAATTGTGTGCTCTTTATTATGGGATAGATTCTGAGCAGAGTTTAGCAGGGATAGACATCCAATTTGGACGTCTATCCCCCGCTAAACATCTGGGTGGCAATTCCACCCACAGAGCTCCCTGCACATACAGCAGAGATGTGCGGGAAGCTCTGTATGGGGGCAGGAGGGGCGGGCCAAGGGATGCGCGAGGACAGGCTGGGGGAGTGACGCCTACCCTGGATGTACAGGGCCGATTCCAAGGTCAACCATTTAAACAGGGGACTTATTGCACCTCGGAGGTGGAATAAATCCCCCTGAACATCGGGGGCTGCTGGAGCCAGGGCGCAGAGAACAGGTGAGGGGGTGCAGGGGGTGCCCCGCAGCCCAAACCTGACCATGGAAGGCCCAATCGGGGGTCGGACTGCTGGGAAAGCAGAGTCTGCTGTTGCCACCGTGATCACGGCTCCTACATGGAGCCGCGGTGCCATGGAAACATGCAGGAGCCAGGCTGAACTAGCCAGGGTTGTGACTGGATGTCCGGGGTGCCTGAATCAGAGCACATCCCGGACACCCAGACACTATGCCTTGATTTTGCTCCCGTGGGACCATCTAGCCCGAGCGGGAGAAGAATCTGGTGGATCCCCAGCCTGTCCGGATGTCTGGACGGCTCGTGTAGGGCTTTTATATGTGTGCACTTTCATCATTGTCTGTTTTTGTGCATCTATATCTGCACTATTTCCCTACTACTACTACTGCTACTACTTAGCATTTCTATAGCAGTACAAGGTGCATGCAGCGCTGTACATATACACATGAGAGACAGTCCCTGCTCATCAGAGTTCACAGTCTAGTCAAGACAGACAACACAGCTGGAGGCTAAGATATACAGTATCTAGGAGAATGGTAAGGAAACACATAGGAGGTGAACAGGAAACTACGGGGTTTAAGATCCAAAATCAGCCTCGAAGGAGTGAGTTTTTAGCATGGATTTGAATAGGATCAGAAACGGAGCCTGACGTTTGTTCCAGGAATAAGAAACAGCAAAGTGGAATGAATGAAGTCTGCAGTTGGCAATGGCAGAGAAGGGCACAGATAAAGGGGATCTGCCAGAGGAGCAGAGTTCCCAAGGAGGGGTGTAGGGAGAGATAAGAGAGGAAAGGTAGTGAGGAGCCGCAGAATGATGCATTTATAGGTCAGTAGGAGAAGCTTGAAATGGATGCGGAAATGGATAGGGAGCCAATGGAGTGACTTGAGAAGAGGGGTTTTGTGATCATAGTGACACTGACAGAAGATTAATTTACTAGGTCTATATCTAAGGGCTACTTACTGGACACCCTAGAGATGTACCATCAGTATGTCCTACTGGTGGCATGATAGACTAATGCACACCACACCCTGCTGCTGTCTGACACAGAAACTTCATTATCTGAGCTCCAGTTAGGTTTAGGTGTATTCCATCTTATGTATATATTTTCATAAAGGCAGTTGATAAATCATAATAAATGAATGAATAAAATAAATAAATAAGCTTCAGTAAAACTGTAGCAAAACCAGAGAGGGACTATTAAGAAAAAAACTGGAAAAGAAAGATGTTAGGCTAATGATATTTTCAGATGCAAGCTTTTGAAATGACTAAGGTCATTAGGTGCAGGAAAAATGAGCCTAATAGTCATGAAAACATGGTGTTTAAAAAAAATTGTTTCCTATAAGTGTCATAAGGGTAGCATTGCTATACAGCTACTTGATTGGTTAACAATTCAACAAACAACAAATGTAAGAGCCACTAGATGGCACTAGCGATCAATTTCAAACAGCTCTGTTTTGATTGACAAGCATACAAAGTGACGAGGAAACAATCAAGGACTGACAACAGCCATCTAAAATGGCGTCAGGATAGCCTCTGGGAGCATGTTTCTGCTGCATTTAGAAGCCAAAGGTGTGGGCAGGGTTGATAGCACAGTCTTTCATACATAAACAATTTTTTTGAATGTGTTTCCCAAATTCTAATAGAACCAGTCAGACAGGATCAGAGGTTTGAAGCAACCAGAATCAACATGGAAAGACATTAAAAAATAATATATACACACATACATATATATAAAATAGCATACACCTAGATGAATTACAATTTGTCCCACTAGACTACTGCAGTTTCTTCATCTCAATTCAAGTATATCTGTTTTATGTCTCAAAGATGGTTATTATAACATATATTAGGCTCTTTTTTGTTTTTGTTTTTTTACGCTGAGAGAAGCTTTTGAACAAATAAAATTATTGTTGTTAAGTGCCATCGAGTCGTTGTCTACTCATGCCGACCCTCTGGATAGTTGACCTAAACTATGGTCGATCTTCAGTCAGGTGGCTCATTGTTGACAGACTGGCACCCATAGCTGCTATTAATGTATCGATCCATCTCATTGCTGGCCTTCCTCTTTTGCGTTGACCTTCTACCTTGCCAAGCATTATGTCTTTCTCTAACGATCTCTCTTTCCGCATGATATGTCCAAAGTATGCAATTCAAAGTCTTGTCATCTGAGCTTCTAAAGAAAGCTTAGTTTTGATCTCCTCTAGTGCTGACTGGTTTGTTCTTCAAGCAATCCATGATATACACAGTATATGTCACCAGCACCAAAGGCATCAATTTTCTTCCTGTCTATCTTTTTCACTGTCCAACTTTCGCATTCATATGATGCAATTGAAAATACTATGCCTTGGAAAAGTCAAATCTTTGTATGGAGAGAGACATTTCTGCTTTTGAGAATCTTATCTAAGTCCTTCATAGTCATTCTATCAAGAGCAATGAGTCAATGTCCCAGGAGCTGATCTATCCACCTACTCTTAGCATCTCAGTCCTGTACACTCTTGTACTAAATTCTCTTAGAGTTATCTGTAGTCCAATTTATCTTTTGAATAGTATTCCTTATAGACATATTTCTTTTTCTCAGTAACATATAATCCATATAATAACTAAAACTCTAATAAGAAATGATCCATCCATAACATGGGGCTGATATATCACTGAAAAGAAGAGAAAAAGTCTAAGGTATAATCAGCTTGATAAGAAGAAGTTAACATTTGATTTTGACATTTTACCTGCAATTGCGCACATCCGAGCAGAATACAATAGTAAAATGGCGGAGCATAATATAAAATACACATAAGAAGATAAGATTTGCCATACTGGGTCAGTCCAAAGGTCCATCAGGTCCCATATCCTGCTTATAACAGTGGCAAATGCAGGTCACAAGTGCGCAGGTCACAAAGTATGCAGATTCCATGTTGTTTATCCCAGGGATAAGTAGTAGATTTCCCCATGTCCACCTTAATAATACTCTAGCTTATGAACTTGTCCTCCAGGAACTTGTCCAAACCTATTTTAAACCCAGCTACACTAACTGTTTTTACAACATCCTCCAGCAAAGAATTACAGAGCTTAATTATGCATTCAGTAAAAAAAATATTTTCTCCAATTTTCTTAAACGCACTACTTTGTAGCTTCATTGGATATCCTTTATTCTTTGTACTTTTGGCTGGTGTTTGTATTCAAGGCTGGCATTATTTTTCTGCTTGGAGCATTAGGCTGATAACACACATCCCACTATCCCAAGCTCAGTCTTAAAAGGTCTGAACATTGACAATTTCATCGATGGTCCAGGGATCTCCATGCCCTAGTACTAAGAAGGAGTCTGGGCATCCTCCAAATAAGCACCTGCACATCAAACATGCCCTGTCCCCTTCCTCCCAAAGGCATTATCAAAGTTCCAACTGCGTCAAAACCCCCCACATCCTCAGAGCCCTTCCCACCCTCTAAGACCTCTGTGGCCTATCTTTTAGAATGTCTAGTGCTCTAGTGGGTCATGGACTGGAGCAACCTCCATTAGCTACTGTCTGGGCAGGTGCTAAGTTTAGCAATGCAGCCATGATCCCCTAGTGGTGGTTTCATTGTTCTACTGCTAGAGGTAAACCCCAATAGTAGTACCGCAAGATTATTGCTAGAGGATCACAGACACCGTTTTCAACCTTGTGCTCTGGATGGTAGTCTAAAAGGTAGGCCCTGGATGGTAGTCTAAAAGGTAGGCCCAAGGAGGCCTTAGTGAGATGTGGATTGGGGTGCAGAGGAGTGGAAGGTTTTTGGAGGGTTGGGACTTTGATCAGCCCTTTGGGGGGATGGGGAGGCATGTGCTTACTGTATTTGAGAGGTGCTCTGGCAGCTTGGTGGAATTGTGAGATGAATAATCCCTGACCATCGATGGAATTTCCATTGTTCAGCTCCTTTAAGACTGGGCATTGGGCATGGGCATCAGACTAGATTTGAGATAGTATTATTTTTCCCTTGGAATAACATAGTAACATAGTAAATGATGGCAGATAAAGACCAGTATGGTCCATCTAGTCTGCCCAGTAAGATGGCAGGAGTAGGTGCACCTACCACTCTGTGCAGGCCACCCCTCCCCATGTCTTTGTTTAGAGGTGAACAACAGAGCTTACAGTGATCACCATAAGCTGTCTTATTCCTTTGCTATGGGAGTCATTTTCATGTGATACTGAATTTCTGCAGGTCAGTGTCTCCCATGGTAAACTAGACTGCAGTAAAATGTCAGAATTTACTACAACTAAGTAACTACCCCACTATATCTCTCTTAAAATGTGGTGACAATAATTGCACACAAATTCTCAAGCTGCACTCTCACTATGGACTGATACAGAAGCATTATGATATTCTCATTTATTTAACAGGTTTTATATACTGCTTTATCATTTCAATCAAAGGGTTTACAATGAAACTTAAACATGTACATCGATAGCTTGGATTTTTCTGAGGCAATGGAGGGTTAAGTGACTTGCCCAAGGCTACAAGGTGTGCTAGTGGGAATTGAACCCTGGTTTCTATGTTCCCAGGCCAGTTTTCTTAACCATTAGGCTGTTCCTCCACTCCAATTCTCATGTTCTATTCTCCATTCCTTTCCTTATGTTTCCTAGACTTTTATTTGCTTTCTTGGCCACCACTGCACACTGAGTTGAGGATTTCAGCATATTATCAATGATGTCACATAGATCCTTTTCGTGGATGATGATTCCTAATGTGAATCTTTCCATTGTGTAGCTATACAGTAACTTGGGTTGTTATTCCCTATGTGCATATTTTTAATTTAACTCACAGACCTATATCCCTTGTTTTTTTTCTTCTGAAAGGAAATACAGAGTGGCTTACAAACTTTTAGATTTTACATTCATGTACAGTGGGTACTTTTCTACCCTTTCAGGGCTTACAGTCTGATTTTATACCTTTCCACATTAAATTTGTCGTTGTCTGCATTAAATTTCATCTGCTATTTGGATCCCCAGTCTCCCACCAGCTCACCTTTGTTGTTGCTAAGTGCCATCAAGTGGGTATCGACTCCTGACGACCCTCTGGATAGTTGACCTAAACTTTATCTACATGTTCATTCAAATCTTCCAAAAAAAATTTGAAGATTGGAGAGTCAAGACTTGCATTGGATAAATGCCTGATGAGTTTGTCCCATTAAACTATGGCTATCTATATGTTAAGTATTTTTTTTTTTTACTATTATTTATAATAGTTTCTACCATTTTGCCTGACACTGACAACACGCTGCAAGTAACCATATTAAATTAAATTAAGTATACATGCTAACTGTACACAGTGATGCTCTACTCCCCACATTCCACCCTCCTGACTGGAGCGACTGGAATAGAGATACATGCCAATAGCTGATGTAGGGCCATGACCATGGCATGTATCTGTGGTTTCAGGCCTTCCAGGTGCATGACCATGAGATCCTGTGATGTGGTGATCACTGCAGTGCTCTACCGCACCTCTCATCACAGTGATATCAGGTGCAGTAGATCCTCGCGGTGACCTTGTGGCGATGCAGCTGGTCCAGCATAGAAGCAAGTTGGAAGGCACAGTCACCGGTCACTGCTGTGGTTCTCCAGCCTGTCCACCTCCCCCTCCCGACCCTCCAGCTCCACCTCCTGCACATATAGTGGCTTATGTGTGCCAGTCCCATCCCTCTGCAGGGAGACAGACAGTTCCCTGGCAGCCTCAGGCGGCTGTCCATCCAGTCCCTGCTCCTTAGAGGGAGGGTGACTACATTTGCAGATTCCTTCTCCTCCTCTCATTTCTCCACCTCTGGTGTAGTCATTGCCAATGCCAAGGAAACACTGTTTCTGCTGCTACCTCCATCTGTCTCGGCGGTGGCTGTGACTGTTGTGGTAGAGTCTGCTTCTGGTGTTGCTTGCATGGCTGCCACTGTAGGTAGTGGTAATGATGGCAGTAGGTGGCAGCAATGTGGTGGCTGTGGCAGAGTGCTGGTGGTGGTGGTAGTGTGGTGGCGCAAGCAGTGGCAGCGGTAGTAGCACATTCATGGCTGCACCTGCAAAACAGATGATTCCTGATTAGTGCTATTCAGGGATCAGGTGGGTAATATTACAGTTTTGTCCCCCATACCCCCCCCCCCCTGCGCTAACTGCTATATGTGCATCTTGACCCTAACCTGTTCAGGTGTTGGCCATAGCGGAAGTGCTATGCTACAAGGGTGATGTTCCTCTGTTCTTCAATTTAATGTGTTGGAGAAGCAAAAGTGCTACACATTCATTCTTTGGTAGAGTCCCTTTGGGTGCACCTTGCACATTCGGGTATATTGTCCCTATGTCAGTAACATCACTATCTGCTTGGTACAGTCCTTTAATCCGGTACCTAATTCATGCACATTCTGCTATCATTGTGACTCTCTGCTGTGCCGTTTTTCATTATTTGGCTCTTGTGCATTCTCAGAACAGGGTACCCTGAGTGTGGGACACACTGAACCTACTGTACAGCCTCAGAACATCTTTTACCTGTGTGGCAGGGGAGCCAGTACTCGCCACATCCATGACGCTATTCACTGTTTGCCATTACTGTCATTACTCATCTGCACTCCCACATCATTTTGTTACAGAACTTGTGCAACCTTGATACCTTCACATACATTTTTCCTCATTACGATAGATACACCTTTATAAATAAATATGTTTTCAACATCTGTCGGAAACATAATGCACTCTGTTCTGATCATTAGAACAATGGTAAAACATTCCATAATCTGGGGGCCACAACTGAGAAAGCTTTATTATACGTCCCAGCTAAATGTCCTTCCTGCAACAAAGGAGCATATAGCAATTCATGCCTATTTGAACATAAATTTTTATTGGAAGAAAGCTTTCTCAACATTTATTTATTTAGCTGTATTTATATCCTGCTTTTCACTGGGTCAAAGTGGTCAATTGGGGGATACATTTAACATGAGGGGATATGAGACACATACGCTAATACTTACAGGGAACATGGGCAATGGAGGGTTAAGTGGTTTGCCCAAGACCACAAGGAGTGCCTATAGGTCTAGAAATCCCAGTCCCTCTGGCCTGAGATTGCTGCCCCCAGGTGGGACTTGAACCCCCGGCTCTCTGGCCTGAAGTACCTTGTCCTAACCACTAGACCACTCCTCCCTCCGAGGAGTCAACTCATGTCAACTCATTTTCTGAATTCCGTCAAATTAATTTATGTACCAGATATAGTACCCATAGTTTAAAATGGACATCAAGTATTGTTCTTTATGGTGTATTGTTATACTGTTACTATGATTGATTTGTGTGTTGACCCCTGATGCAGGCATGTTGTCGAAACTTGGCCAAGTCTGGTTTCTCATAAAGGACTTTGATAGAAGATTCCCCTGTTATGGGTGTGGTCTCTCTCTGCTCCTCCTTTGTGGTGTCATTCCCAAATTAATATATGTATCAGATATAGGCGCTTAAACTCACTCTGTTGCTGAACTGGGACCCAATGTAGTTCCTGAAGTCAGTTAGATATGTGGTCACATTTCTAAATCCAAATGTTACATGTGCAGCTGTATGTTCTACTTTTTGCAATGTGTCAATACATTTTGCTGTCCAAACCAATTATATTAGGTTGCAATAATCCAGATAAGGTAACATCACTGCTTGTTCCAAGCGCCTAAATAATTTTGGTTGTAACCTAATTTTAATTTATGAATAGCACACATCTTAAAAAATATGTTATCAATAACCACATTAATCAAAGTTTAAAAAGATAAAGCAGAAGCAACTATCCCTAAATATCACACTTTTTGTTTAATATCAATATCAATGTCACCCAAGCATAAGCACACAGGCATCTTCACAGTCTTATCTCACAAGACAACCATCACATCTGACTTCTCAAAATTAATATGTAAATTGTTCTTAGCTAACCCTTGGTTATACACTGGGAAATAATGTAATAAATCTCAAGTTTCTAACTGACTAATATCATCCAGTGGGATATGTAACAAAATATCATCAGCATAAGGTTTACAATGAATATGCAAAGTATCCAATAATTTGCGCAATGGAACTAAATATATTTTAAATAAGGCAACTGACAAGGCAGATCCATGTGGAACCCTAGATGGCAATGAAATCCACTGTGACTCACCTAGACATGCATACACTTTACATTCTCATTCTTCAAAATAAGACTTAAATCAACTAAGTAAAAATGCAATGTGTGCCTTCAAGTCAGTCCTGACTCCTGGCGACCCAGAAGCTCCTGGGTTTTCTTGGCAGTGTCACTGGAAGTAGATTGCCAGGCCTTTCTTCCAAGGCAATGGAGGGTTAAGTGACTTGCCTACGGCCACAAGGAGTGCTAGTGGGAATTGAACCCTGGTTGCTTGGTTACCAAGCCAGTGCTCTAACCACTAGGCTACAAATCAACTAAGTACCACCCCCTTAATCCAATATTGGCAAATCCTTGCCAACAAAATATGATGATTCACACACTAAAATGTGACAGATAAATCCAGGAACAACAAGTGAAGGCCAATTCTGGTTCCCACATGTCGACACATTGGCCATGCAAGAATCAAACATGCGGGAGATGTACCCAATTCTGCAGCCATGGGGTCTGGACATACCCATGACGGCAGAATCAGGGTCTTAAGACACCCAAGCTTTCCCCATATGCTGCATAGATCAATGTATGGGAAGCTGCCCGTCCAGAAACCAGAACACCACTGCTCGTGTGAGGGAGCAGTGGCTTTCTGGCACCATGGCAACGAGCCATCCACAGGACAGCTCAGAATACCATGGCATGCATATGTCCCTGCAGTTCTCTGTCAGGCCATCACTGGTAACATCTGAAGGCAGGATTGTGGTTGCAGGGGAATGGTGTGGCAGGCTGACCATTTATCGGGAGTGTGTGGCATGCGGTGTGGGGTTTCTCTGACACTGATTCCACCTTTGGGGTGGAATAAGCTGGGTGTATATGTCGGAGCCGGGGAATGTACTGTGGCATGATCGGAATTGCCTCTGTATGTCTTGGCTTATGGCTCCTCCCCTTTACCACACCCAGTCTGCCCCTGCACCACCCCCATCCAGTGCTCCCCATACAAACCCTCTGTATGTGTGGGGAGCACAAGAAACTGAATAGCGTTCCAGGGCTAAATGCGGGTTGGATGTCCAACCCGGACATCCAACCCTGCTATTCATGTTTGGGAATGACCACCAAAGTAATTTGATTGTAACTCTAAGAGGGGAATTTTAGAAGGGATGTCCAAGTGCAATCCGGGATGTGTAAGCTAGAATGTCTGAATAAAAGCAGGCATTCTCCAGTGCAGACATGATTACACAAACATGGATGTGTCCAATATGGATGTCTGTGGGGGCATCTACATAGACATCCCCAGAATCATATTTCAGAGTCTCTATGTCTAGGATAGACTAATGGTTAAAGAAGTGGGCTATGAACAGTACAGCATAGAGTTGAAATCCAACTGCTGCTATTGTTGACTATGTGCTGAGTACTGAGGATGATGGAGTCCCGTCTTCTCTGCACTTTCTGGATGTTTTTCAGCCAAAGTGAACATAGTTTATGTCTGGAGTAAGTCTAAACTTAGACAAGATGCCAGATGTCCATGGCATTTATGAAATCAGGCAGGGATGTCCAGGTTCCTGTAAACACCCCAACCACACCTCCACCACACCCCCATTCAGATGGGGAAGTCTTCAGATTTGGCTTCTAAAATGGCTCTTGAGACTTGTCTGGGGCAGTTTCTCCAAATGGATTAGTTTTGCGCATATCGTTACAGTAATGAACCTCACCTCTAAGCCAGGATATGTGGAGTATGATCTCATTGTCTCAAATTTACTGCTAATGCTCGTCGTAGTACTTGCATCGTGCCAAAGAGAGCCTCCTTCTGGAGTTCATAAGATGTAACATGTATGAATAGTTTGTCAAGATGTGCTTGGAAATTCTTCTTTATCAAGCCTGTGGCTCCCAATATGATGGGAAATATTTCTGCTATGTTTCCTTGGTCTCTGACTGTGTTTCTTGAAACTTCAGGATCTTCTGCCTCACCACACAATTTACAGAATAATCACTTGAAACCGACACCTCTATTATCAATTCTGGTGTTTTTCTCCTTTACCACTATGTCGGGTTTCCTTGCATCCAGTTGCTTATCTGTTGGAATGGGAATATCCCAGGTGATCATAACCTCTTCATTCTCTGTAATTCTCTTAGGGTCATGATCCCAGTGCTTTTCAGGCATAGTGTCTGTGATTTGTACGCATGAATTGGCTTCTAAAATAACCCCTAAGCCTTTATTAAAGTTTCCAGAAGGGTTTCCAGGGTAATTTATCCAAATGGGTGAGTTTTGCACATACTGTATCATGGCAGTCATGAACCTCACTTCTAAGCCAGGGTATGTGGAGTAGAATGTCAGTCTCTCAAATTTACTGCTAATGCTTGCCATAATTCTTGCATTGTGCCAAAGAGAGCCTCCCTCTAGAGTTTGTAAGGTTACTATGATTATTCTGGAAATTATGCTGATTCTGACTTAATATCTTTCTTTGTAGTAAGAAATCTTCCATTTGTTTGTACATGATCTGTTCCATCAACCTTTCAACAAATGGCATATTTGAGATCAATCTATAACAATCCTCAGGGGACAAATGCAACTTTTTTAACATGGGTCTAATTGCCACCATTTTGAGCACTGGTGGAACTACTCCTCTGAAAGAAACATTTATTAAATTGCACAAAAATTACACAATATCATCTACAACTGAACCATTGTCCAAATGGCAAATAGAAGTATGCATCTTCCTGATTATACAATAGAACTCCTCCAAATTAGTCAAATCAAACTCCTCCCAGAACTCCTAAATCACATAATTTGCATCAGTCTCTTCAATAATGTTCTTAGTTCTGTTGAGATATTTTGAATTTCCCTTGTACAATTCCATAAAACTATCTACATGGGCATTTTATCCTCCATCTTAAATGTTGGAACTATTATCAATTTCTTTACATACCAAAAAAACGTGGTGGTTTTCTTTGTATCCTATTCTTTTTTGGCTTTAACTATGGCAAGCTTAAACAACTTAAGATGTTCACTAAACAACCTCTTATTTTCTATAGAATTCTATCTACACCATTTTCTCTCACATCACCTCAATTTCCAATTTTCCTTTTGCAATACCAATGTACAGTAAACCAAGGGATCTTAATTTTTACCTCATTTTTCATTCTCTTTGCCATTAAGCTATCTAAATATAAGGACACACTCCGATCTATCATCTCATTCCACCAATGCATCATTTGACATATTGACACTGCTGTATCAGTCACCTCATACGTAGTCAATCTGGCTTTAAACTTCTCATGGTCAACGTTCCATCGTTGACTCCATATTGCACTTTCCATCTATTAATCTGTAACAAAAATTCAATTAATGCATGATCATACTGAGGTTTAAAAGATTAAAAAATGTTTCTACCTTCAATACTGCATTATTATTATAAGGTAAAAATAAATCATCTAATATACTGTATGTCTGTTGATATGAAAGGCAGAAAAAAAGAACTCTTGGAAGTTTAAGGACCCATTGAAATCCACAAAATCTAGCTTGATATTATTTGGCACTCTAAGGGGTATGTTTACTAAATGGCGGTAGCGGACTCCGTGCGATATCAGAACCACAGCCCCATTGATTTTAATGGGGATGTGGCTCCGATATTGCACGGAGTCCGCTACTGCCATTTAGTAAACATACTCTTAAATATACATTAAAATCCCCCAAAATTTTAGTCTTTGATAAATCATATGGTAATGCAGCCAACCATTTTCCCAGCTGTGGAAGATCAGTAGATGCTCTATGTGGAGGAACATATATCAGACACAAAGCAATTACATCATTTGCAATTAAAATGCTCTCGAAAAACTGTGTTTGAAAGCTCTTTCATTTTCATTTGTAAAACTCTGTAACTTGTAACTCTATAATTTGTAACTATAAAAAGCATCCATCCCTCCCTCCTTCCTTCCCATCTACCCGATGAGTAAACTAAACCACATACCCATGAGGGAAAACTTCTGATCGACATACAACATCTGCCAAAGTAAGTCATGATTCAGTTGTACCAAATACATGATAATTATGGTCCACTATTAAATCTCTAATTATATAAATTTTGTTCCTCAATGAGAGCACATTAATAAAAACAATCTGCAGCGAAGATATACAGTACATTGCATGCCATCACCATCCACCACGTCTGAGCACCCTGACCTGGCTGGATCCCCTACAGTGCCTCTCTCTCTCTCTCTCTCTCTCTCTCAACTGTGAGTCCCAGTCCTGGTTTTTCCACCCCCCCCCCCCCCCCGGCTGCCACTCTAGGTATTTTGTGATATCATGCCCTCTTCTACACACCTTAGGCCTTCTCTTCCATATATGCCAGCATTTATGCAGGGCTATCTGCTGCATGTCATCACTCCAGCCTATACCCTGGCTGCTCTGCCAGTACTGTGACCCAGTGTGGCACTCCATGTCATAGATGGATGGTATTGGCATACATCGCATGACCTTGCACATTGCAGATGGCAATCCAAGGTCCCCTCCCTGCATGTGACATCTATGACATGTGTACCATGACTTACTGTGCTGCTGCATTCCAGCAATCAGGGCTGGGCCCTCTGCATAAACTTTACTAACTCCAGATCACAGAGTCCATGCAAGCATCAGTTCAGGTAAATGGAGAACTCATGCTTAGGACTACACTCATTTCATTGGTTCTTTCTCTGCCACCCACCTGATCGCACTTCCTCTGTTACCTTTCGGTTGGGGATCTGCCCTGCCCAGATGTGCAGGAGCTATGGCATGCGGGCATTCGGGGTGCCATGGTGCCAGGCACATAGCCCATATTCCATCCTTCCTTCTGACATCTTGGATACCAACCCTTACCATGTGTCAGCCCTGTCCTGCCAATCCTATAGCATATTGTATCTGGCCATTTTTATGCTTGTATGTATGTGTCTACTTTCTCTGCTGGGTTCAGATTTCTGTAACTGCTGCTACTCTTTCCTCACCCTCTGAATTTGTTGCCTTGAAGGAATAGCCTATTTTGACTCATGTCTGGCCCAACCTTGACTATCTTACTGATTGGCCTGCACACTGGATATCTGCCTACAGCTAATGTCCCCCTGTGAGCTGTATCTTTATTTATTTATTTATATTTATTTATTTAACATTTTTATATACCGCACTATTTATTATCAGCGCGGTTTACATAGAACTACAAAACATCAGATAAGATAAGATACATATATCTGTTTTTACATGGAACAGGAAGAAAAACTTGGAAAACAGGGGTAATTGTGGTGTGAAATGGTGGTGTCACCTCATTAAAGCCACACAGACCCTTCTTGCTGTAATATGGGGAGGTCTGTATAATCATGAGGAGATACAGCAATTTCTCCTCCTTAAGGACTATCTGGCAGAGCATCATGGTCTCTGCCCTGGGGAAGATGGCTTATCTTGTGGCCATCCTGTTCTTCTCTTAGCATAGCAAAATATGCACATGCAGACGTTCCATAAATATGTACATGCAGAAGTCCCATGGGGGAGAGGGTGCAGCGAGTTGTCAACATGGGAAGAGAGGGTACAATGCCAGTGCAAAACAAAACAAATCTTGCATGGGCATTTGTATTTCAGCATGTGGATGCCTGTTTCCATGGCCGCTAATCCCTATGGGGCACTGTGCATGTAGGTCGGCCATTTTCCATCATGCACACATGCAAGTTCCTCCAGGTTGGGCACATGTATCTTTGCAGCTGTGGATGTGCTGATTTTGGAAGACCCATTCATGTGAATGGTGCCTCTTCTGAAATCACTGTTGTTTTTCCCACATTTTGTTTTGCTCGTACCCGCCACCACCTGGCTGGCCTTCCTAAAATATGCCTTCAAGGATTATAGAACCATGAGTATACAAAGGGAGGGAGAGGAAAGAGTTACATTAGAAACAGTGGCCTTTAATATGGAGCTACTCCTGCCTCATCAGCTCATGTTCAAAATTTCATATTGAAATAGTATATTTATGATACATATTGTGGTAAGGAGAGTGCAGCCCAGCCAGGAAAAAGTGAAGAGAAGAAGAATTTTTCCTCTTTGCGGGGGATGGGTACACAGGATCACATAGTCCACAGCAGAAGCCCGGAGAGAAACCTAGAGGGCAGACCTAGTTGTAAGCCACGCCCACACTCCAGGTCAACCATAGATAGGAGTGGGAGGTACAGATGGGCAGGGCCAGGAAGGGAGTTGCCCTGCTCAATGTTTAAATTGGAGCAAACAAACACCAGAGATAGACACGGTTGGAGATACAGGGGGAGACACGGTTGGAGACACAGTTGCAGTTGCAGTGGCAGTTGCTGGCGGAGTTGCAGTCCAGGTCCAAGTGGGAGTTGCAGCTCAGGTTTCAGTCCAAGTTCCAGAAGGTCCAGAGAGAACAACCCTGTAGCCAAAGGACAAAGGAGCTTTGCAGCCAAAGGGAGCAGCAGAGAAAGGAACAGCTATAAAGGCAGCCAAAGAAGGTACCAAGGAAGCCACAATAGTCAGCACAGTAGCCACAGAGGACATAGGGAAGGTTCTTGGGAGAGAACCACCTACCCTGGCAAGAGAGCGGGAAAGTTTTACCAAATGTCTCTGCCCTACTCTGAGGCAGAGGGAGTCCTGACTGGCCGAAGTTCCAACCAAGAGAATACTGCACCAAAACCCAAAGGTAGGAGAGGGGAAGAAGTAAGGCCTTCAAAGTGGGTTTCCTGTTCTGACTCTGATGAAACTGTTGTACCCCAGATAACACAGCGTAGAAAGAAATGTTTCACCAGGAAGGTTAAACAAGAACACCCCATAGGAGACCTGCCCAGAGAAGGGAGGGCAAGAAAGTGGGAGAGGTTGTTTGACCTGTTGAAAACTTTAAAACAGAAAGTTCCTGAGCGTTTCCAAGCAGAACCCTGCTACAGCTCAGCTGAGAGCATGGAGGTTGAAGCCAAAGAGGGTGATGTAACTTCCAGTGTTTCAGAGATGGAATGTGATGCATGCACTAAGGTGAATTAGTGTAAGCCAGAAACAGTTGAACAGCTGAAACTGTTGGTGTTTGCAACGGCCTTGAATAAGCTGACAGCCTGTTTGAAGAGTTTTAAAAAGAAGGGCATATTCCTTCATGTGCAGAAACGTTAAACAGTAAAAGACTGGGCAGAAGCTTGTATGGTTGAATTCACTGTTACTCTGTTTTGGACATTTGTTTACTGGAGAAGTTATCCGTTATTTTTCTTTTGTCTGGAGAATAAATGTGCTTGAAGAATTTGTATCCACTTACCAGCAAGGAAGCTGAATAAATTCCTGTGCGCTTTGATAAACCACTTGGCTCATTATTCCTCACACAACTACAAGCTTAGGAAGAGATAAGAGGTGGCTACCCATCCCTACTAGGCGGCCGCCTGGTAGGGGCTCGAGCGCCACAATATGCAGATTTGAAATTGTGTTTGTATTAGTATTGATTCAATTCACTTCAGTATTGGTTTGGATGTTTTTCTTTGTAGTGGTTATTTTATAAAGATATTATAAACTACTAATAAGATAAGTTGGTGTTTAAAACCCTTTAGAAACTGGCTATTTCATAAACACAACATATATGTGTATGTGCCTTTATAAACATTAACCTGGGGAAGGTGCCTAATCAAGATGGTGGCTCCCAGCATATGCAGTGTTTAAGTCAGGGTTCTGCCTTATCCAATGCCTTAGGAGAATTTAAGGAGTTGGCTGTGCTGCCTTTGGGGTTAGAGCTGTTTCTGAGCTCCAGAGAGAAGACCCCTCACCCTCAGCCCTTCCACAAGTTCCTCAAGAGGTGGCTGCCAGCACCCTTCCTTCTCTAGCACTGGCTGATGTGGCAGCTGTAAATGGAGTTGCATCAGGAAAAGGAAGTCCATCTGCTGTTACAGTTTGATGGGAAGTCTCAGGCAACTGAAGGTTTTCTCTTTTTGGGAAAGTAAGACAACCTTTGCATAGCTTTCTTTTGAAACGGGAGGGTCAAGATCGGCTTGGGACTGACCCAGGAGGTGAGAGAGGGAGCCTGGAAGAACTGAGGGCTATGGCTGAGGTAGCAGCTCCTGCTCCTGTGTCAGTAGCGTCAGTTACAACAAGGGGCCCCTAAGCAAAATTTTGCTGAGGGCCCCCCATTTTTGTGGCAGTGGTGCACCCCTTGTGTGGGTCACCCTTCATGTGGTGGGCCCCCCCCATGTGGTAATGGTAGTGGCAGCAGCAGAGCAAACTTACTTTATCATGATTGCTGCGCTGCTCCACTCTTGCGAGTTCACCGTGGGAAGCACAGGTCCACTGGCTGTTCCCGTACAGATGTAGCAGGAATAGCTGTATGTCAAAGGAACTAAGATGAATCCCTGCCATCATTTTGTTTTGCTCTTTTTAAAAATAATTTTACACTTGAGAGGAAATGATGTCACCACACGGAGCAGACGTGTGAGAGCGGAGCTCCGTGGAAGCGGGAAGCAAATTACCAAAATACAACATACCGGGGGTGCGAGAGTGGTGGGAATTAGCTTGGTGGATGCTGAGGAGGTAAAGGACCGTGGTGAGATGAAGAAAAATACCACTGATTTGAAGGCATTTGCATATAAAACCGCCGCGGGGTCTGCAGGAGGGAAAGGCAAGATGGCCGCGGTGCCTGCCGCCAGCGTGGAGGAAGCTGAGAAGGCGAAGCATGGAGAGAACAGCCAGAATGGTGACATGGAGGTCTTGCGAGGTGAGCTTAGAAGCTGGTTCAGTACACTCAGGCAGGACCTGGCCTGCTTTAAAACAGAAGTGCAAATGTGGATGGAAGAATTAAAGGTGGAGGTGAGAGATATCGGGCAGCGAGTGGAAGACATTGAAAATAAAATGGAGGTGCAGGACTCTGCAATGTTGAAAGTGCAAGAGCGAATGGAATCGATGGAAATGGTTTGGAGGACTTATGGTCTAAGGTGGAAGACCTGGAAAATAGATCCCGGTGGCCAAATATTCGAATAAGAGGGATCCCGGAGAATGAGGACACAACTGAATGTGGGGAGTTAGTGGAAAAGGTTTGCAAACAAACTATGAGAGAAGCAGGGCGGGATGGCTCGCATCTGTGTTGGGACATAGACGGGGCGCATAGAGCTCTTGGGCCTAGAAGAGAGGGCTATGTCCGGGACATAATAGCCTGCTTGCATGAGTACAACACCAAAAGTGCTGTGGTGGAGGCTGCCAGGCAGATTCAGAATTTCAAATGGAATAACCACCAAGTTGCACTGTATGCAGATTTGTCCTCCATTACAATGAGAAAGAGGAGGGAGATGGCGATGATAACTAAGAAGTTGAGGGAGAAAGCGGTCAGATATAATTGGCTGTTCCCCTTTGGATGACAATTTAGCAACGAAGGGAAAACCTCGTATGTTAAAACGGCAGCGGAGGCGATTAAAGTGATGGCAGAAGCTGGATGGACAGAAATACCAGAGACTCAACCACCAAAAGTCAATAAGGGGTCCAGACGACAAGTGGGAGAAAGTGAATGGTGGAGAGCACAGCGCGGAGACCGCCGCCTACGCAGGCAAAAACAAGCAGAGGGCAGGGGAGCGGACGGAGATGCATGAAAGGCTGGACATTGTGACAATGTGGTTTAAAATACAAGTTGAAGTTATTTTTGCATAAGGTTGTAATTGGTTAAGAGTGGGGAAATAGAAGGGAGAAGGGAAAAAAAAATGTCAGCACCTATATGTATATATCTATTGGTATGTTGATTTGGTAAAGGGGAAGAGTAAGGGGAAAGAAATGGTGCTTCCAAACATGGTGGTGATTCATGCCTCAGAGGAACGGTGAGGAGGGGAACACGGGGGATAGGAGAAGGGGGGGGCGGGGGAAGGAGGAAGGACGGATATTGGGATTTCCAGATACACAGAAAAATGGGAAGGGAAGTGAAGAACATTATCCAATGGAGAGATTTAGGATAATGACAATGAATGTGCGGGGTCTGAATTCCCCAATAAAAAGGCAGCGCATGTTTAAAGAGATACTTAGACTTAATGGTGATACTATATTCATACAGGAAACACACCTGAAAAAATGTGATGAATGGAGGGTGTCTCACAAAAGGTATCCAGGGAGGTGGTTTGCATCGAATAAGTTGGAAATGAAAAAGGGCGGGGTGGGTATTCTGCTGAGTGGGAAAATATCTTGCTCTGAATGCGTGGTGCAGCAGGATAAAGGAGGGAGATATATAATGGTTAAATTGAAAATCCAGAAACAAATGTATACTTTGGTAAATATCTATGGCCCGAATGTGGATCAAGGGGTATTTTATGAACATTTGAATGGGGTGGTGACACAATTTGCAGAAGGACAAATTATTATGGGGGGGGGGGATTTCAATCTAACAAGCAATCCTAGTCTGGATAACTCCTCGGGGAGGTGGGTGGGAGGGGCAAAAAGTAGAAGGAAGATGAAGTTAATGAGTAAAAATCTGGGATTGGTGGATGTTTGGAGAGAAATGAGAGGGAGGGAGAAAGGTTTTACGTTTTACTCGCCTGTGCATCAATCTTTCTCGAGGATAGATATGATATGGGTGTCCAAGTCCTTAATAGGGGGAGTAAAAGAGTGTGCGCTTGGTGAGAGAATTTGGGCTGACCATGCTCCCGTTTGGGCAGTAATAAATATGGGTAAGGGGGAGACGGGAAATAGGGGATGGACCCTTAATGAAGCCCTATTGGAAAATTCGGAAACTGTACAATTAATCAAGGGGAAAATTAAGCAATACCTGGAGGTGAATGACAGGGAAGACTGTAGGATTGCTACATTGTGGGAGTGTTTGAAAGTAGTGATTAGAGGGGACCTAATATCCATCGGTACGTTTGTGAAGAAAACTAAAGAGAGTAGGAAGGCAGGTCTGAGAGACAGGATTAGGGAGCTTGAAGGGATGTTAATGCGGGGTGGACGGGAGGCCACCAGCATGCAGGAGTTGGCGAAGGTGAAGAGGGAGTTAAATGAATTAGAACTCGTAGAGATTAAACACGCGCAAGATATGCTCAAACAGCAATTTTTTGAGTTTGGAAATAAGTCCAGTCCATTGCTAGCACATAGATTAAAACAACATCAGGTCAGAAATTATATAACCAAAATAAGGAATGCAAAGGGGAAAGAGATGCGACTCACAGGGGAAATTCAGCAAAGATTTGTGGAGTTTTATAAACAATTATATACGGCGGAGACCACAGAGGTAGGGGATGGGATGGATCAGTATTTACAGATGAATCTCCAGAGGCTTGCAAGAGGGGAAGCAGAACAGCTGTCATTACCTATCCAGGAAAAGGAAGTTGTGGAGGTGATTAAAGCACTCCCCTTGCATAAAGCGCCGGGGATAGATGGCTATACAAATAAGTTCTATAAGATATTTTGGGACGAAGTGAAGGGCCCCCTTGGCCAGATTATTTAATTACTTTAAGGATGGAGGGGAACTACCAGAAACAATGAGGACAGCGGGGATTACAATCTTGCTAAAGGAGGGAAAGGATCCTACTGTATGTGGATCTTATAGACCCATATCTTTACTTGGAATGGATTTTAAAATATTTACAAAACTTTTGGCCAATCGGTTACTCCCGTATATGTCCAGACTGGTGCATGAAAACCAGTCGGGGTTTGTTCCAGGGCGTCAAACGAAGGATAATCTGTGGAAAGTGTTAAATGCCATGTGGAAAGGGGGGGAGGGGGGGGGGAACAAATGATCTTATTAGCCATTGATGCAGAAAAAGCATTTGACCGGGTGTCCTGGCCCTTTTTGTTTAAGGTATTAGAGTGAATGGGGTTGGAGGGGAATTATTTGAAATGGATTAAAGCAATCTATGAGAAACCGATGGCAAAAGTTAAGGTCAATGGGGAGTATACCCGGCCCTTCGCCTTGTGCAGAGGAACAAGGCAAGGGTGCCCATTATCACCGATGCTCTTCGTGCTCTCTATGGAGCCTTTAGCTCAGAGGGTGTGGGATAGTGTGGAAGTACAGGGAATAAAGTGGAAGAGGCTGGAAAGCAAGATATTGCTTTTTGCAGATGATTTATTATTCATGTTAACTAATCCGAGGGAGTCGTTGGCAGCGCTTTATAAATTACTGAGGGAGTTTGGTTCCTATTCAGGCTTCAAAATTAATGCAACAAAATCAGAGATTTTAAACATTTCGGCAGGAGTAGATACGCAAACACAGATAAAAGCGGAATTCCCGTTTAGGTGGGCAAAACACAGTATTCGCTATCTGGGTATTTACTTAACCGCTAGAGAAATGGACCTGTTTAGGGAAAATTATCTTAGGGTGTAAAAAATTATAAAGAAAGAAATGGAAGAGTGGCAGAGTAGAGCATTGTCATGGATGGGGAGGATTTCTGCTGCAAAAATGATGGTTCTGCCTAAGTGGCTGTACCTCTTTTCTAATCTTCCTATAAATGTACCAAGAACTTACTTAGGGAAAATACAGCGGTGTATGATGCAGTTCATTGCAGGGGGAAAGAATAATAGGGTAGCGGGAAGGATACTGATGAAGACGAGAGAACAAGGGGGCATGGCAGTTCCAAACTTATTGAAGTATTGGGAAGCTGCGCAAATGTCAGCGGTTATGGAATGGGGGGCAGAGGAGAAAAAAGAGTGGGTACAGATGGAATCAGAGGAGGTGCTAGAGGGGGAGATAGGTGATTATGTGTGGATACCTAAATCTATATCAAAAAGGGTACCAGGGTGGAAATCCCTATGTACAAGGTACACTACAAATATGGAAGAGGTGGAAACGGATATGACTGGGAGAGAACGGAATATCTAGGTTAGTACCAATTCGGAGGAATCCAGAGTTCCCGCCGGCCTTGGGGAGGACTATATTTGAAAAATGGGGGAAACATGGGTTGTGGAGGGTGGGTCAATTGGTAGAGGGTAACAAGGTAAAGGAGTTTGCTGAACTTAAGGAGCTGTATAGGTTAGATGAGACGGATCGATATAGTTATTTGCAGCTCCGTCATTATGTACAACAGTGGATCTTACCAGAGTTGTCAGAGGAGGTCACCAGAGTGGAAAGGTTTTTTTTGTTGGAACCCATGACGAAGGTGCTGACAGGGCTGTATAATTTGATGGCGGTGGATACGGGATGAGAAAGCTATCAAAAAGTATGGGAGGCCGATTTGGGTAAAAGATGGGAGGACTCCACATGGGGACAAATACATCGGGGTTGATATAAGGGGATCCTAGCTACCAATTTGATTGAAAATAATTATAAAATCCTGTATAGATGGTATATGACACCAGTACGGTTACATAAGATTTATGGGCATGTGGATGATAAATGTTGGCGGGGTTGTGGTGAGATTGGATCATATCTTCATATTTGGTGGAGTTGTAGAGCTGTGCAGCAAGTATGGGTAGAGGTGTTTGGGCTCTTAGGGGAGATTCTGGGTAAGGAGGTGGGCCTGCTCCCAGAGATGGCTATGTTGGGGGTCCATCCACCAAATTTGAATAAGGCGGAGGGTATTTTTGTGGATTTGGGGTGTGTGGCTCTTAAAGTATTAATTGCAAGGAAATGGAAACAGGTCGAAGCTCCACAGTTGGCAGAGTACAAGGGATCGCTGGCACAGCTATACTTGATGAGTAAATTAACGGCGCTTAAGAGAGGCACCTCACAAAAATGTATGCAGGTGTGGGGGAAATATATACAGTGGATAGCACTGCAGTAATGGCTTACTTGTGTATAGGGATGTTATGGTATCCTAGGTGGATGTGGCTGGAAATCTGGGGGGGAGGGGGAGGAATTTAGAAAAAATTAGAAAATTGTAATTACATGACAAATGAGTGTTATTGGTGTTTTGTTTATCAGAAGGTGTGCAAATGTGTTGATGTAAAACAGTGTGTATGATAACAGAGCTATGTATAGGATTTGTTTTGTGATTGAAATTATAAAAAAAAATAATAATAATTTTACACTTCAAAATAAAAAAAGAGATTTTGGAGAACTCCATCAGGAGAGAAAAATTGCAATTTACAAATTTTGTTAGTCTCTTTTTAAGTTACTGCAACATTGGAAAAATTTAAAAAAATAATTCTTTGGAGTTTTGAAGTATCTTACAGAGGCATTTTCACCTGTCTCTAATGTTTATTATCTGCCAACATACAGAAGAGTGGCCTTTGGACAGAGAGTTATGAGGGAAACCTGATGATGGACAGCTTAGAACTGCCTGTAGGTTGGGAATCCTCTGCCAAGACAGTCAGGAGAGCTAAGCTGCCGGTGTCCTTAGCACTAAAGCCTGTTAGAGACTGGGCTCTGAAGTCTTTTTTTGTTGTTGAATGGATTATTTTATGATGATAAGGTTAGGATTTATCCAGGGTTTTTTTTTAAGAACAACTTAAACAGTGTACTTAATTTAAGGGGCAAAGTTTTGGTAAAATCTCCAATTAAATGCATTGCACAATTGAATGTAAGTAGATTTTCCTTTGGGGCATGTGTACTAAAGGTTAATGCGTGCTAAGTAAAGTTAACGCGCGTTAGGTGCTGCAGTGATCCATGGAAATCAATGGCAGTGGCAGCACTTAGGAAACATTAACTTTTAGTGAACATGCCCCTTTGTGTGACATGGAGCAACTGAGCAAATTTCTAGTATCCAGGAAACAACTGCTGTTAATCCTTCTTCGTTATTCTCTGGAGGATTTCTGACTATGCTCAGGGCGGCATGGTAGTTTTTGCATTAGTTAACACTAGAAGCCCCAAATAAGTCAATTGACGCAAATGCATCTTCGAAGTTGTACACCAGTGCCACTGCTAGAACCATGTCAGTTATGTTCCATGACTTTGTTAGCGAGGTCAAGATGTTCAAATTTGTGCATCGAAAATTAATGACAGATGCGCCACCTAGTGGGAAAATGAATTTATACCCAGAAGCCCCAAAGTACATCAATTGATGCAACCAAGAAAATTGAATGGTTTTCACAAGTTTTCTTACAACGACTAACATAAGAACAGTGTTAACTAAATTTAAAAGTAACTGCAAATTCAAAAGTAACTGCAAAGTCTATGTCAGTTAACGAACGAATATGATAAGCATGTATGGTTTGCTATTGTACATTTAGAGTCTATGCACAACTGGCGCAGATTGTCGACAGACACTGTCTGCAAACTGGACGCTTGCATTTATTGCACAGCATGACAGTGTGATTTTGTTTGCAGTTGGTCTTGACTGCACACGTTACTCACTTTTCCAATTTGTTTGTCGCAACAGTGGCTGGCATTGACTCGGAGTACGAACGTCGAGCAGCACAAGTTTGTCGCAGCTGCTCCAACAGTGTGTGAAGAAACTGTCTCCTTGGCATGGTGAAACCGGTTTGCTTGCAGAAAATAATACAGGCATTGATGGCTGCCAAGTTGAGAATATTGAAGAAAATGGCTAGAGTCCATCTACGACATGCAGATTTGACAGCACATTGAGTCCAGCATGTCGACACCGCATTTATTCTTGTTGTAGTACAACACACTTTCAGGCTTCAGCTTGCCTCTGGTTTCACATATCGCACCTTTGTGCAAAGTCGACAAAACAGCAACAATTTTCTTCTGTTTCGTCTGGTACTGTACTACGGTCATTGATCCATTGGTGTAGAACTTGGATTGGTACAGTTTGAGTTTTGTAAGTAATGGTAGTTCTCTGCGATTCAGACGAATGGTCCCGACCAATGAAATGCGCTTCTCCAATAGTTTCTCAGCGAGGTCACGGCTCGTAAAATAATCATCGACCGTTACGTTGTATCCTCACTGATAATATGGCTGCATTAGAGTCATGACCACATGCGTTCCTAAACTGCCAACTCTTTCATTATCTTTCCCAGTATATGGTTTCACATTCAAACAGTATTTGGACTGCAATTCTGCCAAGATCCAGAACTTTATTTCAAATTTATCTGGCTTATTTGGCATGTACTGCATGAATTTGCATCTGCTTTTTGTTGGGAATAGTTGTTCATCTACAGTAAGTGATTCTTCTGGTACATAACACTTTTGACTGTTATCAACAAATCTGGATAACACCCATGTCATTAGGTCGAATTTGTCACACTTCACTCTTTTCTGCCGTGAAGCTCTGACATCAAATCACATGAATTTCTTTATTTCTTCGAATCTGTTTTGTGACATTGTTTGCCTAAATGCTGCACAGACATAAGTTTCGGACCACATCAAATCAATTGGAAAGTTTTTGGCATTCATGAAACCTCTTAGATATGCCAATCCCAGAAACGCTTCTATTTCATCTTCGGCTACATCCCATGATGGGTCTGATAAACAGGCATACTCCACAGTGCAGCTCCTGATGTGACTCACAAAACCGGGGTCAATGATCAATCTAAATGCATCCACTGGTGTTTCAACATTACGACAATATCCAGTAACCCCACTTTTAGCAGTGAATACATTTTGGGCCTGCAATCTGCTGCTGCTTTCACCTTGTGATATGATCTTCCATTCAGTCCCATCTTTTGCTACCACTGTTGACCCTGTCATCCTGCTCTTGTTTTCGGCGATTATTGGATAATGAGAATGGGCATCATCATCACTTTCATCAGTGTTTCTGCTGTAGTCTGAACCAGTCAACTCCTCTACGCCTGCACAACCTGTAACATGTAGGTCAACGTTTGAATCTGATTCAGTCGAATCAGAGCCACTGTCAATTTCCAAAATATCTTGCAGCTTGGCAAGTGCTTGTGCTGCTGTCATGCGCTGTGGACGTGGTTCTCTCGTTTTCTGCATCGAAGCGGTAGCCGCAGCTGGCAACAGATCAACTGATTTTGCACCAGCACATCTAGGCACTGCTGTCTTCTTATGAGGTCTTGCCATTCTGTACATAGAATCGTAGAAAAAAAATGAATAAAATTTCAGGGAGGAAGCGATATGCTAAAAGTTCTGGAGTGTCGGCCTGTTCTAGGGCATGTTCGAAAGTCACGACATTGTACATATCTGTGTAACAGAGTAAATTTTGGTTTTAAATCAATCACTGTTTCCAGTTTTACTCCGAAATTACAAACCAATAAACACACAATGACGTCATGTAATGATGTCACATACTGCATGTATTAAACAAATAAGTAATTTCAAATTAATTCACATCTGCATTTTATGCTAAACGCAGTCGTCATGATAATGTGTCAATTGACACACTTTGGGGTTTCTAGGTAAACTTCCTTTTGGGGCTTCTAGTGTTAATTTCCTTTATTTAAAGAGAATGTTTCCTTTTACATTGTGTGGCACCTCCCTTCCCCTCTTGTGCTGGACTTTAGTTTCTGAGGGTTAGTGATATTTCTTTTCTTTATCTGGATATACGAGGTGTGACAATAAAGAAATGAGTCTGTGGCAGCCATGCCCATGAATCAATACCAATTGGCTAACTGCTTATGTCACTGTGTTGTGCAACATCTCACCACTATTCTGCTATAATATTTTTCATCTCTCTCACTCTGTTTTTCTTTTTCAGGTTTTTTTGTAGTACACTGCTCCATCGCTTTGTCATGCAACTGGAGGTGGCAGAAATATGGAGCAAAGAATCAACTTAAAATTTCTGGTTAAGTTGGAGAAGGGCCCAACTGAGTGTCTCCAACTTCTCCAAAAGGCTTATGGAGAAGTTGCAATGTCAAGGTCGTGAGTCTTTGAGTGGCACAAACGCTTCAAGACTGGCTGCAAGGAGGTAGAGGATGACCCCAAGTCAGGACAGCCTTCCACGACAAAGACGGCTGAGAACATTGACAGAGTGAACCAGCTGGTGCAGAGTGATCACAGACTGATGGTGCGGATGATAACTGAGGAGCTCAGCCTGAACAGGGAGTCAGTGTGGACTATCTTGGTGCAGGAGCTGGGGATGCGGAAGGTGTGAGCCAAGATGGTACCCAAGCTTTTACTGGATGACCAGAACGAGCACCGGGTCAATGTTTGTTGAGACTTGCTAGAGAAGATCAGAGAAGATTCAGAGAACATTGGCCAAGTCATCACAGGAGACAAGACTTGGGTCTTTCAGTACCACCCTGAAAGCAAGAGACAGAGCCTGCAGTGGAAGACTCGACTGTCACCCAGACCCAAGAAGGCGTGCATGTCCAAGTCAAGGATCAAGGACATGCTGATCGCATTCTTCAACCAGAAAGGAGTGGTCCCTCATGAGCTTGTGCCTGAGGGTCAGACAGTCAACCAGCACTTCAACCATCAGGTCCTCAATCACCTCCATGACCAGGTTTGGCACAGCAGGCAGGCTCTATGGAGAGACAAGTCGTGGCTGCTCTACCATGACACATCGCACACACACACTCAGTGTGAGGCAGTTCTTGGACAACAAACAGATCATAGCTCTCGACCACCCTCCTTATTCCCCAGATCTTGCACTGTGTGATATCTGGTTCTTCTCCAGGCTAAAGATGGTGTTCAAAGGAACTCATTTTGCCTCTGTAGAAGAGATCAAGGCCACTGTGATGAGGGAGCTGAGGGACCTCAAGGAGGTGGACTTTACCAAGTGCTTCCGTACGTGGGAGAAGCAAATGCAGAAGTGCATTAACTCTAGGAGGATTACTTTGAAGGGGACAATGCGTAATTTCTCTATAGATTTTGTAATAAAACATTTATGGGACAATCTTGTTTCTTTTTTTTCACACCTTGTTTATTGGGTATCTAATGCTAGGTTCTATTTCCTTGTGCCATGTGGCAATGTGGTCCTTCCCCTTTTTCACACTCAGATGCATCCTTAAATTCTGTAAAGTCCTGTCACTCTTTCTTCCTTTAATTTAATGTGGACAAGTGCAAAGTTATGCACATGGGAAAGAACAACCCAAACTACAGTTACGCAATGCAAGGTTTCATATTAGCAACCACCATCCAGGAAAAAGATTTAAGTGTCATTGTGGATAATACATTGAAACCCTCTACCCAGTGTGCATTGGTGGCCAAGAAAGCAAATAGAATACTAGGAATCATAAGGAAAAAAAACAGAGCATAAATCCAAGGATATTATAATGGCTCTGTATCATTCCATGGTGCAACTGCATCTTGAATATTGTGTGCAGTTCTGGTCTCCATATCTTAAAAGTATATAGCAGAACTAGAAATGGTACAGAAAAAAAACACTAAAATGGTAAAGGGGATGGAGGGATACCCCTATGAGGCAAGGCTTAAAAGGTTAGGGTTCTTCAACTTGGAAAAGAGATGGCTGAGGGGAGACATGATAGAGGTCTATAAATTAATGAATGGAGTAGAACGGCTGAACTTAGATTGGTTGCTTACTCCATCAAAACGTGGAAAGACTAGATGAAATGTAATGAAGCTACAATGTAATACATGTAAGGCTAATCAGAGAAAATATTTTATCACTCAACGAGTAATCAAACCGTAGAATTCTTTACTGGAGGATGTAGTTAAAGCTATTAGTGTAACTGGGTTTAAAAAAGATTTGGACAAATTCCTGGAGGAAAGGTCCATAAACCATTATTAAAGAGGACCCAGGAAATCCACTGTTTACCTCAGGACAAGCATTGTAGAACCTATGTACCTTTTTGGGAACCCCACCATGTACTTGTGACCTGGATTGGCAACTGTTGGAAACAAAATACTGGGCTTGATGGACCTTGGTTTGACCGAGTATGACATTTCTTATGTTCTTAAAAATCACCAAAGTGGAAACTGTACATCTTCTCTACTCCAAACTCACTACCTGCTGCTTGGATCCCAGCCCCACCCATCTACTAAGTTTTCTTTCCACTGCTGTCATCCCTTCCATCTCTCGTCCTCACTGCAACTGTTCCTGCTGCCTTCAAACATGCTGTTGTCACACCTCTCCTCAAAATCCTTCACTGGATCCCATCTGCCTTTCCAGTTATTAGCCTATCTCCCTTCTCCTTTTTGCATCCAAACTACTCAAATGTGTGGTTCACCACCACTGTCTTGATGTCTATTCCTCTCAAACCATTCTGGATCCACTGCTATCTGGCTTTTGCCCTTTACACCTTTACACCCTTTATGCAGAAATGTCTCTTGCTAAAGTTTCCAATGACCTGTACCTGGCCAAATCCAAGGGTCTTTAGTTAATTACATCCACTACAACTTGCACAGCATGCAGCCGCCCGAATTCTGATGTGTTCATTCAGATACAGCCACGTCATGCCTATTCTAAAAGAGCTACATTGGTTACCTCTCTTCAGTAGAATCAAGTACAAAGCCCTAATAACTACATTCAAAATAATCCACCAGTTATCCTCCCAATACCTGCAATCTATCATAACAAAGACTCCAGAAAACCACCATAGAAGGAATAATACATCAAACCTTCTAATCCTGCCTCCCAAAATGACCAAGAGCAACAAGACAACTTGCACTAGGGCATTCACCATATATGCCCCATGACTCTGGAATGACCTACCACACCACATCAGAGACACCCACGACCTAATAACCATCAGGAAACTGACAAAGACCCACCTGTTCATTGAACATTTCAATGGGATCACTTGACTCGCCCATCTATGAACTCCCTCCCTGACCATTCCTTTTACCCTTCCCCCTATCTTTAACTTAAGATATGCACCGGACTATTACTACCTTGTTCAATCTCTCTGTTTTGTATATAGTTACCTTGTTCTCTATTTTACCTAATATGTTTAAGTAATCCAGCTCTTATAAAATTGTTCCATGTACGGTTGAAGTTTGGTTCTCTGTAAACCGCATTGATCCTAAGAAATGCGGTATAAAATAATAAATAAATAAAATAAATAAAAAATCTTATCCTTCTTGGTCTATCTGCTGCTTTTGACACTGTTGATCACCATTTTCTTCTTGATACCCTTTTTTCACTTGGATTTCAGGGCTGTTCTGTCTTGATTTTCTTTTTATAACTCACATTGCACATTCGGCGTATGCTCTGATGGATCCTCCTCCACTGCTACACTTTCAATTGGTGTATCTCAGGGCTCTGTCTTGGGACCTCTTCTTTTCTATCTCTACATTTTGTTCTCTTGGTGTCCTGGTCTCCTCCCATGGTTTTCACTACCATCTTTACAATGATGACTCTCAGATTTACCTCTCTACCCCTGAAATCTCTCCAGAAATTCAGGCCTGAATATCAGCCTGCTTGTCTGACATTACTGCCTGGATGTCCCAGTGCCATCTGAAATTGAACATGACCAAGATGGAGCTTCTTATCTTTCACCCTAAACCCAACTCCTCTTGGGGTTATCTTTGACTCTTCTTTCTCTTATTCACCGCACATATCCAACAGATAGCTAAAATCTGCCATTTCTTTCTTTATAACATCCACAAAATTCATCCATTCCTTTGAGAACACAATAACAAGATACTTATGCACTTCTTCATCATCTTCTGCCTAGACCATGGCAACTTGCTCCTCTCTGGTCTCCCACTGCATCAATCTGTCTAAAATTCTGCAAATGACTAATCTTCAGCCAGTGTGGCTCATGTAACCATTCTTCTCAATTCACTTCATTGGCTCCCTATCAATTTCTTTTTTTTTAACATTTTTATTTATATTTTCCAACAAAATACAAAAGAAAAAATATCAAATTACAATAAAAACAAAATACAAAATACTTCTCTTTAACAATAAAACAAAAAAAGCTATTCACAGCTTACCCTATCCTGTCCCTCCCAACATCTTGCGATCATCAAGGACTATATAGAAAGAAAAACAGCTGAAGGCCTGAGAGGCCTATAAGGGCTATAGAACATCCTAGCACTCCACTTCATAAAAAACAAAAAGATTTGACTAATGACCCCTTTTTATATCTCATATCCTGCTTTGGAGATGTAATTCTGGAGGGGTTTCCTCTTGAGAAAAGTGGAAGGCATAAGGGTTCTACCACACCGTGGCATTTGTTCATATTTGCAGCATAAGCGATTCCACCATTCGTGCCAGCTAAGCTCTGCTATATGTTTCCAGTTAGAAATAATGAGATGCAGGGCCACTCCCAACATAACGTCGAGTAAAAACTGACAATCCCTCTGTAACGACAAGATGCCAATTGCTGACTGAAAAACGACCACAGACCAGGAGAGAGTGGCCCTGAATCTCAGCACCTCTTGAATGTGATTCCAAATTGAAACCCAATAAGACTGAATGTTAGGGCAATCATACACCACATACCTCAAAGTGCCGACATCTCCCCGACAAGACCAACACTCATTCCCAGCTACCTTATCCCATTTAGCAACCTTTACCGGAGTAAAGTGAGCTCTGTGTGCAAAGAAATACAAAACTTGTGAGATAGAGGTAGACTGAGAAACCCTGTTTATCTTACTCCAGAATTTTGTCCAAGTTTCCAGACAAAGAACTTCCCCAGTGTCATGTTCCCAGATTCTTTGAACACCAATGGTCTGAGAACTGCTGTTCTGAACCACCAGTTTATAGAAGTGAGAAGCCACCCCAGAGGCCATATGCACTGAACCTATCTTACTCAACAACCCCCACTCATCAGACAACAATGCAATATTCAAATGGGATTTCTCTATACAATGCCTCAGCTGAATTCATTGGAAGTATAGGGATTTAGGCAAATCAAATTCCTTTGTAAATAAGCAAAAGGTTTCCACTTGCCATCCATTATCAATTGGCCAACACTCCAAATGCCCCTGCTAAACCACTGTTGTCATGAGAATGAACTTTGGCTAATTTAAAAAAAAGGACTGTGCCAGATGGGTATTAGTTTCGATAGACAATCTTCTTTAGGAATTGCATTTGCTAAATGTTGAAAAGCCTTCTGAGTGTCCGCTATAACCCTATGAGACTTCAACCTCTTAAAAGATACTTGTAAGAAAGATCTATAGCATTTCTAACACATAGTTCACTTTAGGAGTGATAGTCATTTTTATAGCTTCAAGACGACCCCACCAAGAAAGATAGACCGGCGACCACTTTGCTGTTATATTACGAACCGTAGATAGGATTTCCCCTTCATTGTACAGTAGGGTTTCACTAATTGGGAAGCAATAGTGAAGCCCCAAATACTTCACCATCTTAGGCTCCCATACAAAAGGAAAATCCTCCAGATCTGTCCTACACACTCTTGAGTTTAAGGGAAATGCGACAAATTTTGACCAATTAATTTTATAACCAGACAATCCTGATTATTTATCTATCAATTCTAAGATAACCGGTATAGAGCTAGGTTTGGTGAATAGCAGCAAATCATCAGCATATGCAGATAGTTTAATTTCCATGCCAGCAATAGAAACGCCCTTAACCGCGAGGCTTTGCCTTATCAATAGGGCCAAAGGTTCCAAGGCCAGATTGAAAAGAATGGGAGAAAAAGGACAACCCTGACGGCTACCACGTCCTAGAAGAAATTCGCTAGACTGAGTTGCATTCACAGATATTTTCGCACTTGGTCTCACATACATAAGTTTGATTACGTTACAGAAACCCTCACCAAATCCAAACCACTTCAGAACAGAAAACAAGAAAGGCCACTCCAGTCGATCAAACACTTTCTCTGAGTCTAGCGAAAGTCACACAAGAAGGCCCTCTGTTCGCTCCGCACCTTCCAAAATGGAATTATCGGCCGTGGAGTGTCCCTCAGTAAAGCCACATTGGTCCGGATGAATCAAAGAAGGGATCAATTTGGAGAAACGACCAGCTAAGATGGCCACAAAGATTTTATAATCTGCATTTAACAATGAAATTGGCTGATAGTTACTGACTAACTGAAGGTCCCTCCCTGATTTTTCAAGAACAACAATGTTTGCAGAGGTGAACGCTCCAGTCTGTGACTCATTGTCCAAAAGAAGTCCATAATATTGTTGAAGGTTTGGCCCTAAGGTTTTGGAAAACGTTTTGTAGAATTCAATCGGAAGGCCATCTGGTCCGGTAGCCTTGCCCACTTAAGAACATAAGATATGCCATACTGGGTCAGACCAAGGTCCATCAAGCCCAGTATCCTGTTTCCAACAGTAGCCAATCTGGGTCATACGTACCTAGCAGTTTCCCCAAAAGACACAGGTTCCACATTGCTTGTATTGGATCAAGCATTGATATCCTGGGTCCCTTCTTAATAATGGTTTATGGACCTTTCCTCCAGGAACTTGTACAAACCTTTTTTAAACCCAGCTACAATAACAGCCTTCACTACATCCTCTGGTAACAAATTCCAGAGTTTGATTACACATTGAGTGAAAAAATATTTTCTTTTATTAGTCTTAAATAGTTTACCCTGTAGCTTCACTGCATGTCCCCCTAGTCTTTCTATATTCTGATAATGTAAACAATTGATCTACGTTTACCCATTCCACTCTGTTCATTAATTTATAGACTTCTATCATATTTATTTACATTCTCTTATATACTGTGCTATTCTGCATCAGTGTAGTTTACATTGAACAAACTGAAATTACATTGAACAGGACATTATAACTTGGAGATAACAGGGAACATGGGCTATGGAGGGTTAAGTGGCTTGCCCAAGACCACAAGGAGCACCTGTGAGACTAGAAAGCCCAGTCCTTCCGGCCCAAGGTTGCTGTCCTCTAGTGGGATTTGAACCCCCAATCTTCTGGCCTGAAGTACCTTGCCCCAACCACTAGGCCACTCCATATCTCCCCTCAGCTGTCTCTTTGCCAAGTTAAAGAGCCCTATGTATCCTTGTTACTTTGTTTTTTGTAAACAGTTGAAACACACTGCCTTTGAAATGTTCTATGTAAACCGTCTTGATTTGTAGAAAGACGGTATATAAAAAATGTTAAATAAATAAATAAATAGCCCAGAAAAAGAACCTCCCCCAAAAAAGCCACCGTTTAGCTCTAGCCCATGCACATGATCGCTCTCAGTAAGAACACATAATTCTGAAAAACAAACCACCAAAACCACCAAACCCAGGGGGGCTATAAAACACACAAAACTTAGTGGGTGAGCCCACCAGGACAAAACAGACATGGAGGGCAAAATGACCTAGTACATTCCCACTTCTTTGTCACTTAAATTATCACATCTTGCCCACCACCCACAGCAAGAGTAAAGACAGTGTCCCCAAACCCAAAACACCAGAACTGTATGTCAAGTCAGTCCCAGTCGAATCAGTTTATGACCTAGAAGATCCCAACCTAGTAAATAAGGGCCATCCCGCACTTCCAAGCCTTGTTACACACCCAACCGCCATAGACATCACAGACAATATAAAACACAACAGAAGAAAGAGAGAAACAGCAGGAGAAACATCTTGACCAGGATAATACCCTGGAGCTCCTTCAAAGAGACAGAATAAACACCACAGTGTATAGCAATATTGCATGACTGAATGTCGCTTCTGCATGGATAAGTCGCCAACATGACCTCATTCCATTCAAACGCCCATGATAGCAAGCGCCGTGGAACTTTACAAATG